>BRZM01000227.1:18103-108228 GCA_033238685.1 Lates japonicus | reverse complement strand
TTAGAAAAATAGTATGTTTGTCATAAATCCTAATTTGAGTTTTACACAGAGGAGTGATGAGAGGAACTGGCTTTTTTAATACAAACCCAACATCAGTGTTGTTGGAGACTGTGTATCACTGAAATTAATTATCTGTATGGCAGGTGGTGAAATGCAGGTATTGGCATCGCTCAGTTTATAATTTAATTTCAAGTGACTTGAAATGACAAGTTGCTTCCATCATATCCCCATTTACTGCAAGAGTTTATTTGAGCCATAATAATTCCCAACATCATGTCTGAAAGACTCCATTATAATTGTCCTTTTCCACATTAAAATTCATAAAAATTGTGACACTTACACTTTCAAACATTACATATATTAATTTTGAGGCAATTTCAGGGGTAATGGGTTTAAAAAGGGAGAAAAGTTCTCTTACTAGTGACTTCTTTATATGTTTATAAGTAATATATTCTGTAGTCTAAAGTCTATTCTGTTTGATCGCTGTGCCAACCAAAGTCTTCATGCAGTTTATAACATATGTGAGTCAACCCCATATAAAATCCTGATGATGTGTGGTGGATGGATACTCAACAGCTCATTTACTTTCTTATGTCTCTCTCATTCTCTCTATAGAGGCTCTACTCTTGAGAACCAGGATTAAGTGCTGGGCAAAGAAGTGGACTAAAAAAATGAAAAACAGAAAATTAGACAAAAGTAAGCACGCAGGTCAACTTGCGTTGATCGGCTAGAGGGTCAGGGTCGTGTTTTACACCTCCTTTTTTTTCTACTAAATGCACTTTGAGCATAGTTGCCAACTCACAAGATAAAGACTGTGTGTGCTCATGTAAATATGCAGACATATAGCATACAACTTGATAGCGAGTACATCTCACATACTGGCTAGAGTGTTTGTGTTGGCTAGCCTGCAGTGTTTGTATATCTAATAAACACTTTCAGGTGCAGCTGCTGACATAAAGTAGAAACAACTACTAATCCAGATTAGTGAAATTGTGTAACACTAATCTACAAGGAAATCATGCTATAAATGTTTATAAGCATTTCTTTAGTGTTTTGGTCATTCCTGGCTGCCTCCTCCAGATCATCCTATCTGAACTCAAGACATCAGCACTCCTCAGCAACAAACATTCAGCATGTCTCACTTGTGTGAATGATATACAGTGACAGTGTGTCATGCTTGTAGAGACTGAAAGGAAACTGACATCAGTGAATTGTAATAACACATGGCTGCAAAGATGCCCTGTCTGTGGTCCACTTTCATGAGGCAGTTAAAACAGTGCCACAACATCTGCAGGACTACTTTAATCAGATCAAACTTTAGGTTTGAATAGACTGCTGTCGATCAGATGAAATTACAATATTAGGCAAATCTTTTTTTCAGGTACAGAGTGAAATTATGCCACTAGTCTCTCCCCATTACCTTTTCTTTCATCCTGACAGAAGATTAATAGTTCTGAACCTATTTCAAAAGCATCTGATATACATATTGTAAAATGTAAAATTCAAAGCACTGTTGGAAGGGTTACTTTTATAATGTATTTCACTACAGATTACAGAATACATGCTCTTAAATGTAATTTGTAACACATTCTGTTAGATTACTCAAAGTGAGTGACGTATTTTAAATACGTAATTACGTCAACATTGCCTTATATTATTATTATTATTATTATTATTATTAACATTCTGAGTGAATGTGGCATTCACACAGTACTGCTACCTAAATTAAAATGAACCTATTAGTCTGTCTGGCAAAAAGGATGAAGATCAAATTTTTCCTTTACCTTTTATTTTCCACAACATTATGTTTATGTTATGAGTGAAAACGAAAAACAAGGTGAAAATAAAACTATGTGAATTTACAGTTAAATAGAACATTTAGTTTTCACTTTGTTGTCTTGCAACTACCGCTCACCAGAAATGACTGTTTTTAACTTGTTTGTATGACAATAAAGGGTATTCGTATTCGTTAACTTGTTTGTTTTCCCACTGCATGAAATGGCCAGAAAAGATACAAATAACAGTAATGTAAATCTGCAATGCTACACAGAGTGAACAAGCAACCAAAAAAGCTGCAGACATTTAGGTTGATATATATACACATTACTGGATGAAAATTGTCCAAAAATATAGCATGTTATTTACATGTTGTAGATTGGCTGGTCTCCACTCAGTGGTTTGTTTGTTAGGTAGACCTGCTTAGCAAGAGCTACTATCCTTAAAGACTTATCAACAGTCAGCTATCAGGCTGAGTAGGCAGCTCGCTTGTTAAGCATTTTCACCTGCAAGTGTTTGACCTGCAAATAGTTGTATTCTAACCTATTTAAACTATATCTAAATACAATACAAAAATAAGATGACATTTGGTGTACAAAGACATACAGCATACCTTTGAGGGTTTCAAGCTATGTTGCTAAGGGAGGCTTTGCCTCAGTATTTTTTGTAGGACATTTCCTCCCAGGCTTCTTCCCCTCAAATCTGCCATGCCCTGCGCAACCACCTCTCTTACAGAGTGAGTGAGTCCTTATGTTTGGATTGGATTTTTCACCTCTTCACAACCAGATGTCTTTTCCAATGTGGATCTGAAAAAAGTGATATTTTTACACATTATCTCCAAGTCATTAATTACAGCTAAATGCCTATGAACACAAAAAAAAACAACAGTAACCAAAGCTTGAGATGAAGAAATATATTTATGCATTGAGGACTTTTTCTACTGAAACTTTTTTCAAAAGGTTGATAGGTGAATTGAGAGCTTAAATTAGTTAATAATTAACTTACATTTGTGGTGAACAGAAAGGTATTGCCAAACAAATAGTAATATAGTTCTGTGTCTACTAGGTGTTGGCCATAAGCAATTGTTTAAGATTATTGGAGTCTTTCTGTTCCATTGTGGTCAAATTGCTTAACAAAAAACATGTTTATTCACTCATTTGCAACATGGTTACAAGTTTTGTGGAGTGAGTTTTTATGCCATACCTAAGGAATAACAAACAGGTGCTCACATGCACGCTACTGTTTTAGAGACCAATTTTGGAGAGCAGTGGGGTTGTCAATTGCTGTTGGTGTCAGAGGTACAATGACTGGCTCACAGTGTTGAGAAGTCACTGATTTGTTCTCCACAGAATGTGGATATGCAGCACAGGGAAGGAGTAGAAGAAAAAGTTCAACAATAGTTATTATACTAGATATCTGTCCTTAACAAGACTAAAAAGTCTGTAACAATGACAGCAACCTTATGAGACTGTAACACGTACCACTGTATTTGAGGAGGGTGTGCATAAGACTAACACAACACCTTCGGTCAGGAGACACCATCTTAGCCTGAATGGGTGACCAGCCATACCAAGCTGGCCAACCATACTGACTGACTGGCCTAACCAGCTAAACCAGCAACCATCTCTCATCATCTTAAACTGGTCTATGCTGTTTTTTTTTTCATTAAAATCTATACTACTCCATGCAATAATTGTCAGCATATTCCACTTTACAATGTGTTGGACCACCAGACCAACTCAACTAGTACTGCTATCCCTGGAGCTATGCTGCTAGTGTGGCTAAAAAAGGCATTCAGGAGTTTGCTTCCCTCTGGATAAATAGGAAAAGTAGTACAATTCCCCCAAAACCAAACTTTAACAACTCTTTGCACCACTGGCTTCCATAAAACAGACATCAGTTATTTGACCTTCCACACTCTTAAGGGCTTTGTTTCTGCAAAGTGGAGAGATGAAGCAAAGACAGCCTGAGGGTAGTAATCCAGTTATGTCTCTCTAAGGTGAAGAGAGAGCCTGGATCTCAAGGCCGCGGGACATAGCGAAAGGTATGATATGACACATGCAGCCCTGGGGGTCATTTCCTGTACAGCATAATTAATCTAACATGCCACGTTCAGCTTGTTAACGCTGGTGTTCAAAGTAAAACAAACGAGTGCTGCCACACAGCGTCCGGTCCTGCATTGTCAACATGAATGCACTCAAGGATTCCTTTGAGATGTAATGGATAAAAAGGGGCTGGAATAATGAATAATTTATCACGGTGTATTAATTTTATGGTCCGCTAGTATCCTGGACAGTGGCACAATGTGTAACATCCTAGTGGAGATTATGCAATTCTCCCTCTTGCAACTAGACTTAGCATTTATGCTGTGATTTAAATAAAGAGTTGTTGAAAAGTATGTCTGCATTTTAGCTTGACATCTTACTAAATCACATTGATATTAACAGTGTGACATGTTTAACTCCTTGTTAATAAGGACTCATCAGAATACATAGAGGTTATCATATTAAAGCAGAAGCAGCATAAAACATAGTCATTTCCATAGGGCATACATGTGGACCTACTTGTGATATGAGAGCTGAAAAAGTTCTTTTACTAATACCAGTCATTTCTTACAGTCCCCTAAGGGAAATGGCTGGGAAAAAATGAGGGGTGAAAAAAAAAAAAACGACAAACTTTTATTATTCATTTCAAAGGGGAAACATACACATCAAAATTGCCAGTGTTAAATTTTCAGTGGTCAGTGTTATTTTAACACTTGATTTATCAAAACTAACACCCCCAGAGTAAATTCCTGGAACTGTGTGGATGGTGTGGATTTTGGTGGCCCACGTGAGTGGCATGGTGGTGTAGTGGTTAGCACTATTGCCTCGTAGCAAGAAGGCTCCAGTTTGAGCCGCGGTTTGCACGGGGCTTTTCTGTGTAGAGTTTGCATGTTTTCCCTGTGCCTGTGTGGGTTCTCTCCAGGTACTCCAGCTTCATCCTACAGTCCAAAGACATGCAGGTTAGGTTAATTGGTGATTAAATTGTCTGTATACAGCAAAACTGCCAGTGTTAATATTTCAGCTCTTACAGTGTTGAAACTCTTACAGTGTTGAAATAACTCTGGGTGAGTGTAAAAAAAATGAACACTTTTAAAAGTGTTAATTTAGATTTGACACTCTCTGTGTTAATTTAACACTGGCAGTTTTGCTGTGTACTGTTTTCTTTACAGACAAACTTTGCTAATTGGGTCAAATGCAGTACACTGGGAACAGGCTGCAATCCATACTATTAATACTGTGGTTAATGATATGGACAGATGATGTTTGCTTTGTTGTGAAGGATAGTCCTGTGCTGGATAACTCTCTGGAGGAGATGGTGCACAGTGACTGTGACTCCAACATGACCTTTAGGAATTAGATGATGTAGCAGCTTTACATGCTACTGTTCTCTCCTGTTTTCAGGCCTCAAGTCATGTTTCTTACACTCTCTCCTTCTCCATTGTGTTTCTCATTTGTCCTAAGTTCCTCCTTGAACCACCCCATAACATGCACACACACTCATAGCAGACACACACATAGAGAGAGAGAGTAACACACATGGATATAATTGAATTCAGAGCAGGAAGTCTGTGGGCTGGAAGTGTTCTCATTTATCTGCCCACCAACTGGGTCGGTCTAAATCTTTACTGTTATCTTCAGTTACCAGTCAATGTTTTATCTTATGGATGAATAATGGCCTGAGAAGTCTTCAACAATTCTAGTGTGTGTGTGTGTGTGTGTGTGTGTGTGTGTTTGGGGGTGGGGGGGTGGGGGAATAGATGTAGATTTCAGTGCAGGGCATTCTTGCTTGCAGGCACAGAGGAATTAGAGAGTAGTCCATGATGCATTGACATGGCCGCTCCACATTTGTATGACCACTCCTGTAGTGTGGAGGGAGAAACACAGCCATACATAAATAGGGACAACAACAACAGTAGTGTCTATTTGTGCTCTTTTTTTTTAACTGAGATACATTTTCCTGAAACCTTACACAGATTCTGTGACCCTTGCTGCATGGCAATTAATATAACCCATGATTAATTTCTTGCAATCATGAAGAAACAAGCCCTGCGCCTTATGGAATGCATTTAATTACAATAATACAATGCAAGTCTAGTTGAGAATTCTCATCTGCCCTTAGCTAGTTCATTTAGCATAGCCATAATTTAATGAAAGATGAATGCTAATGAATTCATGCCATTTTAGGTTCATTATGCTAATAAATCTCATATAGTGTTAAATGGCATAAACTGTTTGGTCGGGTTTCCCGCCAGCAATGCTATTTTTTATCCATGGGAATCATAAAGATGACAAGTAATGAATATTAGAGCTGTATCTGAGGCAAAAAAGGACACAAGTGACATGGCATACTCTGGATTAATAATAATAATTTCAGAGAAACTGGTGTGATGTTCTTAGGCTGGCTATTGTGGGGGTGGGGATGGTGGGTGGGGGAAGCTTTGTGACCTTTCTGCTGATCTGACCATAGTTGTGAATGACATGTGCATTGATTCTTGTAGCGTGTGGTTTGTTCCTACATTAAAGGTGAAAGTGCTGCTATAATAGGAAACAGGGGCTGTCCACAGAGAGAAAGAAATGCAGTAACATCCATACAAACCACAGCTTTAATTTAAATTTCATCTGCCCTCTAATTTCTTTAAAGATAATTAACACAGATTTCATGGTAATAAATGTGCCTGTGAGATCAGTTCATACACATGCAGCCTTTTTTATTTGAAGATTACTTTTAATGGCCAATTTAAAATGAGAATTAACCATTTTTATTTCAGCAAACAAATGCTTATCATGCTGCAGCTCCTGCACGCAATCCTTGGTTCAGGGATTCAAACATCATTGGCAAGAGATCTTTGTCCTGGTGAAGAAGAAACATTGCTGTTACAAGGGACATAAATAATTTTGAGTTCTCATTGACAGCTTGTTACTCAGTCTTTATTAGCAAAAGGGGCCTATAAATCATGGCCTTGGAAATGATTAGCTCAATGTATGAGCTATGGTGTTTGTCAGGAAAGAGTTGAGTGGAAGTAAGTGAGACAGTTGGGGATACTGGGGGAAAAATATAGCAGCACACCTGTTACACCGTATATTAATTAATTTAATCTAAAACTTTTACCTCATTATAAACTGGATCTGGATTTTAGTTTTGGATGTTTTCTCCATGGAAAAGCCAAGCGCTAAACCCAGAAGAATCAGTTTTTCTATAATAAAAATGCACTAAGGCCAGCATTGCTTTGAAAATGTATTCATGTCACACTTGTTGCACAACATAATGAATGCCTTGTGCTCCACCCTGCCTCACTCTCTGCCAGATGATTTTTGGGGACCTTGAAAGTAGTTCCCCTGCAATTTTCGACCTTTTGAAAAGCTTCCCACCTCTGTCTGGCTCCCCTGGGGTTCTTGACAGTGCCGCAGCCCTGGGCATCATCAAAGCCCTTCTGTAAAATCTCTGACATCGAAGCACCTCGCGCCATATTCTGCAGGCTATGCACCCCGACAATGATCGCTCTGGAAATGTCTGCCAGTTTAGCACTGCAGGTAGTAATGGGAGTTCCATTTCACTTCCCAAATGACCTGCCTTTACTCTAAGGCTTATGTCCTGTATGTCATTCTCTTGGTTCCTGTCAGAGGTAAGCTGACAGTAATACGGCTAACTAACAGCACCCCATGAGGATCATGTTACTAGAATTACAGTTAGGACTGGACACAGAGCTTGCCAGTAACTCTTTTTTCACTTTAGTGATATGGTGAGCTGAGCAGAAGGAGCCTCATATATCGTGTTTTTTATAGGATTTTTTGTGCAGTTTCTTTGACTTGTATGTGAGAACCTGGTGACATTTTTAATCATCTTTTTCATCATGCTCTTTGCTTTTTATGTCTTTATGAGGGGTTTAGGTGATATTGATGCAAATATTTATTTAAAGGTATTACCCACTGAGCTAGTTTTGTTGACTCCCCCCTTAGAAAAACAATGTAACAGCATTCCCCCAGTATCACAAAATAGTCAACCATATTAAGTTAACAGCATTAAAAATCTGGCTAAATAGCCAACTTCTGTCTCGGAATAAAGAGCTCATGATCAATCAATGTCTTTACAGCCACTGAATGATGCACTGTGTCTGAGGAACATGATAATGATGAAAATAAATATGAATAAGATCAGATAATGTGCATGATGTGTATGTCTTAAATGTCCATGCCAATCAAGCTGAGCCAAAACGTGCATCAACAAATATCAAAACATGTTACAGTTTTTTGCAGCTGTTTGGAGGTGGCAAACAATCCCATCAGACTACAAGAAATCCAGAGCACAGCCAAATACAGATGAAAAAAAGGTTAAAGAACAGCACTATGAATATGCTCAAATTGTCTTGTTTGATTCAGAGAGTCTTGGAGCTGGATGCCACAGCAATTTAGCACCTTTATATTTGTATTGATGAGGCTGGCTTTAACCTAGCCAAAAGAAGGGGATGGGGATTACTGGCCACCGTGCCACCACGAATGTCCCTGGACAGCATGGAGGGAATATCACCATGTCTGCAACCATTGGCCAGCAAGGTGTCCTCCATCACCATAGCAACCTTGGTCCCTACAACACCGCCTGTCTCATCACATTCCTGGACACACTACATGGCATCCTCAGTCCAGCAGAGTTGAGGCATGAACCAGTGCAGCCCAGGTATGTTGTCATCTGGGACAATGTGACTGGGCAAGAGATGTTAATATAGATGGTTCATTGACCACCCCAGAAATCTGCCACTTTATTTATTTATTTATCTTCAAAATACCGCGTATTAGGAAATAAAATACAAAATAAAAATGTCTCTGTGACTGTATTGCATCTGTGTGTGTTGAGTATATTCGAGTAGATATACATTACTGTAACAATCTTTTACAAGTTGCTATAGTATAACAATGAAAATACAGAAGGCATAAACCTACTGATAAGATATTCATAGTAGTGTTTTGTGTTGAGCATATGTGTGTTGTTTTTGCTAGAAAGATCTATTCTTATGATGGCATGTGTGTGTCATTCTGATGCAAAAACCTTTTGGAAAGAGATCAAAACAGTTTTGAATGCAGTCTTTGCTTTTGCTGGAGATCTATAGAGTTATGTATTTTGTGTATTTGTATTTTTAAGTTTTGAGAAAATAGGGAAAACTCCACATGCAAACTGTAGCAGTTCAAATCACTATGAACTTAGGAACATACATGTATTAGCATTTATAAACACATATTAGTAGTATTAATAACTGAAATCATCAACAGTTAATAAGATAATTTCACCTATTAGTAGAACAGCAATTTATAATGCTAAACTTCAGATATATTCAATTCAATTCAATTCAATTTATTTATATAGCGCCATATCACAACAACAGTCATCTCAAGGCACTTTTCATATAGAGCAGGTCTAGACCATACTCTTTAAAATAGGTATTTACAGAGAGAGACCCAACACATCCCACCATGAGCAGCACTAGGTGACAGTGGCAAGGAAAAACTTCCTTTTAAGAGGCAGAAACCTCGAGCAGAACCGGACTCAGGGTGGGCGGCCATCTGCCTCGACCGGTTGGGTTAAGAAGGAGAGAGAGAGGGGGAGAGGGGGGGAGAGGGGGGAGAGAATAGCAAAAGAAGAACATAGCATAACACAGGTTCCATATCAGATGTAAGGTGAGGTAATACAGTAATACAGCAGTAGTAATGATAGTAGTGATAATTAAAGTATTAGCTGCTAACACAGCAATACAACTAATAGCAGTATAAGTAATTTGTAATTCTAGCAGCAGGTGTTGAGTGGAGTTGTAGGAGCAGCAGGAGACTTGTCATCACAGATCAGACTCTACAGCTCCAGAGGCAGAAATACCTGCAGAAAGAGACAGAAGAGGAGAGAGAGATGGAAGAGCACAATACTACAGGAAAGGGAAGATATTGAGTTAGTAACATGTATTTATGGGATATGAATCCATACTGATGGAGAGAGAGGGAGAGAGAGGGGGAGAGAGAAAGAGAGAGAGAGAGAGAGAGAGAAGCTCAACGCATCATGGGAGATCTCCCGGCAGTCTAGGCCTATAGCAGCATAACTAAGGGATGGTTCAAGCCTGAGCCAACCCTAACTATAAGCTTTATCAAAGAGGAAAGTTTTAAGCCTACTCTTAAAGGTACAGAGGGTGTCTGCCTCCCGGACCGAAACTGGGAGAAGGTTCCATAGTAGAGGAGCCTGATAACTGAAGGCTCTGCCTCCCATTCTACTCTTGGAAACTCTGGGAACCACCAGTAAACCAGCATTCTGGGAGCGCAGAGTCCTGGTGGGACTGTAGGGGACTATGAGATCTTTAAGGTAAGATGGAGCCTGACCATTAAGGGCTTTGTATGTGAGGAGGAGGATTTTGAATTCTACTCTGGATTTGACTGGGAGCCAATGTAGAGAGGCTAACACAGGAGAAATATGGTCTCTTTTCCTAGTTCCTGTCAGTAATCGTGCTGCAGCATTTTGAATCAGCTGCAGAGACTTTAGAGACTTGTTGGGACAGCCTGATAATAATAATTAATAATTATTATATAATATATAATATATTATATAATAATTACAGTAGTGCAGCCTAGAAGTAACAAATGCATGGACTAGTTTTTCTGCATCTTTTTGGGACAGAAAATGTCTAATTTTGGAGATGTTACGCAGATGAAAAAAGGCAGTCCTAGAAGTTTGTTTTATATGTGAGTTAAAGGACATATCCTGATCAAAGATGACCCCCAGATTCTTTACAGTGGAGCTGGGAGCCAGGGCAATGCCGTCTAGTGGAGCTACATCATTAGAAAGTTTGTTTCTGATGTGTTCAGGACCAATTATAATGATTTCAGTTTTATCTGAGTTTAGTAGTAAGAAGTTGCTTGTCATCCAGATTTTAATGTCTAAGACAAGCCTGGAGTTTGGCTAGCTGATTGGATTCATTAGGCTCCATTGACAGATAAAGCTGTGTATCATCTGCATAACAATGGAAATTTATGGAGTGTTTTCTGATAATATTGCCCAAGGGAAGCATATACAGAGTGAAGAGGATTGGTCCAAGCACTGACCCTTGTGGAACTCCATGTCTAACTTTTGTGTGTATGGAGGAGTAGTTGTTAACATTTACAAACTGAAGCCTATCAGATAGATAGGACTTAAACCAGTTTAGTGCAGTTCCTTTACTGCCAATAAAGTGCTCCAGTCTCTGTAAAGGATATGATGGTCAATTGTACTGTGTTGTTAACGAGATCTGCTAACAAGACAAGTACAGAAACAAGTCCGCTGTCCGGATGCTATCAGAGGTCGCTCGTAACTTTTACAAGGTTCTGTGCTGTGATACAACCTAAATCCTGACTGAAAATCCTCAACAACTATTATCCTGTAGAAAGTCGCATAACCGTTTTGCAACTGCTTTCAGGATCTTAGAAAGAAAGGGGAGGTTAGATATTGGTCTGTAATTGGTTAATACGCCCGATCTAGAGTGGGCTTTTTTAGAAGAGGTTTGATTACAGCTTATTTATACGACCAAGTGCACATAACCTGTTAACAAGGACAGATTACTAACCAACTAATTACTAATTGACAAACTTAATTTATTTTTCCTTCAAAAATATTTTGCAGAGACACAGGGCTCTATTTGTATATATGTGTAATCTACATATGGCAAAGCACACTTGTATGACCCCATTGTGCCACATATGACCCTGATTTCATCATCCACATAATGTGGAAGACCACATTATCTGAACCCCCATCCGAATATTTTTTATACAGTCCCTAATTTATAATTCTTAATATTAGTAATGATTAAATGACATGTACTATGAGATGTTGCTAGTAGTGGTAATCATCCAATTCTATAGGTGGTCACCTCAGCAGTGCTAATTTTGACACATTTTAGCCCGTAAATTTTGTATCATTTGCATTTTTGTTATTTTGCTTACTTCTATGCAATGAATCTAAGACATTTTAGCTTTGTTTCGTTACATTTTGTGTTGTCATGTTTTTCGTGTTTTCGAATTTAAGGTTACAGTTGTTGCCATCTTTTTTGTGTACAATTCATGGATACAGGTGTCACTTGTTCATCAAGGCGTTAGGAAAATTTGTTTTTATCGTGTTCATCAACACAGTGTGTGCATTTGACTCTGCTCTGTGATAATACAACAGACCAACTGTCCTCAGTAAAACCAGAAGTTATCATGTCAAAACTGTATTTGAACAGAAAATGCCTTCTGTCGCCCTACTCACCAGCATTATTATCTACCTGTTCTCTCCACAGCAGAGCAGCTTATCATTCCCTCCTGTTCACTAAATATTTATTGTTTGGCTTAGCTCAAGAGGAGAAGTTAAAACACCGGATAAAGTAATTTCTAGTGAATATCTATAGAATTTAGCTGGTTGGCTGCCAACATTAATTTTGGAATTTACTGATTCCTTTCAATAGCAACACTGATTGGAAAGCCGACTGACAATAACATTAAATCCATCCATCTGTTGCAGTTGGTAAGATGGTACATGTAGCAACTAAGCTTAAACTTTTCAAAAGTTAAAAGCTTAAAACAGAGCTTACAATAAATAATTTTGACTAACGCTATTAGTGCGCGACTCCAAATGAAAGCTTATTTTGCTTTATGTCTATTGGGCATGTAAATCACAAGTGTATGCTAACGAATCAGCCCCTAACAACTTTAGAAGGCATAATTTCAGAGATGTTGTGTTTTGCTGTCCACGGGTAGCTCCAAAAGTCAATTAATGCACCTTTTAAAATTCCACATTAACAAAAATCACAAACAATATCAAGATCCCTGTCCAACATAGAGCATCCAGATATTATGTGACAAATAGCCCTGTGTCCCCTGTAATACTGCAGATTAGAGAAGGCTAAATACAGTGGATGAGCCAAATATTTCTAGCTGCCTTTTTTTTGTTTTTTTTTTTGTAATGCATATCTGATTAGACTGAGCTCCATACAGTTTAGTGTGTGGAGATCATGCTGGGCATTCACACTGAAACTTGGATTACTGTGCTGATATGCAGGTCTGCCCCATATGCTCCCACTAATGAGGTTAGACCAAGTCTCACACTTTTCGAGTGGTCCAGCTGCCTAATAATAAGACTCCATGTTTGTGTATGCTAATGGCCTTGCTGCTAATAATCTCATTTAGAAACCCACAACATTTCCGTGCCCTCTCAGATGGTTGGATTCTGCGTGTATCTCCGTCTCCTTTCCATATGAATTTGCATTTAATATGACATAAGACCTGTGACACATGACAGGGAAGTGATGAACAAATGTCAAGGTTTGTTAGCTACATCATCAAAATTGAGTTGCATTGCTATAGTACAGCTGCTAACAACTGAAGTTGCTGAAGATTCTTATGAAGACAATAATTACATGACAACACAAGAGTTAAAGACTTGAATATGAAAATATATCAAATGTGCAATTTTAATGCTTACTTTCATTCTTGCACTACTTTCAAAAGCTGAGCATTTTCACTGTCAGATACAAACACTCACTTGTGGTGTGTGAAGGTTCTCATTATGACTATAAGCCTCCTGAGCTGTCCACACTACAAAGCTGCTTCTGCCTCCACACTTTAGCTGATATGCTGAATATTCTCATAGTTAGGACATGAAAGCCACTGACAGAATCTACTGATTTCCACGCGCGGAACTCATTTTGAAAATCCATATTCTGCCTTTCAAACACTTGTCCTCTCCCACCTTGTCAGTAGTAATCCATTGCCATTCAACAATGGATGGTGAGTCAACAACTCATGATTTTTCTTTTGTCGTTGTTGTTGTTGTGACAGTAACCTGTATTGTAACTGCTTACAACAATCAATAAAGTACAGAAAACACTAAATTTATGTGAAACAATAAAAAATCTTTCAAAAAGCTAATACAACACATGGACGAGCTGGTCATGCATTAGACTGATTTATTTGACCAATAAAGCAGACCCACTAGAATATGTTATAGATGGCATTTATCTTGGTTCATCATCACAAGTGGGCAATATAATTTGGATTGTAGGATGTCCCTCAAGATATGCATGTCATTTTCAACACATAGTTGCTTCTGAACAGAACAGCTCTAAATTTGAAATTGTATTGACTGATTTTTAATCTCTATTAATAATTCATCAACCATGCAAGTATCTTACATCCAAGAGATTTATGGCAATATTGTGGGCAGTAATTGTAAATTGTCATTACTGCATTGACCTTGACATGGCATCGGCTCAATATGGAGAACAAAGAGGAAGGACCCCAAGTTCACCCGAACCATCGGCACTTCACCAATGTTAAGCAGCAGCAGATGGCTGAGCAGCAGAAACAGAAATAGCAACAAAAATCCTTCAACATACATTTATTTAGAGCCTGGGTGTTAGTTCTCACTTGTTTCCAGGCCAAAAAGTTATAACCACATTACTTTTGACAACAATTGTATTGACACTTCTCAAAGTAGTGTAATGATAAAGTGATTTAAAAGCTGCACCAGAAGCATGTTTCGCTTCTTTCATCTGATTGGTGGAAAAAAGGCAACATAGCAGGTCATTGAGCTGTTGAAACCAAATGCTGATTCAGTAAAATACACACCAAGGTTAAAAAATTAAGGGAGGCTGGAAAAACATGGCCTTTGTACATACAGAGGCTGAAAATATTCAAGTTTGGCTGATGGTTTCCTCAGACTAATATCTCTAATAACAATGGCATGTGAAATAAATTAGAGCACCCTGCCTCTGAATGGTAAGGCATCATGTTATGTTCAGTCCTTGATCCTCTCCTTGTTCTGGTTGTCCTCTATTTGCAAGCAGTAACTTAAAAGATAATACAGCACATTGCATGAATTTTAAATCTCCCTAATTGCCTGGTTTGTTCTTAAATGGAAGACAAAACACCCTTCTGGGGTTATGATGCCAGTGATTAGTTATTTTCCATTTCATGCTCCCTGAACCATCACAGATATTCAGCTTCTTGCTGCACCGCTCATTTTGCTGTCCTTCCTCAGCCCACTCTGATCACCTCATGTTTCACTGTCATTGTATCTCATGTAAGCTACCCTGGGTATTATTCACAGCCCTTTTGCCTTGCAGAGGATTCTGCCACATTGTGTGATAAGGTCTGAAACCTGACATGGAGGCCCGAAGCAGACTCCTTCCTCTGTAGGGGAAGAGCACACTGTTCACGTAGGTGGGTGGAGGTAATATTTGTGTTTCTGCATGTTGTGGGCAGCCTTTTGCAATGTCTGTGACAGTTTAAAAACAAGCTGGTCCAAGCACCAACAGCCACCTGTGATGTAGCCCCTTTCTGTCAGCTTCATTCATACCAAAGATATTTGCGCTTCATTAGTAAAGTAATGAAAACTGCATCCTCATAGCGGGCATTTACACCACCTTGTATGTAGTGTAACGCCGACTCACAGCAGTTGTGCCTTGTACACATGGGGTTCTGAATTATACATGAATTAATTAAATAGATTCCGGAGTTGATTCAGGAGAGCACAAAGAAATGAGATTCAACATGAGATGGTGGCTCTGTCATGCTTCACCATAAGATTAGTACTGTATTGCCACTTTTCTTTGTCACCACGTGAATGGGACAATAATAGCTACAATTTCATGTCACAACAATGAGTGGTAAGAAGAGAATGTGTTGAGTTCAAACTTTCAGTGGCACAGCTTGCCCCCAGTATGTGGAGGAGTGTAAAACATTTTTAAAATTTTGCTTATGTAATCACTTGCTGTTACTGATTCACATTGATGCTCATCAAGTATTTAGAGTTATTTACTCTGCTCCCTAAAAGACGGCACTCACTTGACATCAGTGATAGGATTCACACAACAAAACAAATTAATTATTGCTAAAAATTGTGTGATATACACTTCACATACATTTAATATACATTTAAAAGTGGAAAATTATATTCTCTATACCTTTCTGCACCTGTTTCCCACCTTTCCTTTTCCTAAAATTAATTTCCCACTGATTGCCTGGTTGGGGGAGCTCAGCTGATGAGCTGGAATCATGATCTGACCTTGCTTTGTCTGAGTAGATGAGAGACTGGAGAGTTCAGGTGACCCTCATTTCTGGCAATGTCTCAACAGCACAGCTGATGCTCAGTACTGCTGGATAATGATAAAGTTCTATCGTGAGACACTATTGCTGCAGACAATGGCGCAGGAAATGAGGCAGTTTTCAAATTGCCATGTAGGATGCCAGAGCTGTCCTCCTCTAGTCAGCAACATTTGTCAAATTCAGATTGAATCAGCGTGTGTTGTGCTCACAGGCGATTAGGAAAATAGGCTGCAGTTCAGCATCCACACAGGCAGTCTATACAGCTTTTTACTGTCTCAGATTTTACTCATAAGCCTTAGAGGTTATGTGTGACTCTTAAAATTAATGGCAAATCTGTTACAAGTATGGCACTATTGGAGTGGCACCGTCTCTATAAGAGTGAAACCGTTTCATTTATGCTCTGATATTTTCAGCCTCTTGATTTATTGTAAAACAAACAGAGCAGCAAGAGAACCTCTACAAGAACTTAATCCCTGGAACTGAAAACCCTGCTGCTATTGTTCCAGCTGCCATCACTGCCACTGTAGTATATGCTTTCCCCTCCATCCAAAATAATGAGAAGTCCCCTGCATAATGTACATTTGGAGCTCTTTCAACATTCAGAGTGCTAAGAGATTCATTTTCACACCATGGTGGGATCCAGTCTGGCACTGTCTAAATTTGGATTCCTACGCTTTGTGGAACTATGCTAATATCTCCCCAGTTGTCCAATGGTTACCCTACCCATTAGTGGCAATTTCACTGTTTGTGTGACTTGTGACGAAAACTTGAGCCAGCCTGTGAAAAACGGTTATTTTCCCATTAACCACCCAGCACTTTATCAACCCATGCGGCTGGCTGTGCCCGAAACCGCACCATAAAAATATCCAGAAGAAACAATGCAATTATAGAAGCCATCTGAACAATAACGTAGGAGAATAGATATGATTAAGATCACGATGGCAAAGTGTTAGATTGCTGTTCGACAAGCACATAATAGAGAGGAACCTTAAGTCCAATTATCAATGGCAGCAGTCTGCCACTGTTGAAGAGGAAGCTGTGTCCAGCAGCAAGACAGGTCATGCGGAACCATTGGAGCTGCTATGTACTACATCTTTCATGTTAAAGCACTTAATGGCACCTTGAAAAAGGACAAAGCAATGTGCAGGTATAAATGGTTCATCAAATGGTTGGAATATTTAAATGAGGTGTCGCTGTGGTGGGCTCTGAGGACCAACAGTATGTGTTCAATAATAGTGTCTAGAGGGATGTTGACACTCACCTTTACTACACTCCACCCAATAACCACACACAAATTATCAGAAAGTTTGCCTTCATTTGAATTCACTGTAAGCAAAAGTGGCATTAATACCAAGTAATCCTAATGATCTTGCAACACTAGAGAGGATGATGTTACTTTTCTGTACTCTAGTCTTTTTGGGAAGAGGACTTGGGGAACAAAGTTAATGTGTCTTGCAGCTCTAACAATCCCCTGCAGTGACTGACCATTCCAAGAATAGATGAATGGGAGATGAATAAGAGTAAGGACTGCACTTATATAGCGCTTTTCTAGTCTTATCAGCCACTCAAAGTGCTTCTCACACTACAGGTCACATCACACACACATTCATACAGCACTTGTTCTATACACACAAAGTGCTTCCCAACATGGCCCACTGAGAGGGATTACCTGAGGATCACAGTATTATCACGCCGGCACAGCAGTGCACTGAGATCAGAGCCACCAGAACAATATAAACTAGATTTCCTGGTGTAATTAGTTTATCTTTTTCACTCTGTGCAGCAGTTTGATAAGCCAGACAAAATAAGAAACACTTCCATCCACCCCAATACTACCACCACCACCTGCCCTCAAGCATCACCCAGAGGCCTTCAGATCTGCCAACAATGAGACTTCGGCAGGAACTCATCCAGGAAAATATATCCATATTTGTATTGTTTTCTGAAATGCCGCTGTGTTTTGTTAAACAAGGCAGTATTTTCTGAAATGTCATCGTGTTTCAGAAAATGTTGTAGTGTTTTCTCTGAAATGTAGTGTTTTCTGAAATGTTGTAGTGTTTTGACCTTCAGGGCCACTCGCTGTACATTTTTCTACCTGTGGAACTAAATCTCTGTGTACAGCCTTGCTTTTCATTATTAATGCTACTAGCTGCTCTTTTCACTGAGTATGTACTATGTTAGACAACCAGAACTGGACAGATGTCATTCTTAAGGTGACGTAAAAGTAAGATTTAAATAAAAAGGTATGCAATGCAAAGATGTGTACAGAAGGCAGATTCACCTCTAACCAGTAATTTTATGTTTACGACTGTCTTATTTCAAAATACTGAAATGCCTATATATCAAGTATTATGACACTGTGTAAACGTGTTTCCTATTCCAATGCTGCAAACACATTGTTTATTATTAAAGTGGTTTGCATACCTTTGCATGGTCATTACAGGTTTGTTGATTTTCTCATCTAACCTGAGATGCTCAAATCTCAGTTACATGATTTGTTAATGAATATGGATAATATCCCTTTTGTTGTAATGGCCTTTGCATGCCTTTTCATCCAACTACTAGAAGGAAAGACATGAATGTATAGACATTAACCTCCTGCCCACACTCCTGTCATCTGTGATATAATTGGGGAAGACATGAATTAGAGTAGCTGATGGAAGCGATATCGCTTGATGCACACATTCTGTAGATGAGCCTGACATTTAAACCAGACACGCTTCATTGGAAGCTGACAGCTGTGGAAAATAATTCAATTCACTTAGTTTTCGACCTGGATCTCACTGCGGCCAGGTTGATGCCTTTATATTTTGCAAAAAGTAGCATCAAGCACATTGTACCTTCACTAGTTTAATGTGGAACACCTGAGGAAATTCAGAATTTCTGACTTCAAGTTTTCATTGACAATGGATGATGATAACAAAGCTTATAGAAATGGAGACAACTCCAAAGTTTCTATCTCCAAACAGGATCTCTGGAGTTGGAGAGCCAGAGGACCGTAGCCCTGGTCACTTGACCAAGGTCGTCTGGTTGCAGCGTGTTCTAGGAAGAGTCCTAGTTATTCCAAAGTTCTTCAATGTAAGATTTATGGAAGTTTTTTTTTAGCTCTTCCCCATATCTCGACACAATCCTGTTCTGAGTTATGCAGACAGTTCCTTTGACCATGACTTGGTTTTTGCTCTGATATGCACATTGTTGGTCAGAGACCTTACATAGACATGTATGTGCTTTCCAAATCATGTCCAATCAATTGAATTTACCATAGGTGGACTCCAGTCAAAGTGTAGAAACATCTCAAAGATGATGAAGAGAAATGGGAGGAACCTGAGCTAAGTTTCAAGTGTGTCATAGCAAAGGTCTGAAATGCTTATGTCAATGTTAAGGAATCTGCATCCTCGCACAAAGTCAGATATGTTTCAGTGGGTATTGGATCACCAGTGGGTGCCCCTTGTCTCCGATCCTATTCGTATATTCATGGACAGAGTCCCAAGGTGCAGCCGAGGTGAGGGAGTGTGTCCAGTTTGGGGAACTTGTGATTGCATTGCTTCTTGCAGACGACAGGGTTCTGTTGGCTTCATCAGACTGAGACCTCCAGCATGCACTGGGATGGTATTTGCAGCCGATTGTGAAGCTGCCAGAACAATGAGAGTCACACCCCAAGTCTGAGGCCATGGTTTTTTGTCCAAAACAGTGGATTTTTCCCTCTGGGTGCAGGGAGAATTGCTGCCCAAGAGAGGTGGAGTTCAAGTATCTCAGGGTCTTGTTCACGAGGGAGGGTAAAAGAGGGGCTGAGACTGACAGGGATCAGCGGTCAGCAATGATGCAGACCTTGTACCGGACCGTTGTGGTGAAGAGGAAGCTGAGCCAGAGCTCTCAATCTACCAGTCGGTTCACGCCCCAACCCTCACCTATGGTCATGAGCTGGGTGGTGACCAAAAGGACCAGATTTCTCGGATACAATTAGCAAAAATGAGTTTCTCAGCAGGTGGCGGGCTCAGCCTTAGAGGTGTCTGGCATCTGATCAGGATGCTTCCTGGGCACCTCCCTTGGAAGTTTTCCAAGCACGCCCTACTGGAAGGAGACCTGTGACCCAGAACCCGTTGGAAGGATTATATATACTGGGAACGCCTTGGGATCCCCCAGGAGAAGCTGGAAAGTGTTGCTGGGGAGAAGGATATCTGGAATACCCTGCTTAGCCTGCTGCCACTGCGACCTGATCCCAGATAAGCGGAAAAAAATGGATGTATGGATGGCTGCAAAATAATAAAATTTGAAATAAGTGAAGGGGTCTGAATACTTTCTGAATACACTGTATACTCTAATCACATAGCAGGGCATGGAGAAGTTTGTAACAGTTACAGTCACAGAAAAAATATGTTTTGTTTTGTTTTGTTTAAAAAGAATGATAGAATACGTGACATTTCCAAAAATATTGTGACAGAATTTTTCATCTCCCTTTCTCTCACACCTCTCTCTCTCTCACACACACACACACACACACACTCACAGTGAGAGGAAAGAGGGATCAAAACCTCCTAACTGTACCCTTGACATCCATTATTAATCACTGTGTACACCGCAAAGTCTGACAGCAAAAGTACTAGTGCTGCACACATCAAAAATGAAGTTGTTTTCTTCAGCAAACGTAAAATGTAACATGCGCCAATGAGCGGTGAGCCTTTGCAAACAACATTTTACCTGCAACAAAAACTATAGGCAACGCTTCATCTGACAAATATAGCATTGATTCACTGCAATGGAATAGACTAGAATTTTTCACTTTGTATGAATATGATTTGCCTGAGTTAGTGTAAAATATGGTAGATTATTAGTGAAAGTACAAGTTTTAACTTTAGTGTACGATAACTTGGGGGCTTCTTGTTCACCTGAGCATGGGCACAACATTACCAAATCTGTTCAACCTTAAATGACCTATTAGCATGTGTGGTGCACATTTGCCTAAGACTGATGAATCATGGTGGGCTGTGTTTGCCTTGGAGGGGATATGTTTTATTGAATCCAAAAGTCACTGACTGGGCTCTCACAGACTGCTGGAGGATGGTTTTACACTGTGAGGTTCACTCAAGTGCTGAGCATGAATATGTAGGTTTGCAAGGGCACTGCATAATTTGGTTTCTGTTCCTTGAGAACTTTTTTTTACCATCTTGGTGCAGTCAAGAGTACAAAATCTTGTAGGTAGTAAAATTTGTGCCTCAAGGTTCAACATGTGTTTATGGATTTCTGGACCAGTGTGTTTTTATTAGTACAGTAATCTGTACAGCTGTGGTCGAAAATAATGTTGACCACATCCAGAAAAACTCGGCTTCAGCCAATCCCAGTTTAGAAAATGGAAAGGTTTGCAGCTTTCTTATAATGATATCCCCTCTCTTTATGTTTGAACAAAAGAATTTTAATGAACTCAAACTGTTACTGTCACTCCATGCTAACCTTTTGCTAAGATTCTGGGGTCTGTACCAAATTTCATGGCACTCCATTGAGATATCGCTAACAGACCAACCAGAGTTGGATGAACCATTGTTATTTATTGATCTGATGATTGATTGATTTTATATGTTGTTGGCTATCTGTAATATTTGGAGCCTACTGAGTTTATTCAGCCTGTCTGGTAAAACCACAACTATAGTGCAACATGAGATGGACTCTACTGAAAGTGAGAATTCTGAAATAACACTTTCCCAGCCATTTAAGGAAAACAGTTTTTTGTTGTTTTTTTTTTTACCTTACAAGTTTACAAGGAGCATTTGAATACATAAATAGTTTTTGTCTCTGGAGGCTCAACATTAACATTTTGTGTTCAGGCTCAGGTTCAGCCTGCTCTCAGGCTTTTGTGCATTACATCCTTCAGAGGAAACAGCCCCCAAACTGAGCAACACTGTCTCCCAGAAATTATGTCTATATACACCTTAACTATAACAGCAAGTATGTTTCACAGACGTGGCTATGATGGATGGTAGGCATACAACAAGTCGATTAAGTGTCCATTCTATCTTCAGTATTGCTTTGCAGCTTTGAATAATTTTCTATAATGCAGTTTGGGTTATGGGTAAGCATGTTATAATAATCTTTGCTAAAATGTCATTTTTTTTCTAGAGGCATACTATTTTCCAGGTATTTTTTACTTTATTCCACTGGTTGACGTGTAAGATACCACTTAGGTGCCTGACAGTTGAGATGTGTCTATCATTTAATCTCACAGTATTGGAAACAGTTATATATTTAGCTTGAAATACAGTGTTCAGAGGAAATGCTGCAGTATAATGTATGAAAATCGCATCACATAATGCATGCCATCACACATTACTGTTAAGACTTAGTAATATTGAGGATGTGAAACCCTAATCTCTAGTAGCAGAAATTACAATCAGATTTAGAGGTAGTTCAGCTGTAGATGGATAAAAATCTACCTGTGTTGCCTGTGTCATCATAGTATTCATTCATTGAGGCCAAATTTTATCTTATCACTTAATTATTTTTTTCAGTTCACAAGTCAGCTTGAAAATTACAGAGACTTATGCAGGCATTATGCCACATCATGCCACTATAGTGGACCAGAAAAAAACATGAGCTGAAATGTACATTTACTCAAGTACAGTAATGAAGTACAGTCTTTAGTTACTTGTACTTAAATTAAGTATTTCCATTTTATAATCATGTATACTTCTACCACACTACATTTCAGAGGGAAATATTGCCAGGTTCAGTGTCATAGTTAACAAATGTACAGAATAGGCTGTAGGGTAATGTAGGCTTCATACCACATCAGTTTTACAGTTCATAAAAAATGTAAATCCATAAAACATTCTTACCCCCAACTTTATTACATATATGCTTCAACTTTAACGGAAGTGACCAAATGAACCTGGGGCCTTTGCCCACTTTGCCCAGTTGATAGTCCAGTGACAGACCACGCAGTATTGCCATCCCTCAAGCCACACCGTTAGTATTGTTAAAAATTACCATATCGTGCTGCACCAACATCATCTGATCTGTTTAACATGCTGGAGCTGTGTGCAGAAAGTAACAAGGAGACAATTAACTTCATGGTTGGATTTACAGTTTTATATATATATATATAACTGAACGTTGCTATCACATTGAGCAGTGCTGTGGCCCTACTCTCATGTGTTTAAGTTTCATTCCATATTATGTAGACAAATATTTGGAGACTATTGATTGCTGTGTGAAAAGACTGAAATCCTACCATTTGTTTTGTTGAGCAGAGTTCATAATTAAGTACTTGTGTCAACATTTTGTTGAATAAATGTTTCTAATTTCTTCTTATCTTTATTTACATAGGGAAGATCCTCTGAGAGCAGCTCTGTTTAGATGAGCTTTGCTTGCTCTTAGCAGAGGACGCATAAGGTCTAACCTGCTGAGCTGTTGGATTGAACTTGGATTTACATCCTAAATTATGAACAACATTCTTATTTTAGTTACTGCAGTAAACTGATTTGCCATTATGTTGGAAGATATGTAAACATCATAGAATAGAATGGCTCATGCTACTGATTACATGAAACGTTGCCATGCTTTACTGTGATATTAAATGGTTTACAAGGGTTTGCAATCTACTTATTACATTTTTGACAACAAAGACATTTCAGAAGCAGTACATATCAGTAGTATGAATAGTATCAGGTATCAACAGTTATTTCTCCCCTGATATTTTTAGTAATAGAGGTCATCTTTTGTTTTTTGTTTTTGGCAATAACGTGCAATAACATGGGTCTAGGGATAGAATGTCATGTCAGTCCACCACTTGGCTCAGAGCATCATGGTCCTCAGCGGATGAATCCTAAAGACTTTGTTTAAACCTTGACTTTTTTTTCTTTTTTTCTTATTTATTTATTTTTTTTACAAAAAAGGACCTTCACTGGGGTATAGCCAGTTGCCAGAAAGGTGACTCCATGCATGCAAAGGTGATGCTGACTAGCGATGGTGGTTAAAGATTTGGAAAACAACATTCTGTTATTTCCTAGACTTCCAGTTTAATGCTATGTAGCCATGCTTATGTGTAGTGACAGACTGGCATGATTAAAGGACCCATACAGGCTCGTGAATTACTGTAAGGAGGTTGAGTGTGATTTATTTTTCCTCTCAAGGCAGATTACTATGCAGAAAATTTGAATTATGATGTTCAAATTGCACTGGAATACTAAGCAGTTTGTGAATTCCATGAATGGGAAGAATGAGCAATACAATATTACTCTGAGAAGTATTAGAGAGATGAATGTCTAACAACCAGTAAATTCCATGTGACTTTCCTGATAATACTCCACAATAAATCAAAAAGACCCAGTCCTGTATAGTTGGGATTATCACAATGTTCATATCTACAGCCTGTAGTGAAGAATTATACTTTTTACTTTTTTATTTCACTTTGTTCTGTTTTATATAAATTAAATTTTTTATTTCCCTACATCCCAGTTTCCATAATTTCAGTTTTTTAAAGTCTTTGTCTTTCCTGCCATATTCATTCCATCTCCACCTTCCAGTTTCTTCATTTGGATATTAATGGGCATTTTTCAATTGGACGGAGCTTGTTGACAATCACCCCTGGGTTCTAGATTGTCTGTTCTTCCTCTAAAGAGGACAGACATGACCTGGTTATGTTGCTGCACAACGAAGTGAGGGCCCTCTACACTTGCTTCCATGGCTATTTTAGGGAGAGGTTGGTGGGAAAGCCGAGTTGGCAGATATTTCCAGACTTCATAAATGAGCTATGCAGAGGGCCGCAGGGGACAAAAGGGCATAAGATTCTCTCTGTGAATTGGATGAGGAAGGGAGCAGAGAAAAGGAGAGAAACAGAGGAGAGAACAGAGGAGAGCTGTGATCAAGAAAGTTAGTGGTCACATTGACTTCACCATCAACTCCCAGAGTATTCTCGACACTGTCTGCTTGTTTCATAATAAGCAAAGCAGCATGGCTCAGAATAGCCCCTGACTTTTTGTGGACAGCTTGTTAAGGTTAGCCTTTGTAAGTTGACATGACTTTCTGAGAAGAACTCAAGCTGAGTTTTAGAAAGTGGTGGGAAAGTAATTTTGGTGGTAAAACTGTTACGGTGATGTTCACTGTTAACGAAACAGAGCCAATGTGCTATACATTTTTGCTGAGCAACAGTTTACCTTGTTTTTGGCTTGTTTAGGTTGGTGTTCCTGTATGGCAGAGTGAGAGGCAATCTGGTCCTAAGCTAAGCTGGCTGTTATTGGTCAGTAAAGCTAAGTGTTGTGGGTCAGTAAACATCTCCAAACTGAAAAGTGGCTGCATGTTAACCACTAACTAATTTGCCATATCAACTTAAAAGGTGTGTATGTCAATGTTAAAACTCTCTGCTGCCCCAAAGTGGCCATAAAATCAGTTATTGCAGGACCTTTCAATGAGTAATAAGCAATAAGTAACTGAATACATTTCTCAAGTAACTTTCCCAACACTCACCAGTATACAGGGTCTAGACAAAAATTAATTAATCTCAGTAACTGAATCACTGTTGTGTACACTGCAACAAAGGGTAACATTTAGTTTCATGCCAATTGCCTTTTTATTGTCACTGTTTTTAGATGTTGTTGTTTTTAAATCAAAGTACTACATATATGCCTTGTAATTTCACTGAAATGTCATCTTGTAATTTACTGATAATGGGATGTGCAGAGCAAAATATATCACCATCTATGAAAAGTGGGATAAATTTGTCTAGGTTATGTAGTAATTGTTTCTGCATGTAAACCATACATTTCATCTATTTTTATGTGAAAAATGTCAGTATAGAGTGAGATATATGTTGAAAGAGGTGTTATACAGGTGTTTTTGCAAAACACTAAATCAATGTCCTCTGGGATCTTAGTTGAAGATAAGATAAGATATACTTTATTTATCCCACTTGTGGGAAATTTACATGTTACAGCAGCAAGAAACAAGAGTGACAAAAAAATAAAAATAAAAAATAAAATATAAGAAAGGCACAGAAAAAGTTAAAGTGCAGCAATCAGCATTAAAAAAGTCTCTGTAATAAATAGAAAATGTGCAGTTGTGAAATGTGCAGTCGTAGTATAGGAAAAATAGTGATAATCATTGAGGTAGATGAAATTATGTGCAAATAAGTGACCAGAAAGTGGAGTCCAGAGTTTCAGGTTTATTGTTGGGTCAGTCTGGTGTTATACAGTCTGATGGCTATAAATGACCTGTGGTAGAGCTCCTTCTTGCACTGCAGATGCAGCAGTCTGTTGCTGAAGGAGCTACTCAGGTCTCCCAAAGTCTCATGCAGGGGGTGGGAGAGGTTGTCCATGATGGATGTCATCTTGGCCAACATCCTCCTCTCACCCACCTCCTCAGTGGAGTCCAGAGAGCAGTCCAGGACAGAGCCGGCATGTCTGACCAGCTTATTCAGTCTCTTCCTGTCTCTCTCTGAGCATCCACTGCTCCAGCAGACCACTGCATACAAGATGGCAGAGGCCACCACAGAGTCATAAAAGGTCTTTAGCAGTGACCTGCACACTCCAAAGGACCTCAGTCTTCTCAGCAGGTGGAGACGACTCTGGCCCTTCTTGTACAGGACGTTGGTGTTATGAGACCAGTCCAGTTTATTGTTGATGTAAACACCCAGGTATTTGTACTCCTCCATGATCTCAATGTCCAAACCCTGGATGTTCACCGGTGCAGTGGGAAATTACTTCCTGCTGAAGTCGATCACCACCTCCTTCGTCTTGCTGGGGTTTATGTGCAGATTGTTCTTGCCACACCAGTCGACAAAGTTGGTGATGACCAGTGTTCCCCCTAATTTTTCATGTGTCTGAGCATACACACAAACTCCCTGAGAATTCCTTGGACCACTGTGAGCAACATCAGACGTGCACACTGTCGCACACTGTAATTTTATGCGCTATATAGTTTTGCCGTGCGCGGAGAAAGCATGAGCAGTGTGCGATTGCGCAGGCGCACAGCTTAGAGGGAACATTGGTGATGACCTCCCTGTACTCCAGATCGTTCCCCTGAGAGACACACCCAACAATGGCTGTGTCATTGGAGAACTTCTGGAGGTGGCAACTGTCAATGTTGTGTCTGAAGTCCGATGTGTACAGGGTGAAGAGGAAGGGGGACAGTACTGTACCCTGCGGGGCCCCCGTGCTGCAGACCACCACATCAGACACACAGTCGCGAAGCCTCACATACTGCGGTCTGTTGGTGAGGTAGTTGGTGGTCCAAGCAGCCAGGTTACAGTCCACTCCAGCTCCTTCCAGCTTCCCCCTGAGCAGAGATGGTTGGATGGTGTTGAAAGCACTGGAGAAGTCGAAGAAGGTAACCCTCACAGTACTCACAGTGTTCTCCAGGTGTGAAAGGCATCTGTGCAGCAGGCAGATGACAACGTCTTCCACAGCAATGCCAGGTCTGTTGATCTGCTGATCCATCGCATCACTCACTAGGTGTCGGAGGTGGCTCAGGACGATCCTCTCCATTGTCTTCATCAGGTGAGAGGTTAGGACTACTGGCCTGAAAGTGTTTCGGCTCACTGGGATGCGTCTTTGGAACTGGGACCACGCAGGATGTTTTCCACAGGAGCGGAACTCTCTCCAGACGGAGGCTCAAGTTAAAGATGTGCAGAAAAACCCCACAGAGCTGATCTGAACAGTCCTTGAGCAGTCTGGCACTGATGCCATCAGGGCCCGTAGCCTTCCTCGCCTTGATCATCCTCAACTCCCTCCTCACCTGGTCAGATGTGATGGAGAGGCAGGGAGGGGGAGTGACCCCTGCTGAGAGTGTTGCGAGGATCATCCTGGTGGAGTGTGAAGGGGGGTGGAGTGGGGTGTTGAAGGTGACGAAGGAGGGGGGGTATGAATTAGAGGTGCCATAAGGTCTGGGATCATGTGGGTGAGGGAGGGGACAGGAACAGGGACACAGTCGAATCTGTTAAAAAACAGGTTCAGTTTGTTTGCCCATTCTCTGTTGCCAGTGTCTGGAGATGGTTTTTAGGCCTCTCCAGACCTCTCTGGTGTTGTTCCTGTGAAGTTGCTCCTCCAGCTTCCTCCTGTAGCTGTCCTTGCCCCTTCTTATCTCCCTCCTCAGCTCATTCTGCACCCTCTTCATCTCCTCCTTATTCCCAGTTTTAAAAACCCGCTTCTTCTCGTTTAACAGGGTTTTTAATTCTGGGGTCACCCAGGGTTTGTTGTTGGAGAAACACCGCACCTTCTTTGTAGGCACGGTGTTCTCCACGCAGAAGTTTATGTAGTCCGTGATGCAGGTTGTCAAACTGTCAATGTCCTCCCCATGTGGACCACACAGCACCTGTCAAAGCAGTCCCTCAGAGCCATACTAGCCTCCTCAGTCCATCTCCTCACATACCTTTTGGTAGGTGGTTTTTTATTTACCAAGGGTATGTAGGCAGGGACCAGATGCACCAGGCTGTGGTCAGATCGGCCCGGGGGGGGGAGGGGTGAAGAGCTGTATGTATCCTTGATGTTTGCATACAGCAAGTCCAATTTCTTCTTGTCCCTGGTGCATTTCACATATTGAGTGAAGTAGTTGACTTGTTTAATGAGAATAGGAAAAACTGCCAGATCTTTTTTATAACACTGCTGTTTGTTGGTCGACCTAATCTGACCCACCTTTATCGCAGTGTTTGTTATTGTGATCAAATGATGATTCAGTTCAATTCAGTTCAGTTCAGTTCAGTTTTATTTATATAGCGCCGAGTCATCTCAAGGCACTTTTTCATATAGAGCAGGTCTAGACCATACTCTTTAAAATATGGTATTTACAGAGAGAGACCCAACAAATCCCACCATGAGCAATGGGGGGGGGGGGGGGGGGCAAGCGAGAGAAGAACATAGCATAACACGGGATGTAAAGTGATACCAGTAATACAGTAGTAGTAATGATAGTAGTGATAAAGTATTAACTGCTAACGTAACAGGAAGTAATTCCTAATTATAGCAGCAGGTGTTGAGTGGAGTTGTAGGAGCAGCAGGAGACTTGTCATCACAGATCAGACTCTACAGCTCCAGAGGCAGAAATACCTGCAGAAAGAGACAGAAGAGGAGAGCATACCTAAGGGATGGTTCAAGCCTGAGCCAACCCTAACTATAAGCTTTATCAAAAAGGAAAGTTTTAAGCCTACTCCTAAAGATACGCATTATTTTGTCTGTGGTCTGCAGCTAAGAAATTCTTTGTAGTAGTTGTAGTTTTATTACAGTGATTGTGTTTTTACCAATAATTGGCAGGACTCATCATGGCAAATGCGTCTTGGTCTCTGGTTATAATAGTTATTTTTGTGTTCCTGGATAAAGGAGGACACAGTCACAAATTAATTTCCTTCAAAAACTTGCAATGGTTTTCACTACTTTAATTAAATGAAACCTCCACAGTTAAAGGAGCAATTAAAATGATTTGTGCTGCCCCATACTGCAAAAAGACCAAAACATCTCAGCAGGGGTTTGACAGAATTGTTGATCAATACCAGTAACTCAGTGATTACTTAACCAGGTGTTGACATTTCTAGATTTTTAAAAGCTTTTATTTTCTGGCCAGTGCTGTGTGTTTTCAAGCAAAAAGTGCCCATTGCGCATTCAGGACACTCATTCCCCTCACCTCCTTCATTTTATTCTACTCAAACAAGGAAGATGGCTCTATGAATGACGTTAATGGACATTTTGGCTACGAAGGCTAATACATCAAGCCATAATAGCAAATGACAAACTGTCTCTTCACAGGAAGGAGGACCAGGGACCCAGGAACAGCCTCTCTGTGTAGATGTCTCAATAATGAAGTGTTTTACTTGTCGATTACCTCTTAGGGAAGAGGTCAGGGTTGATTGTCAGCTGTATAAAGTATCTGACTGACACCAGAGACCACAGTTTACAACCTGTGTCATACCAACCGTCAGTGTTGCTTTCTTTTAATCATGTCACGATTTTTCACAAACAAACTGAGGTTTTGCTTTTGCCTAACATCGCCCCGTGTAGCCAAAGGTTACAGAGATTTTATAATCGATAAGAAATATTCTTATATTAACAATGGATCAAATTATTATATGTCATGTAAAAGTTGTCAGTTGCAGTGATGACATTTACCACCTGACTCTGTGATTCCCCCCAGCTCTATGGAGCTTCAAGACAATGGGCTGCTGTTTTATGTTTTTAGTTGTTTTAGCTATAAAAAACCCCACATCAAGCAGCAGACAAAGTTAGCAAATAGCCGGTGAACAAAGTGGAGCATTTAGTAGTTAAAGAGACAGACCGAAACAGAGCTAAAAAGAGAGTGACTATTGCACTTACATCAGGTGGCCAGAAACATGACTGTGAATGCTACTGTTGCTCCTTGTTTGTCTAGAGCTTTATTTTGAAAGGTCAGAATGGAAAGAGTGTTCTTTAATGCACAGAGCCTCCACGTTATTATTATTATGAGTCAGCATTCACACCACTGTCATCCTGTTTTTCTGCTCCCAAACATTGTTCAGCCACCAACTAGTCCTGCATACTTTCAGCTACAGAAACCACTCACACTATTAACACATTCAGCTTTTCAGGACATGTGTGCCTGTATGCAACTTGTTTTTTTGACTATTTATAATTTTGATTCCACTTATTCCACTAAATTTTGGCCATTCAAATGAATGGAGGGGAGTTTAATATCCTCTAAAACTTCTCTTCACCTCTTTGAAATTCAACTACTTCAGTATACTTTCAGCTACAGACTTATTCTACTGTGATGTTCTATCTAATGTTGCTGTCCCTCATGCTGGACTCTCATGCTGATAAAGGTTGTAAATTAATTATTGTGCCCTCAGGGTTAGCTAAAAAAGTGACTTGCTGCATGTAGGTGTTTTTTTTTTTCAATCCACACCCAGAGTACATATTTTAGGTCAAGCAGCTTACACAATTAGAACTACCTATCTGTGGGTGCAGATGGACCATGAGCCCAAATGCCTTCCTCTTCAGACAAAGCCCTCTCACCTTCCCTCCTTGGTGGTACTCTGAAGACATCTTATTAATTGAACAATGCATGTACTGCAACACGTTTGCCATGTCAGCAGGGGAATCCTCCTCTCCCCATTCAATTGAGACCTCAAACACAGCTGCTCAGGCTACTCCAGGGTAAATACAGGTTATGATGCCGCCTACACACAGCAGGTCCTCTGACGGGTGCCCAGAGTCCCACATATGAGTTTGTTCCAGCAGCAGTAATGTTTGTCAGTATTCTGTAAGGGTACTGGGACTGTTTATGTAAACTATCCAATGTCCCCACCCGAGTGTTTCTGTGTTGCCGATGCTTTCAACTTGCTGATACTTACCAGTATTTTGACAGCTGGATGAAGACCATGCATCATATTGTTACTTGAGGTGGTGTCTTACAACTGCAGGTATAGCATTGTGCTTTGGTAATTGCAATCCCTGTGGTCCCCTATAGGACTGAGGGAAAATGCATCTCTGTGTTTACAAAGGGTTTGTTGTCCCTGTCTGTGTGCTGATGTGCTTTAGATTGTGCTGTACTTTTTATAAGTTTAACTCAGTTGACAGTTGGAAAGGGAAAATGTACCAGGATGAAGGAATGTTGGCATTTTCAGAATTCAGAAGTGCTATTTAATATCTTTAATTGGCAATTCTTTAAGCCTTTGGAGGGACATTTAATTAATTTACTGTGTAATATTACTGACAACTAAATCCCAACCTTTTTTATGAGTTATCAGCAGCACTAACACTTTGGTTGTTAGTGGCTTTGAGGTGAGTAATTTCCTTAGCCAGACCTCATTAGCCAGTCATCCCTAAACATGTTTTGTCAAAGGCCATTGGTTCACTGAATGCCACAGTCAGCCTCTACCTGCATCTTTCACCTTGTAGCACATGTAAAGGTTCTTGTGGTTGTGCTTCCATTGCAGAGAAATTGTATCCTTCATATCAGTCACCACTTCAGATCCTCATGTGTCATGTTTTGCTTTACTCATTTAAAAAAAAAAAAAAAAAAAAAAAAAAAAGACCACTAACAAAACCTGAAGTTATGTTGAAACTATTCCTGTCTAGCAGACAAGATTCAACAAGGGAGAGAACAACGGCAAGAAAATGGCCCAGTTAGAAACTTTCAAATCCTCCCTTTTGGCAACATTCAACAACTCTGATTGTCAAGGTTCAGCAGTGATTTGCTTTGCTTTATATAAATATACTCTCTCTCTCTCTCTTTCTCTCTCTCTCTCTCTCTCTCTCTCTATATATATATATATATATATATATATATATATATATATATATATACAATCTATTAATAATATTTTATATATTTATGTATTTATTTATTTATTTCACGTGTTTCACAAAGTTACTCCAGTCATAACTGGAGGGTTTATAGATCAGTCCTCCGCACATTTTCATCTGTCACAGAAAAGGAGGTACCCTACGGCTTAAAGACAGTATCAGAGAGCTAAAAGGAGAAGGAAGGATCGACACCTCTCTTGAGACACCAGCTGCTCTGATGTATATTCAGGAGTACAGGAAAAAGGTGACAAACCTATTGAAAATATGTCAAGTGGCATTCAATCATGGGCCATGGGGCAGTCTGCCAAGGAGGAGCATAGGTCTAAAATCAGCTCAGGGGCCATCTCCCTCACAAACCTCTGGGGCAGCATCCTTTCAGAGTTTAATTTGCTGCGTCATCGAGTTGGGATTCACACTGGAGGACAAATGAGAAATGTTTAACCACCATTCTTTGTTCAACAGCCAGAGAAACATCCATTTTCATAAAATATGTGTTTTATATTAGTTTTTTAAAAAGTATATAGACACGTATGTGTTTCTGACGTAACAAGTGCACTGCAGAACAATGTCCCACTCTTTCCATTACTGATGATGTCTGAGCACTACATTCCTTTTTGGTTTGTTTCAGGCAACCTAACTCTGCACCCACGCTGAAGGTGGCAGGGAAGCAGAGCCACTGTTAGACCACAGAGGAAGCTTGCACACTGTCAGTCAATGCACACAGAATGTAAACAATTCAGGTTTTTAAAGATTTTTAAAAACTTTTACAAATGTAGGAAAACCACTCAGCAGCATAGGGTGATTTGATTAGACATGTGGTATCTCTGTGTAAAAGGAGGTAATGTCTCCCACTAGCATTAACCCTTCGGCCCCCCTGGATATATACTAATACTAATACTAACTCCCTTAATCCTAAATCTTAATCCCAAACCCTAGCCCTTATCAGTACATATTACTCACTTCCCTGAGAATTTACTTACCTTAATAGGACATCTGTCTTCATCCTTTGTTTGGCTTTTCCTCTTTCTTCTCTATTCTCTCTTTCCCTAGTCAGGGAAGAGTATAAACATAATTTTGAATATAATGGTATAATCTTACTTGGCAGGATTTAATATTGTCTTTTCTGATCGCTTTATTATTGTGTGTTTTATAATATGTGTACTAATACAACTCAGTGTATGCATGTTTATTAATGTAAGCACTTTGTCAGATTTTTTTTTTGACTGGCATTTGCTTTCATTTATTTAAAATTTTTAGCACTTTCAATGACTAGGTTACAGTGATGATTTTCCTGGGTTCCCCCATATACTCCAAGCCACCACCTATCACAGCAATGTGAAGATTATGCCTTTTAGGCTTTGTAGCCCTTTGTGCTGCTAATCCCTAGTTTTTAACTTCTTTGTTGTTACCCTTCTTTAATTTTTTCCTTGGTATTAGAGCTTTTATTAAAACCATGTAGTATGACTTCAAATCATGAACATTAACACAAAAAAGCAAAACTAATGCAAGTGCATTATAACTTAGTTTGGGGACTTTACCTAACCGTAAGCCATTTGATGGTTAGAGAACAATATGGCAGTGCTTGGGAACAGAAAACCCCTTCAATGACTTACCACAAGGGCCCATGTTATATTGAGCAAATACAGAGCTGGGAAACATCTTTTTCAGGTTTCCATTATGTGTTATATAGAGCTGGGTAACATCGGACTCTAGAAGAGCATAAAACCCTTTGTCATGTTCCCATTATGTACCGTATAAATCTGGGGAACAAAGAACCCTGAGAACCTAGCATTGACTCCCCTCTTGGTGTATCTCCAAAGACTGTTTTTCTTCCTTTCAGAAATAAAATATAAACAAGAAATAAACATTCACAAAGTTTTACTTCATGAAGAGATGACTACTTGTGATTAAAACAATAAAACGTTTACTTAAAAAGATGCTCAAAAAAACTTGAAAAAATGATAGAAGGAAACCTAAGCTTGAAAAGAGCTAAAGTAATACACCTGGGTGTAGGAGATGCAGGCACAAAAACTACTACAAACAAAATAACAGCAGGTTGCATACTCAGATTCAGCTAAGTACCAACATTTCACCAGACACCTGGCTCATTCGAGATTAGAAATAGAAATCATAAACCACATCTAAATGTAAGTACATGGGCTATAATTCTCAATGACAGCTGTTTATTTAACAGCAAAAAAGCGTATAATGAGTGCATTTTCACAAGACTGCAATTCTTTACAGAATGCAGTACATTCTGGGCTGATAAAGTCACAATTCATCACTTATTTTCTGGAAAGACAGAAATAAAGGTAGAGAGAGAAAAATGTAGCTTTAAAAAGTTGTGGTGTGGCGAAGGAATTACTTATTCTTCTGAATTACTTTCTTTGTAAGTGGTTCAGATAGCTTTCGTGCATTCAGGTCAGCTTGCTTCATGATAAATTCATGAATGAAAATCAACACTTAGAGAAAAACTCTTGATGAATTCAAAGCTTTTGCTCATATTTCTGCTCTCCAACTGCCACATATTCTTCGTTTGGCTGTAAATGCATACTAATGAATCCTAATCCTAAACAGCCACTGTGTCCTTCAGTTGTCCCTCTGTCTTCATGAGGTTACCAGTCCTTTTGAGTTTGAACTCTGACTTTCATATCAGAGCAGAATATTGTCACATAATGTTGTCCCACATATACATGTACTGTATCGTACAAGTATAAGCTGTTGGGGAAAAAAGATGCAATATTGATGACCTTGTGGTGATTTGTTTCCCTCTGCCTGACTCTTTCTCTCTCTGGGGTATTACATAACATGATACTTGAGTCGATTTAATATATATACAGAAAGCGATTCAAATGAATGCTACAATCTGATTTGCAAGTGTGACCATGCAAATTTTCAGCACAACATGAATCCTCCACCTGTTCCACTGCAATAACAGTATCAACATCAATAAGAAGATGATGTTAAGAAGATAATATTATTAAGTTGTTGATATCCCCTGAAGTAATTTGAGTGAAAAATGTCTTAAAGTCATGACATGGATAATGGATTGTCAGTATACTACTCAGCCTGTGACAACAGTTGTATAATGCTAAAAATGTCTAAAATCTAAGATCAAATTCTAAAATCAAGACCCTGATGACATCATTGGGTTATTTTATTTGATGATGTCATCAGTTTTATTTCAATTTGGGCTTGAATACTGCAAAGTTTTAAACCTGCATTGCAAACTAGGGCCATAGACATTGAAACACATGAGCATTTACCACACATAAAGGGTCTAATTGGAATTGTATGGGTTAAGTGTTTCTCAGAACTATATATATATATATATATAGAGAGAGAGAGAGAGAAAGAGAGACATAGATATATATAATCAGCATACTGTATACCAAGATATGACAAGAAAGAACAGTTTACACAAGGACACAAGATTAGAAATTGAAAATGTATTTCTATTTCACAGAGCCTTTAAAGGAAAGTTAACCCTATAACAGTCTTTTTGTGTTGACCTTTGCGTTCCTGCATAAACTTTGTTGGCAGCTTTTGTCCCTTAGAATAGAAACTACATCAGTCCTGACTCACCTCACACATGCAAAAGTGAAAGCTAATGTTATCCATCTATTCAAATGATGATTAGCTGGAAAGGAAAAATATGTCTGAATTTTTGAGAAAATATATCCAGAGAACATCTGATCTCCAATATCAAGTGTGTCAAGTACAACACACAGCTTAATGCAAGGAGGTCACACCCTAAGAAACACTAAAAACCATTAAGTGAAGTGGAAATAGGTGAGGCGGGGTGAAGGGAAGTGAGTACACCAAAAAGGTAAATTACCACATTTTGTCACATAATAACTCCTGGAATGTATTGGATATCACAGATTGATGATATATAACAGTTTAAGAGTATCCAAGGGTGGAATTTACTTTACCATTTATCTGGCCCTGAGTTGCTGGCTCTGCTCCCTGACTGAAGACAGAGAGGGAGTGACATTTAATCTCACATGGAGGTGTTTTAAATGAATCACCTCCACTATTAAGAGCACTACATAGTGTTTAATGGCTGAGTTATCATGCATTTTGAGCAAAAGATCCAGGTTCATGTGTGAGGAACATGACAAGTGGTTCTGCAGTTCTGCAGAGCTGCCAACATATTTGATTGTTAATTGGTCTGATCCTTGCCAAGGTGGAGTCAGCCATTGTTAAAAGTGACCTTTGGAGTGAGTCTACATGCCTAGATTTTTTTTCTTTCTTTCTTTCTTCTTTTTTTTTGTAACTAAAAAAGTGGTGGTTCAGAAGAGTTTTATTACTGTATCCATCTACCCTAAATCACTGTGGGGCTGTTGCGAGCTGAAGTGTAATTAATTCTAGAAAAGTTTATGAATGCGTTCATGCCTTAAGGACATGCTTTAGTCACTTTTTGATTCAATCATCAGAATATGTGTGACCTCACTGTATATGACACTCACAGTGAAATGAGGATGTGCCCAATGAAGTGCAGGATTTTCCAAAATAGACGAAATTTTCCTAATAGAAGTGTGTGGTGGTGTTGCTTTCTGCAGAGACCCTGCATCTGCCTGTATTTTCTTATTCAATTCCTATTCTCCAATAAAAACACAGGGTGTGAGGGAGTCTATAAAAATATAGCACCCTGGTTACATTACTGTCTCTGCCTCTCTCCTTGCTCTCTGTCAGTGTGAACTGCAGGTTGATCGAGGGCGAGGCACCTTTCAGGAGGATTGTGTGGATGATATGCTATAAAGATTTCTCCTGTTTCACCGAAAAACCCATCATAAGAGTTATGCATGGGAGGTCAAGATTCTAAATGACACTTGCTAAAACACACTTGCTATCACCACCAGTAACCATGGGCATCGCCAAATCAACCAGGACTGAAATCTTAAGAATTGTGACTGCAGGTGATTTGAGACATCACAATATGAATGTAAAAACTATCTTCTAGTGTCAAACTTTGCACACGCATCAATCGGCACAGTGAAACATCCAAGTGAAATAACAATGTGTAAAACATACTTTTGAATGTAAGGGAGCTTTTATATAATGCAATAATAATGCATACCAAAGTCCAGTGTGCCTTTAATAGACCAATACTGAAACTTAAACAGCAATGAACAAAGCTAAATAATAATAATAATTCTACAGAATGATGAATATATAACAAGAAACTGGTTTTATAAATGACAACTAAATTTTATGACATGTTGTTTCTTCCAATTTGACAAATCAGTTGACCCCAGAGACACAGAAGCCGTTACTACTATACTTTTATAAAAATGCTGTTAACCTTTTTCCATAGCTCATTTTGTACTTTAAAGTCATTCAGTGAATCTTGGCCTTGATATATTGTTAAGCTTATATTTTTAGCAAATGGTGGGAAAAAAGGTGACAGAATGCAAAGAACGAGTCGAGTCTGTTGCCTTTGAAGAGAATTTCTGCCAACCACTGTTTCAGACACAACTCTTCTAAGTCATTCCTGCTGCCTGACAGATGATGTATCACTAAAATCCCTGTCAAGTGACCTCCTCACAGCATTCATTTTTCTAAGCCTGTTTTGAAAACCTCTCATCTCATAAGTTGCTGTGTGATTATTTTCTGTTCCAAAACTTAGTCAGAATGGAGTTCAGATGTGCAACTGGAGACATATTGTAATGTAATATTTTAGTATAACCTGTTCAAAGATATTTTCTGACATGTATGGAGAGACACTCAAAAAATATATATAAAAGCTTAAATGTTTTGTGAAAATACACAGCAGCAGACTTGAAATTTCAGTTCTATTGTGTCTGTTGAAATAGTCAACTCAAGTCAAGTCAATTTTATTCATATAGCACCATTTCACAACAGAGGTTATCTCGAGGCACTGTCTCTTTACAATTCCTGAGGAGTACCATATGCATATGTGAAAAACATTGTAAAGCCTTTTGTAGCTCCAGAGAGAGCTGCACAAAATCTGATAACTGCCTCAAGTGATGTCACTTGAGGGTGAGGACTACAAGTCTGAAAATGAAAAGCCCTCTGTAGCCTCACTGCTGCTTGCAGCTTAAGGCTACATTAGCCACTACAAGCATAACACAAACTGTTAATGGTTGAAGGCTTCGCATTATGAATAATGTAGGCACCAGGTTTTAACAATTAATATGTGGACTACAAGATAAGACTGAGATGAACTGACTCATTTCACATCACACATAGTAATTTGATCTGTGCAGGTTCTCTTCTCTAGCTATGAATGGAAATCTGTAAATCAGATCAAATCAAAAAAAGGGTGAGTGGTCCTTTGAATTCATACTTCCTAGTGTCCATTGTAGCATTAGTACAATAACTTTGTTAAAAACAGAATGTTTCTGGGAGTGTGGTGTTCACTGTGCACAAAAAAAGAAAGAAAAACTGCAGCAACCCAGCAACGGACACAGGGCAGCTAATCAGATAAATAAATCTTATCAGTCTGATCACTGCAGATACCAGGAACAACTGTCACAACTGAACCACAGCAGCAGCTTCAGCGTTCACCCTGTAGCCACTCAGAGGAGGAGGCCTCTGACAAGGATCCAGGACATTAAATACAGTGGGAAGGCTGTGGAGGATGTCAGTGAACCCTTTCAATTTAGGTATGATAGTAAACAAAGGTTTTAAATCAAATAGTCTGTGTTTATTTCTTTCTGTCATCTTGGCTTTCCACATTCAGAGGTAAACAAACTCTTTTTATCCACCTGCAGAGAATGTGGGGGAGTGTGAGGTGGAAACAGCTGAAAGCAGAAAGGAAAATACTCCCTCTAGTGGGGTGTCATGCTGTGTATTGACCAGGGAATCTTATGATCACTGCATCAACTGGTTCAATATAGAGCAGGATACTTAACACCTCTTCTTCTTTCCCCAGAGAACTACAAGACAAAATAAAATCTCCAAGAGAAACTGGCACTGTCTTACATTTAATATTGACTCAACACTTTAATTTAGTTAGCTGCCAGTAGAGCTTCAAACCAGAAATACAACAGTCTAAGAACTGTGTGGACAAACACCCATTAAGCTGCAGAACCTGACATACAGTACACTTGCTTGCTTAAACCAACTTATTTGATGTATATTACTGAAGAATTTCTTGATAGAATTTCTCACAGCTGACTAACGAATTGATAGTGACTGTTCTGAGTGCCCATAAATGTTTGATTGCACATCTGTTATCATGTGTACACAAGACAAAAACTATTTAGTTGTTTGTAATTCAAGGCAAATAAGTCATTACCACTACTTCTCCTTCAGATTACTATGCTAATGTGATTATTTTTGTGTGCTCATTCTGCAGTGATTGAGGAGCACACAAACCACGGCTGTCACTTGAGTCTGTGTGCCTTGCTGATTTGAATAGTGAAATATTGTACAAATGACCACAGTCATTTGCTGGTGGAGGGTGATAAAACCCTTCCTGCTAAATATACCAAGCGAGAGAGGATGAAATAAAATATATGCAGGGAAAATTGTCTTGGAAGCCAAGTGCTACAGAGTGAGAAAAAAAAAACATGATCATGATGTATGCTTTGTATACATACACACATTGAGTATTAATTCAAGAGGCATAAATATGTAAATGAAGTCATAAAACAACAGTGTTGACAAAATATGAGTCAAAGTCAAATAGGTTTTGGAGACAAAGGACCACATCAGTCAGCTATTCCCAAAATATCTACATTGATAGTTAATCCTGGTCTGCATGCATAAGAGATCTTCACATTGGCAACAAAAATGTCAGCGAAACCTCAAAGATTTGCTTTTGGCTACAGTGAAAAAATAATGGCAAATTAAACTGGCATAAGGGTTCATAAATGTTCAGTAGAAGCCACTAAACAATTTTGATTGTATCTTTTTATAATTCAGTCAACATTATTTAAATATATAGAGTGAATCATATGCAATCTACTACTGAGTAAAGACTGGATTTTTAGCAATATGCATTGTTACAAATGTCTGTGTGGTTTTGAATTAGGTCTGGCTCTGGTTTCTCTGGGTTCACTATTGTGTAGTGGTGCTCTCTTTCTAACGTACAACTGTTGGCCCTAGTATACACACCAGCTGCACTTACTGTGCCTGGAATACATTGGCCTATCATTAACTTACTTAAGAAAATTAACAGTTTGTCATATCAACCAGCTACAGTGATGGTCAGTGCCTTTTAAAAGTGTTTTGTACATTTCTCCTTGCAAAAAGGTCAAGGTGGAAAAAAAGAATTTTTTTTTTTTGTTAGATTTGTTAGCATCTGAGTTTAGGGAATCTGGGTTTTTGCCAACTTGGACCCCTCCCATTTGGTACTTTGGACTCTAAAATCAGAATTCACATTGTGACTGGCTGTTGGACCCCAGCATCTAGCCTAGGGCCTGTTATTAAGTTACTTTTTTTTTTTTTTTTAAATTGATGTTAATCAGCTCAGGTAATATAATCTGCTGCCAACAAAGTTTGCCATTTTAACCAACAAAAACAATGGTCAGTGCTCACTAAAAATGTGATGTTTTTTATGTGGAGATAAAAGATTTCATTAAAAAAATTGCTTTTTAATCCAGATATTTTGCCAATCTGGAAAAAGCCAAAATATAACCAACTATTTTAATTCAATCTAACTATAAATGGAGGATTCTCTGTCTGTCTGTCTAGGGTGTTCTCACTGACAAGTCATCACAAGCAGACACTTAGCCAGGACCCCTTGGTGTCACTTTCAACTCACTGAGTACCACTTTAGCGTCATTTCATTTTTCAATATGCAGGGTGGTCTGATAGACTTCCAATGCTGCACTGAAAGTTGACACATGAGACAAGCAGACAGTTGTCTGCTGATGAACGTCGTTAATATACATAACACTTAATTCATCCAAAAAATGTTCACATTCTGCACAATTAAAACATTATGCTAAAGGGGTACCCTGTGCAATGAAAAGTATTGCCAAGTAGTCCTGACCAAGTGCTGATCAGATCAACTTCAAACTTCGCAGGTGTAGCACTGAGGACTCACAGAAGTGCAGTGTCAATTGTAAAGTTTTTTGTCAAGAAAATCAACAGCTGTATGCACTGCTCAGCCTTATATTCCCCCAGCTGAGTGGACTTGGACTCTGTCAATTTAACCCTTTCCATCGAGGCTCTTACACTCATTCGCCAGCATGTAGCGATTACTGATGCCTACCACATCACTTGTGGTAATGGGATTTGAGCACTATGAAGACAATAGCTTGTGACATTACATGGAAACACTTCCAAGGCTAATGCCTCATACACTCCATCTCCTTTCCTCCTCCTTTCTCTCTCTCCATCTTTGATTCTCTATTTCTGTCTCTCTCTGTCAGAGAACGAACCAGCTGTTTCTCTTCTCTTACCCATCCCTAAACATCGACTTTATTCTCAAATCTCAGGCAGAGACATACAGTAGTCCTTTCTTCCCTATCAAAGCTAGTGCACTGATAATACAATAGCCCAGAATGCATCTATTAACAATTCAAACAACAATGTAAACAAGACTCACTGCTGCACTTGACATTGTTTTCAAGATTCATGTTTTGCTGTATTTTGCTGTATGAGCATGTCTGACCTAAAAATGAGCAGCCAGGACTTGTTGAATTCCAGTCTCTTCAAAGAGGAAATGTCTTGGGAACCAATTTGCCAGCTCTACAGGACGGCATTGTTTAAACTTTGCCTGTAATGAAACAAAATATTTTTAGACAGATTTTTATAGCCCATCCTATCTTGTATTTTGGTGGTGTGACAAATACAGTGTGAGCTGTAACAAACCTATCCAAGATCAACTCTGGTTCAAGTCAGGAGTAGCATATATTGTACTTTTTTTCTTGGAGAGCATTTCCAGACAATAAGAGTGACAACTTTGTGAGCTGAGGCTGTGCAACTGTGTGATTGTTGAGGGAACTTTACAGAGATATATTCATGATAATCAAAAGAAAGTCAGGCGGAAGAAAATAACTTCCACGGAGAATAACAAAAACTGCTACAAAAGTGTAGCTGCTGGAGAAAGTTGCAAAGTTCAGAGCCTAAAGACATGAATAAGGGCATGTGTAGATGTATGTATTTATGTATGTATTTATGGCCCTTGTCATTACTTACCTGTCTGGACAGACTAATATTGATGAGAAGTATTGACAAACAGAGCCATTACAAGATGCTGTGGGCATGACTGATTTTGAAAAAGAGACGAGGGAAGAGACGAGGGAAATTTCAAGTGTTACCCTTTGACTTTAACAACACTTTAACTTCAGAGACTTCCTTCTGTCTCTCCAGTTGTACCACTGATGTCCACCAGCAGCAGCTAAGCAACTTCACTGCAAAGACATTATTACCCTAAAAAGCTTTTAGTATGTGGTGTCTTATAAATGTCCTAAAAAATGTCCAAAAAACAATAACAAAGACAATGAAACAAAAAATGTAACTCAAATCACCAGAGCACCAAATATCAAAGTACATCCAAGTATCTAAAGGTACAGTACAGTGCTCTTGAGGTTTGTGTTAAGTGAGTTTGTGTATAGACTTTTTCATGTTGTTGTTTAATTCAATTTGTTTGTAGTTTTTTTTTTTCACATATTGTGGCTGCATTACTCCCACCTTGTATTTGTATTATTCTCTATATTCAGGGCTGGCACTGTGGCAGAGGTGAACTGGCTGAGCGCCAAACATCCTGCCCTTTCCTGAGGGCTCCAGCATTTTGAGTATCATTTATTTATCTACATTCATTCATATCCTACACTAGATAAGTGTCGAACCCTGTCCAGTTCCAGTGTGGGGAATGATGAGGGGTGATGAAGGCAGGGGACCAGGCCAGCGGAGTGGTGGAGACTGGATGGTGTTTTGCAGGTGAGTGGCTGAATGCCAAGGCAGGCAGAGCAGACACCAGAGACTCTGAAGTACAGGAAACAGTAAAGGCACACTGGAGAATTGCTCAGAAACTACACAAAAGACTGAGAAAAGTCAAGAGACCACAGTACTGACAGAACAATCTGGCAGTGAGTGGATACAGGGCTGGGGTTCTTGGGGTTTTTCTTCTATTGTGGCTGATGATTCCGGTGGTGATAGCAGAGCCACGCCCCCAAGCACACACACACACATGGCTGTATTAGGGTAAAAGTAAGGTGACTAAAAATATGGCCTGAACCCTGCTTTCCTACTTTCCCATCATCCAGTGATAAGGAGCAGCTATAGAGGAGCCTCTCTTTCTAACTCCAGATCAGGTAGTAACATGCTGAAGGAGACGTATGAAAGATTCAAATGTCAAATGATCAGTTGAGAAGATCAACTCTAATGGACAGGAGGCCATAAGGACAGTAGGAATAAACAATCAAAAACCCCAGAATGAAATTAAGCCCATTCTATACAGCAAGTCGTCATCGTCATACGTCATCTCTGCATGGGAAATCTGACTGTTACTCTTATCAAGAAAAATAACATGTAAAAGACTATGCTGAACAACAGAGATAGACTATTAACCAGATCGTAAATAATACCACATCCCAATGTAATCTAGGAAGCCATAATCTCCCTAATTTCTCCTAATGTCTGAAATCATATGAAGCTATATGCCAACCACTCTGTGAGCCAAATCATTGTATTGATCAAATGTTTTCAGGCAAACCAGTGAAAATCCAAGATTCCTACAATGTGACTATGCTGAGATATGCAATAATAATAACATGAGGAATCTACGATTGCCACAAAGGTCAAAACGCAACAACATTTCAGTAAACAAAACAATTCAGAAAACACAACAGCAATTAAGAAAATAAAACAACATTTCATAAAAATAAAGCATTGAGGGACCAGTGCTAACCTGAGAGCATACCTAGAATTCTTCAGCATTGTAAGAAAAATGCCACTGAAAAAAGACAGACATTAAGACAAAAAACATGCATCAACAGTAGGAAGCTATACAGTCCATTACCTGCTTATGATCGTGGGATGCCAAAATAAGTAAACTTAATCCATAAATCTCATTCATAGACATCTCAGGATTCAGTAAGCATACTATTTATAGCCTAAACCTATTTGCTTCCACTATATCACTCTGCTCGTTTTAATCACTCATGTTAGTTTGATCACCTTTACATCTGTATAATCTTTTATTTACGGTTAGTAGACCATAGTTAATACACCATTTATACATATTTCTAGACACAGTCATTGTGTGTGCTTTTTTGCAATGGAGAACCAGATCCTTTAAAACGTACAGATATTAGACTGTTTGGATACAATCTGCTAATCACATTAGCACAGTAATCAGATACCTGGGAACCCATACAAGCCGAGAACAACAGAGAACATAGGGACTCCATGCAGAAAAGCCCTGACTGAACCAGAGTTTGAACCTAAGCTACGGTGATTTCCTCTATTTTGGACTCCTTGGCTCTCCATCCCCTCAGACATCAGTACTATCAATACAGCTTGCAATTGGTCAAAGGAGTTTACCAACTTTGAATTCTACCTTCTACATTTGTACTGATTAATTTTGCCCCCTCAAGCAGATCCCCTGATCATGGTGATTCAATTGGAATTAACTGATTTTGCAACAAAAGTTTACTGTTGGCCTATAGTGACCACAACATTAGATAATGATTAGATAATTATTAATTGCAGACAAATTGCAAAAAACTGATGACAGAGTCTCCTCTGCCCTGCACTTAGCCCCCACCCACCTGGAGATGAAAGGCTATCATATGTCCATCTGGATACCAGAATTTCTCACTGCGATACCGCAGTCAGTAAGGATCAGCAGTGACACATGGTGCACTGCCACACTGAGGATGTGTGCTCAGTCTCCTGCTCTTCACCCTGCTGACTTATGACTGTGAACCAAATTATGGTTCCAACCACTTCATCAAATTTGTGGTGGGTCAACAGTGACGAAACAAACTAGAGAAAAGAGGTGAACCGTCTGGCCTAGTGGTACACAGTTAACAATATTTCCCTGAATGTAGGGAAAACGAAGAAGATGGTGTGGAGAGCCCAAACCCAACACTTCCTGCTTACTGTTGATGGTGCTACTGTGGAACAGATGACTAGCACCAAATATCTGGATTTCTAAGAATTTCTCTTGGACTAATAACACTGCATCACTGGCACTAGACCTGCTCTATATGAAAACTGCCTTGAGATGACTTTTGTTGTGATATGGCGCTATATAAATAAAATTGAATTGAATTGAATTGAACAAATAACTGCTTTAGTGACTTAAATGATTTCAGACGATATATTTCCTCTTAACATAACAACAACATTGTAGAGCAGTCGCCCACCAATCAGAAGGTCGGTGGTTCAATTCCCGGCTCCTCCAGTCTGCATGCCGAAGTATCCTCGGGCAAGATACTGAACCCCAAATTGCCTCCGATGTGTGTGCGTCGGTGTGCGAATGTGTCTGTTTATAGAAAGCACATTGTATAGAACGTGTGCTGTATGAATGTGTGTGCGAATGGGGTGAATGTGATCTGTAGTGTGAAGCGCTTTGAGTGGTCAAAAAGACTAGAAAAGTGCTATATAAGTACAGTCCATTTACCATTTAACATTGTCGGAGGAGTGGAGCTGTCAGAGGCTCATGAAACCCAAATACACATATGGCCTAGGAAGGCAAATGATGCTGCTTTGTTACACAGAAACTCAACCAACCACATGATGTTTTAAACAGTGAAGCACTGAGGAGGGAGCCTGTGAAGGACCACACTCCTCACCAGCTGGGGCCAATGTGACGCTTGTGTGGTCATTTGTTTAGAGTGAATTTAGAGTGAATAACCTAACATGAAAATGCTAGGGAAATGATAACATTACAGTAAAATGTGCAGCATTTTGTCCTGTTCTACTTACTTGTTTCTTTATTACTTCTCTCTGTTATTACCATAACCCTGACCAGATAAATAACAAACATTCAGCAGTTCCAAATCAGATATTATTCACTCAGAAAAAAATCATCTTTTATGAACAACAGTTAAAGAATGACTCATAGCTTACTACTAATTTAACTGGCCCAAGAGCATTTGTGTTGCTGTGCATGCTGCTTACTGTTCTGTGTCACCATGACCCTGACCAGATAAAAGACTAAACAGGCTCCATAATTCAAATCCAATGGGGATTATTATTCCAAATCTATCCGTTTTGTGAGCAAATGGTTTTAAGGTGATTCATAGCTTTCTCCTCGAATGCCAGATGGGTCATTTTGGAGGTAAATATGATGATTGAGAGTAAGCAACAGCCATACACTGAAGAAAAATCTGGCTGTGGTGTTTCTGATGTCATCTATATGTGTCTAATGATTCAGCTTCAAAGCTTAGGGCGATCTGTGTCATTTACTGAAACCCCAATATCCATATTTGAGTAGCAGGCTGGAGACTAAATGAAATTCACAATCAGCAAAACTCTTGCCTGCATTTGTGAAACCTACCAGCTGCAGCTAGTAATTATTTTCATAATCAAATAATCCACCAGTATTTTTCCAGTTAATCATGTTATTGTTTAAAGAATTTCACAACACAACACAAAAAATTGCATGATGGTGGTTCAGTAGTTAGCACTGGTGCAGGCAGCATACAGTGGGTCTATCAGACCTTTTCGCTGGTAACAGCTTCCTGCTGTAGCTGGAAACATAGCTTACACTGAGTTAAAATAGGCTAAAAGTCTCTGTGGAGCTGAGGGGAGCTACAGGGTCAAGAGATAATTTTCTGTGTGTTCATCAGTATGATTGACACCCTTTCACATTACACATTCACTGAATGCATTGTTAAAATAAAAATGTTTATTAATGCAGCTTTAAATGTAGTTCTTTAAAGTTTTTAGTTAAATGAAATTCCATTCACCTTCATTGTAATAGAATGGGGGGGATATCTTAGAGGCAGATATTTCAAAACATACAAATAAAACCATAAATATCTGCATGGCTAGATACCACCAGAGGTAAGTGAGAGCCTGTTTTTTGGAAAACTGGATGAGCCCGCCCATACTATCCTCTGTTGGACCCGTTCTGACTTTTCATCAAGCTGCAAATACAAGAACTGATTTTTTTCACTCTCTCAGTATTCAGCCATGTCAGTGGCCTCTTGACAACAATGACATTTGTCACCGATGTCTGCATGCCATACGCGGGATATTTTTATAATGTTGGTGGCAATTATCTTGAACCTGTGAAGTGGGACTAGTCTGTACAGCACATAAATTAATCAGTTCAATAAATGATTTATCACATTACCAGTGCTGTAGTCCAACAAGTGGAATGGATTTTATTCATTTCCTGTCTGCCCATGAAAACAGTGGAGAGATGAGATATGGTCTCTATGTGTGACTAACAGATCTTACCGCAGAGGTCTTTAAGTATATGTGATGTGAATGATATTTCAATTATACTATAAGCTTATCTTCCCTTTTGCAATTGCATCTCATAATAGTCTATTATCCATGGCTTTTCATGCTTGATTATTAAATAGGATTTCAAGGCACCACAGGAGTTTGCCAGCAGCAACAAATGAAGCAGAGAATTGAGAATTGATTTCTTATTGAGCAGACAAAACACCCTCCCTCCTCATGCTTACTAAGCTAGACTACACTCTCGGATATACATGACAACTTCATCTGAGGCTGTCATATTTCATTGGGGTTGTTTTTTCCATAAGAAACAAAGAAATGGCAGTGCAGGCTTGCCTTCTGTGGGTTTTGTGATGCAGCGGTGAGTGCTGGTCTCTGTAGGGAAAGGAGCTAACCGCAGCGGTGAAAGCAGAGCTTCGCTGCTGAATTATGAGTCCCTTAGCTCCAGAGCTTTCATTGTAGCCTTTATGACGCTCAATATACGCTGACACCCACACAAGCATATGTACATTTGTACACACACACACCCACACACAATCAGATGGAGACATATACACTACACACTAACACGGGCACATATCTATTTGTATATACTGTGTATTTATGTACACACACACATGCACACACACTATGCACTATGATGTAATGATTCAGCCCATTGGCGTGTGTTATAAAAGGCCTTGAGTATTAAAACGCAAGTGCTGCAGAGGAAACCCCAGTTAGTGTTTGTCGGTAGATACCTTTGGTAAGAGAAGGCCACACACCTGCATCTTTCATACATCTGCCTCTATGTAAGGACAACCCAGGTATCATGGATAAGTGGAAAAGCATACAGTATAGAGGTGGGTCAGTACCCACCTGCAGTAGATAACTGGCTTGAAATCATCAAAGAGATTAATGAGATGTACATTGACAGATGAACAAAATCAATTAAATACTTGTGGGAATAAGGAAGGTGGTTGGTGGTTATTATCCAAAAAAAAAGGAACTTATAAAATGTAAGTGTTAAAAGCTACAGCACAGCAACAAAAAACTGAAACAGAAAGAGGGAAGTCAATGCACCCAGCCAAGAAATAGTCCAGAACATAACCCTTTGTAAAAGCGCAACTTATTGTTTCAGTATACAAAATGAGATATTTTAATTGTTGAGCTTTGCAGGTGGTGATAGGCAGATTTTTTGTTAACTTTTGGACAGAACCAGGTGAAGTGTTTTCAGCAGTTTCCAGTCTCTGTACTACGCTATTACACATTCTCTTTCTATTGATCAGGAACTCATTTGACAAATGCCTTGTCTAATTACAACAATTTACACATATTGGAAACCTTTCTGGACACCTTGTTGTAACATCTCACAGTGATGTTTGTTTTCTTCTTAAAATGCCCAAAAACATCTGTAACCAAGTGGAGAATGCTTCAAAGAGGAGAAGTATCATTTGAAAGAAGAGATGTGTATCATGCAGTAATGAGTGTCAATACAACTCAGATAAACAGGACAGCCAGAGCAGGGAAGAAACATATCCAAAACCTCCATCAAAGAAAACTAATGCAGACAGATTGTATGATTTGCAGCCTGCAGAGTGACTGTAATCAATATTCAGGTAAAATATTTAAGTTAACAAATATTACATCATTTCTCTCCCACAGGCAGCCTCAGGCAGACTGGCATCAGTCTTAGGGAGTGTAGTGTTTGGGAAAAGGTTTTTCTAGAACCTGAACTGAGGTCTCAGATGTGTAAATTGTCAGTCACAGAAAATGATTTCTTGTAATGATGTATTCTGTCTGCACCATGTTTGTGAGTTCAGATAGATGAGATTCTTTTCATCAAGTCCTGTCTTGAACTTCAGATTGTATTTGGTCAAATCTAAACGTTATCTGACAGATGCTTCTGAAGAAGCTGCCAACAGATCTCAACATTAATCGCTTTGGCTCAGGTTTGCTACTGACATACTAAAATGTGTCTAATCAGAAAAAACTTTTCAATTCTAAAATGTCTGAGAATTTAAGAACTTTGTAATTGTGAATGAATGGCTTTGTGTAATGTGTTTGCATTATGTATTATGTATCAGGGCTTAATGATAATCCTCTATGGAATATCAAGAGTTTTGTGAGACAGAAAATAGACAATTTCACTCCTGTTCCACAAAAAACGTAGTGATTCAAATGTCAGTAGTTTTCATAAAAATTTAAGGTTATGTAATATGTAATGTGATTTTATGTGTAACCCCTGTAATTTTAACACATTATAGAGACATCAAGGATTGTTCATTGCCATAAATGCAGACTTTCTAGACATGAGTTTTTCATTGGAGCGAAACAACCTCTCAGAGGTATATAATGGATTAGTGTTAGGATCCTCTCACAACAAGCTGACATCATCAGCTGAGGCACTGCAAAATGATTCATTATGCAACGCCTCATGCTGATATCTTGATATCTTGACTGATTTTTCTTTCTTTCTCTTTTCTAACAATGGCACAAAACATTCCTGCTTCAAGCCAGGATGTTTTGCACTATCGTGTGTGTGCATGTGTGTGAGGGAAGGAGAATAGTTGGGGGGTTGCAGGCAGGATAGCAGAGCTAGTGATTGTCTCCAAAGTATGTGTGTAGGCCCATGGCTAAACAGGGTCTATCAAGCAAGCGCCCTGGCGATTGTTGTGCAGCACTATTGTTATTCCATTTCTCATTCCCCACTCAACAATGGAATCTTCCCTCTGCATTTTGCCACAGTGGTTGAAGGAGCCAACTTATCTCTCATTCATCCACCTGACTGTCCCCGAATGCAAAAACCCTTTTAGCTTTATTCTGTATGGCTCCGTCGGGAAAATTAATGACTGAAAGTATAATTTTCTCAGAGCAACAAGACTGATTTAATGCTTCACCTCAAAATACCTTGGCATGCATATGTCTCTCTTACCCTCCTCTCTGTGCTCTCTCCTTCCTTCCTCCTTACCTCCCTCATGGGGCCTGGACTTAGTGTTTGTACAATACAGAGGGCTTGAACTCAGAGCCCTGGTAAATGCTCCATGAGAAAAGATCAATTTTTCATGAATGAGTCCCTGGTGTTTTAAAAGGCAGGCAGGAGCAGACAGGGTGGTCTGCTTTCAACAGCCCCTTAACAAAAGAAACACTGATATCCCACAAGACAACACAATGCAAATCCGCAAGGAATTTATTTCTGGTGGATCTGAAATGATTTTCCTTTTAATGCAACAGAAAGTAAGTTTGAGGGAAAAAAAATCTCAGTAATCCTCAGTCTCCAGCTCTACTGGCTAAAAACTTTCAGCAGATCACATTTACAGAGCTTTTTATTTCCTGTAACAGTGAAGCTATGAATATACCCAAGTTACACATCCTCAAATCATAGTTGCTATACTGCTTTCTTTGGGTTGCATTTGTTGGACCTGTCAGATAGCAGGTGTTTAGCAGGCTTTAGCAGCTGATTGAAAACCAGCTCAGTTTCCAACTGTTATACCAAAGGTCAGCCAATATTAAGTTGGTACTGGGATTTTTAAATAGCTAGCTTAGAGAACTAGCCTGTTCAGTGAGCCTAGGTTAAAGAGATGAGACATCGTGTAAATAATGTGACAATAATGTGAATGTGAAAGCTAGTGTGTCTGCTTGTCTGTGGCTCTTTTGTGCTTGACTGCAGGTTGTGGCGCAAAAGCAACACTGTCAGTGTCAATATTAAGGATGGTTACTGTTACATTACAGTTATAGACTTATATTAATTAATATTGATGTTTATATTAATGTATCAATTATACAAGTACAATAATATGTTAAGAAAATAAATAACAAAAGATTTTAAAATAAATGAATGTATTCCTTTTGGTCTAATAATTCACATATATCTGTGGGTTATAGGAAAGAAAAGAAACATGGCACTTTCAGTTTCAGTAGGATTTGCTTACTTGCTCTTGCTCTGCTTCTTTTATTCTGATTTTTTGTGAATGGCAAATGTAAGGTAAGTGATACAGTCACACTTTTGTGTGTTTTGTGGCCATAACAATTTCACTGATGTTTTGACTAAAATTACAGTGAGTAGATAATGAACTGTAAAGTATTCACCTACAGTGGTACAAAACAGTGCAACTGGCAGCAAAACAGTCTCATCATCCCACTTCTTTCAGTGAGTGAACTCTGTGAAGTATCGCTGTGGACACTTTAATAGACTTTTCAAGAGGTTCTTTTTAGTATTAATTTCACAGTTGCATAGCTACAAGAGGATTTAATTTGCCCGGGCCAAACATGGTCTGTGTGACTCTTTGACTCACAATGTGAGATTGGAGAAAGTCCAGTTTGGTGGCTACACAGCTAATTGTCTGTGAAATACAGCATGCCTATTTCAAGCCAAATGATATTTCTCCCTTTTCATCAGCTGCAATTTCAAAGCAATGAGGTCACTGAGTAGCGCTGAAACTAATGAAGCATTAAAAACCAGCACATGCCCTTATACTTCAAGTTCCATGTGTCCTCTAACAATACATATACTTAGTGTGTCATATGCCACGCTAGTGAGCAGCACAGCCTCAGCATACCTCCTGCATATCAAGACAATGATAGATATTCTTTGAGGACTCAGAGCACGATTTGTCTCTGGGTTGGCCACTGCAGCTGAGTCTTTTTTAAATATCACTCACTGGAGCTGAACAGGGAGAAAGAGCAATCACCCAGCTGATTAGATTAGTGAACACGGGACAGATAACGTGTCGGTCGGCTGATTGAGAGAAAACGGAATGCAGGCCAGGACCTGCTACTGCAGATCACATTAATTGTGCTTTAAGTCTACCAGCCTGCGGCTTAGCTAACACTTCTTCCCAGGAACGCAATTAATAGTGAATGTCTACTTGTTGCCCACCACAACCCAGTGTGCTCGTGATTGCACACATACGTGAATACCCTCTCACACACACATGCACACTCGCTGCAGCTCTGGGGGTGATTAGTGAGTATGTTAGCTGCCTCCCAATGAGTTTCAGCATAGTCCACATGGTGCTTCAGCATGCGAGTTCTGAGGGAACAGCATTGATCAAATGCTCATTGCTGATGGCCATCTTGTTAAAGTCTCTTATATTGTAATTGTACAGGACCATGTTAATGCCTGTTATGGCGGTGCAGTTTAGTTCACCAACCCGTCAATTAATGAAACACTTTGTGTTGGAGTGATACACTGTACAGTTTGAATTGAATTTGAATTGTTGGGCTTCACAGAACACCAGAACGCCTTTCCAGACTCAAATGCAGCTGCTATTTTTTGCTTTGTACATTAGCATCTTACAGTAGTAATATGCCTGTGTGTTTGTGTGATTGACCCAGAGCAGAGTGCTGAAGAGGGATCAACATCTCCCAGCAAGACACAAGACACCTGAACTACACAGTGATGGCGGACAGTCCAGGGAGCAGGAGCTGCACAAATTAGGCACCAGGGGTTTCTCAACCAGTGTGGTTGACCTGTCCATCAAGAGCTATGCCTTAAATAGCTGCTGTTGTCCAAGAAGAGAAAATTATGACATGCTCATTTAGGTTCTGGTTTAGTTTGGTAAGTTATTGTTTCGAAATAAATCTTTGTCTTTTCCATGTCTCTCTGGATCTCTGCCCTTTCTACTCTAAGCAGTAAAATAATATTTCTACCTTGTACATCCAATTGGTCAGCATAAGACACATCTTGTGATGTTCTCTTCAAACAAATTGTTATTGAATTGGGTTTGATTGGTTTTGCCTAATTTGATTCAAAGGTGAAAGGATAGAAGAGCAATGCACTGTACTGTGTCTGTTGTGCAGATTGTAATTCCCTTTAAAACAAATTTGTGAATTGGAGTTCTCTGAATAAAACCCAGTAACTTGGTTCTTGTACTGCTTAAATAATAATTTTTAAAAAAGGTTTAAGATTTTGGGAGATAAGCATAGCCTGTTTGTTTTCTTGCATAGAAAGAAGACTGCAATCACGCTGCATAAAGACTGGACACAGGGGAAACAGCTCACCTGGCTCTGTCCAAAGCTTTTTAAAAAATCCATACACCAGTACCTCTATAGTTCACAAATGAACATAATGTATTTTCTTTATTTATTTGTTTTTAAAAAGAGAAAATTGTGAAAGCTTCAGTTTGTGTGTTTGTGGGGCATTGTGTGTTGGGCTATTTCTTAACTGGAAGCAGTGACTTGAGTGAAAGTTCTTATCCTAAGCTAAGCTGGCTGTGTCTCCATATTTAAAGGAACAGCTTGATATTTTGGGAAATAAAAATAAAATAAATCCCATGAGATTGTGTTATGGAGGAGGGAGAAAGCTTTAAGTAGCTCTGATGAATAAAGGCTTTGTTGTCTCAGCAAACTCTTATTCTAGCTAATTGATTACTCAACTATAATGTAAAATGTTGGTTGTAAAGTGTTGGTTTGAATATGGTGTGATCATTTATATCTGAACAGTTTGCAAGGAGTTGCTTCTTTAAACACTTCTCCTGGACTTTAAATACCATCCATTTATAGACACTGACCAGTTGCCCTTTCCACCTTTGTCTTCCCCTTCATCTCTCCCTCTTTTCATTCTTGCTCATTAAAACCTTTCCTATTGCACTGGTTCCTCCCCATTAGTTCTCGTGCTGGCCTCTGTAACTTTCTCAACTCAGACTTAGAGTTCCTCCTTTCCCCCTCCTTGTCACTTCATTTTTTTGATCCTTGTTTCTCCCTAACTGTCTCCTGTATTACCCTCCTTTCACAGGAGACTCATACATACTCCTGTACCAGTTTTAATTCTTCTTGATCTTGGGGCTGTCTCCCTCTAATTCTCTGGCAGCCTTCAGTGCCTGCAGGACACATTCACACGAACGTCATTTCACACTGAAGCTGAATTCTGTCAGCTTTTTGGATCTTGTAATGTAATATTTGTGCTGCAGTTCATCTTTCTTTTTCATGAAAACTTCTGCTCACTACATCAGCCTCTGGGCACCTAATGATGTAGTCCTTAAAAATGGGATTTTGACAATGCAGCATGTTGTAGCAAGTAACAAGTAACAGAGTTAATTGTCCACATTATTACACCTTAAATCTATATTTGCTAACTTTTCGAATTTGAAACCTGATACAGTAGTCAAGTAAATTTACGATTCCCTCTTGTGTTGATTTACATGATAAAGTCTGGAATGAGATCTGCCTTCTTGCAGAGTAGGAAATTAAAAGTTTATGCCAAGATTAAGCAAAGTTTTTGCAAAATTTGTATCTGTGCACATGCATTCTTCAGTGTGTATTAATAGATTGTTCTCCAAGTTAGAGTGCACGATTTCATGATAGAAGAGATTAGATAGTTTAAATGCAAGAGTTGGTTTTATTTTATTTTATTTTTTTGCCAGAATGTTTGTCGTGAATGTGAGCAGCTCTGTTACTCTCATTGTGGTTGAATCTTCCTCATCTTCTGACGCCAGACTACACTGGTCACACTGACACAAACAGCAACTGAAAGCTCCTTCACAAGTGCAGAAAGCCCATCAGACAGTCTCAAGTGAGACAATTATAAGTTCTCCACAAAATTTGCCGCCTGTCCAATAGTATACCGTGTCAACCCTCAGATAGCTATGATTGTGCATCACACCCATAAACACGCCTTGCGTCGCTGAATAACTAACTATCTGATGTGAGATGACATTTTTTTAGATAAGAACAAATGGGGTTCTGCCCCCTTTTCATTTGTCCACAGCCCTCTCACTAAACTGTTTAAAGTATGAAGGGGTTATTTCCAATGGGTGCAATGCGCCTTCAATGGGAGTGGTGAAAAGGTTAATGAATTCAACACTGTAAGGCACGATTCCCCTTACAGTGGGCACAGTGAGAGGTGGAGGGTGCACAGGGCTTCAGCAGCATGCTGATGAAGGCACAGCAGTAACTGAGAATGTCGCTGCCCCCTGAAGGTGGAGATCAGCAGGTGCAAGGCTTATGCGAGGAGCCAGTGAAAGGGAGGCTAGGAAAATGTCAGATTTCATTTAACAAAATGTCTTTAATTAGGTGAGCTTTCTAGAAATTCTGACTGTGATGGGGGTTTTTTCAGTTTTTGGATAAGATATTAATTAGCATGTAGCGTTTTCAGTCATGGAAATTAGCCTTGAACCATAACCAATCTACAGTTTTAGGTGTATTTTCATTGTGTTCCTTCCTTATTGCCAAATAGTGTTGTAATCAGGTGATGATTTGATTAGTTACTCAACAGAAAACAGATCAATGACAATTTTTATCATTTATCAGTCATTCGAAGTATTTTAACAAGTGCAATCACCAGAAATGTGCCGATTCTAGCTTCTCAAGTACAAAACTGTGTTTCTTTTATGCATTTCAGGTCAAAATATATGGATGACTGGCCAAATAAAATACATAATTTCAACACATTACGTATGTTTGGCTCCAGAAATAGGCACTAATCATTCTTTTTTACAGTATTTTGGCATAAAAATAAAATAAAGATAAGCATAATTTCAGCTTTATTTGCTACATTGCAGTGTGGTAGCATTCAAGCAGCATTAGAAAACAGAGTGAACACTACTGCATTGTAAGATCACACTCCACCCTCTGCCTAGTAATCTTGTCAGTAAGCAGCAGCACATGCAAATTCACCAACAAGCAGAAGAAGATAAAGGGAAACGGCACGGCTGGTAGAGGGGAACAGTTTAAATGTACCACTGTGTTTCTGTATGCACAATATTGGTGTGTGTGTGTGTGAGAAAGAGAGAGAGAGAGGCAGGGAAGATTTGTGTGTGTCTGTGTATTACTCTGTCTCAGTATCTAAGCTGCATCTCACACTGCATCTCAACAACTTGACAGAGGGCGTCAGCAGCAGGGGACCTGAACCAGTGACCAGAAACAATCCCCAGGCAGGCTGTGTATTTCTGCTTTCCCTCCTCACGTCCCTCTATCCATCCCTCCTCCCTCCTTCCTTGTAAATCAAAGCCACATGCAGCACAGCTCATCGCTCCAGAGTTGGCCAGTGGTACATCAGGTGGAAGAAAATCCAATCTATTTGACTGCAATATTATTTGCATAGTGTACACAGTGGCTATTACAACTATGATTAAAACAATCATTCCAAATCCTCTCTCATGGAAAGACAACAGAGCAGAAACAACATTATTGCTGTGATTGGCTGCAGATAACTATGCCATGCGTGACACTGTAAGAAAAAATCCTTTGGAGACGTAGCTTTGCTCTGCATCCCATGAGGCTGTATCATTCATTTGGCGATGAGGTGTACGGTTCAGTATTCAGAGTCATGGGCCAGCTGCTTTGTGTTTACTCAGTCTCAGTAGTTATGAAGTCTATGGAATTGGCGGGCCAGCTCTGTGTTTTTCTACTCCCTGTGCAGTTACCCCCTTCTGTACTTAAAATGACAAGCGGCGCGTATGCAGCCCTGTGACTCTGAGCGGGAAGGCGTCCAGTCAACAGTGAGAGAGGGAGTGAGGGAGCAATTGGGGTGGATGCACCATCCTTTATTAATAGAGCTGGAAGCAGCAATGACTGACAACCTGGGATAGCAGAGAGGTCCATCTCCCTCAAACCCCCCCCCCTCCAAAAGCCTCAGGCTGTCTCACACCCAGGACGCTGTCACAAACACACACCCACACAAACATCAGCACTGTCGGGTGAAAACCTCCTATCTCCAAAATGTCACCTTGTCAGTATTGCTCTGTACTTGACAATCAGTCTGACTTTATCTACAGAAGGTTAGAATTTTGCCAACTTGTCAACAGGCAGGTAAACTTTAACACCACAAAAACTACAAATAATCATATTTGGAGATACAAGGTTTTGATATAACAACTGGGATATGTTGACCTAAGTGCGGAGAAGTACCAGCACCCTCACTGACATGTAGACACCCTAAAAAAGAGAGACTGAATATAAAAGTGACAGACACATGAACAGGCTTGCACATTTCTTGAGTCACATCCTAACATGCTTTCATCCTGTAAAGGAGTCTTATTTGGTGTTGTTGTTTTCAACGTATTTCTATCATGCTTTTCCATTGCACATTGCTTGACTGTGTGTTGGGGGGGGGGGGGGGGGTGTTGTGTTGAACCATTGTCCACACTCATTGCCGGCCCCGCCAAAGCAATGAAAGAGCACATGAAAGCCTTTGCTCTGACAGTGCTCCATAAATATTGCACCACACAAACATGTTTGGCCAATTTACACTTTTTCCTTTGTCAGACAGCTCCATCAACAAGCAACTGGGTGGTTTCCATTCACATAAATAAAATATCTGGAGGTGTGTGTGTGTCTATGTGTTTTTTTTAAGTTTTGCTCTGTCAGATGCATGGTATGGATGTGTTGGACTACAAAGAAGCGAGTGACAGTTCTCATATAACTTTGATTTTATCTGTTCTAGCATACAAGAGTGCATTTTATTCCATGGGAGACAGTAGCAATGGTCTTTTTTTGTCACAAAGCTATATATAAACTTCAAAGCAATAGAGAACGACACATAATATCATGGAAATAAAATGCAGAGTCTCCTTTCAGGACTGGCGCTTGCCGCAGAATGTTTAAAATTTAAAGATGCTTGTCGCAGTCTTTACAAAGTGCCTGACAAATTATTAGCAGCAACTGTGAGAACATGAAATGCCTCCCCAGATCGAATGCTTTTAATAGCGTGGAGACGGTACATTGGTGAAGTGTTAGCTTTGTTGGTGAGAGATCACTTCACAGAGCTTCCATGGGTCTGACAGCCAGGGAGAACCGTGTAATAAGTGCCTTAACAGCTGAAACACCTAGCAACAGGATGACAGCGCTTTTATACATCATGTTCACTGATCGATAAAGGAAGAAAGCCGACACCTTCTTAAGAGCACCACTTGTCCTGAGACTTTGAAAAGAGTCTGAGAAATGTGGAGGGTTGGATGAGCGGCTCAGGGGTTCAACAATAGGATTAAAAGCACTGTTCTGTGAGGTCAAAGCCATACCTGATCAGCAGTTCACTCAGACCTGCAACATGCTAAGGATCAGTGTCTTTGGGAGCAATTTGATTCAGAGATGCAAGAGCCCCAGCTTCGCCTGAAGCAAAGATGATTTTTTTAGTGTGCAAACCTCCTTTCATGTGCTGGATTGTGGCTTGTAGTGTGATTTGGTTTTTACTGTGGAGACAGTGAGCACAGGCTCTAAGCTGGAGAGAGAGAAGACCCAAGCTCGCATGGCAATTACTGTGATGCATGTGTTTCAACGTGGCTTGGTTCTCAGTGGGAAAGTGTCAATGCCTGTATACAGTATTAGTGCTTGATATGATAGTATGATTAAATTCATGAGAGGGATATGTTTGATTCAGTATTACCAGATATAAACAAATACATCAACGCAGTGCACACAAGACTGATTTAAAATACTGACTATTTCCCCACAGTGTTAGCTGAAAGTTACTCATACCATTTTACATAACCGTGTGTTTTACTAGTGAAGGCTTAAAAACATTCATGATAACCTAGACAATGTCAATTTTCAGAGACATTATTTTAAAAAACTGATCATATTTAGTGAACTGCAAGGCTTGCAGCAGTAATCTGAGTTTGTGTGTGTGTGTGTGTGTGTGTTTACTCTGAGGAGGGACCTTTAGTTCTAAAGTTGTGCACTTTGTAAGTGCAAGCTGCACTGAGCAACTCAACACTTTGGTGCCCCCAAATGGCAGCAAGAGGTAACTGCTCAGAACCCAGAAATCATGTATCATGACTTCTAGAACTTCTCAGCTCCACGTTTCTTTACCAGAATATCAGGAAAACAAACAGGACAAACCTAGTTCCCTCATGATTTATAATAATCCTTATGATTCATAAGCCTTTATGATAGAATTATGAGCATGATAAATGACATGATGTTTGTGATATGTATTTGATGAATATGTATGTGATCACTTGTCATGTGACTAAAGGTCCACATTTAGGTCACATAATGACAGCCAGCTCCATTTTGTGAGATGTGGTTGAAAGCCCAGAAAGCTAGGCATAAATGTTCAGTCTTAACTTAGGAAACAGTAGTTTAAAAAAGTCATGATAAGCATATCGTCTAATTACGTCTAACTAAGTTTTTTTCAAGCGTCTAGCTTTAAACTGCATCCCACAGCCTGACGTTTGCTCGGTTGTCATGGAGAGGGTTAAGTTGGTATCACATGACCCAACATGAGATGAAGTTATCTATGTATGGGCTATCTATGGAATCACTAAACCATGCTTGGACAAACCATGAGGACATCTGAGCCATCTCCATGAAAATTGAGCAAACTCCATCAGCTGATGAAGACCACTAAGAGAGGTTAACAGTTACTGTTTCCAAGGTAATGAATTTTCCACATCTCACAGTCTTACTTTTTTCCTGTGTTTTTTCAGAGTCAGAAAACTAGTTAGTTTTCCTTTGAGATGAGATTGTAGAGTAACTGTAGTAGTATAAGATGTGATCTTACATATAGTGGTTACATATGGTACAGTTAAAGCCCTTTGAGACCTGTGTGATAGCTGCCATATAAGTAACTTGATGTTATCACATTCACAGGATTTTCAGTGTCAGTCACTGACTCATGTTTCTGTGTTTCCAGCCTCAGTCCTGTTTGTTATCTTGATCCAGAGCAGTGCACAAGCACTGCTGAGTGTCTGTGAACAGGTGGGCAGTGGCTCAGTGTGGAGGAGACCGTGCTGTTTGCTCCCATGGGACTTAAGTACAGCGTAGCTTATATTTAACATGTCATGTTTGTATCTATGAGAGAGACCTAAAGAGAGAAAGTGAAAGAGAGAGAGAGAGAGAGAGAATGTGTGTGAGTGGCCAGACAGGGTGAGCACAGTCTCAGGACCCAAAGAAGTAGTGGGCTTATTGAGGATCTATTCTTTCCCACACTCTCGTGCCCTGACCCAGACCAGGCCTGCTCTGATTTCCCTGGAGTGGGGCTGCAACAGCTCTGATATTCTCCAGCAAACTTTATCTAACCAGCAAAGTTAATGGTTAAAAATCAGGATGTGTTGGCTCAGCTGATCACTGAGAGGAAGCTGGCATGGCTGAGACCATCAGTCAATCATTAACTAACTCAGCATTACCATATTAGCATTCATCAACAGACAGGCAGGGGATAAATGTGCTGCCTTTATATGGGATAACTACAAAATGTTGATTATATCATCATTCAGTGTTTCACCATTTATTAGCCTGAGAAATGATTTTTGTCACCTGTGTTTTATTGTGTATGCACAATAAATTTAATGAGCAAATAAGAAAAAAGAAATTAAAATTAACTTTTGCAAAACCACCAGTATATATTCTTGGTATTTGTGTTGACTACTTATTTGGTAAAAATTGGGATTGGAGGAGGTGAGTTTTTGGTACCTACTATCAATATTGGTGCTGGTAATTTCATTGGTGCAATATCTGTGATAGTATAGTTAATAGTTTGTCAGAACACTTGATTTGACCATTCACTAAGCCCGACCCTCCGTAGTTATTGTTGCTGTTCTTGTCAGGTTTTCCATTCTCACACCATTTACAGAGATAAGGGGGCAGAGCTAAAACAGGCAGAGCAGAAAAACATAGGCTTCTCATTTCTACCATTTCATTTGTCAGCTGAAATTGACACCTTTCATTAGCAGGTTTTATCACTTTTATCTAGCTATCCATAAGCTAACTTTAGCTTCTGTCAATAGCCCCAGCCTCCTGCCCCCTGCTCAATATCATGAAAATGTTAAGCACTGTAATTACAAATCTTGACCATGTAGCACAATTTTGTAATCTAAAATTGTATATCTAATATCCACCTTTATTTTTGAATTCGATTCTCCTGGGTGTGGATGATACCAGTCTTGCACAAATCTGTGGAGACATGTTTTGCCATTTTTCACAGATGATTCTTTTCAGCTCTTTGCTGGAGGGGTTGCTGTACTTTGTATTGGATTCAAGTCAGAGGACATCTTTATAAACTGAGTGTGTAATTTTTGAAGTGTGTTTAGAATCCTTATCACGTTGGAGAATTCCTCTCCTGTCATCCATCATTCATTATTTGTGTCATCTTTAAATGTCACCTGCCCTACACCTTTTGCAGCCCCACATCAGTGCACTCACATTTCTGCATGCACTGTGCAGTCCTGGCCAGGTCCACACCAAACATGCTGGAACCCGTGTTATCCAAACAATTTCTTTGACTGAAGAATATGCTGCCAGTGTTCATCAGGCTTCTTTTCATGTTTTCAAGTTTAATCTTGCAGTTTTGTAAGCAATGATTTTCTTCATTCTTCAGATAATCTCTGTTTTTCAAGGAAAAGCTGTGAATTGTACACGTACTGTAAGATGACACAGTTTTGAATCATTTTAGTGATACTGCACAGGGATATATTCTGTTTTGTGGTGTGCATGTAACATGGAGATTTGAATTGTGGAGTGACTGCCCCTTGCTGAGTTTCAACACATAGACATAACTGGACCAGTGCACTGAAACAATATGAACAAAAAGTAATGTCTGATGAAAATATTTACTATAGTGCAAGCTATGCCAGCTAGCTTCCACTTTCCACTTGAAACACTAGGTTTACATCATACAATTCAGACTGCAATAACAGGATACAGGTGGGAAAAACCATTCACATCAACGTCTGAGTTGTCATTCCTTACCAGAGATACTTGGGAGTTCTGACAGGTATGTCTCCCTGTGGCACATGGCTGCAAGCATCCATCACCAGTAGTTACATCTACATATTCATACTAAAAGAATCAATTCAGCTAATTTAAAGGAGCTATTCAATATTTGTGCTTTCACTTTTAAACACAATACAAACAACAACAAATACACAACACAGCAAAGTACCTAAGTTAGGCTACTTTTAATCTGCTGTGACTACAAAGCTAGCAGCAATGTCAGCCTTCTAAGAGTGATGCATTAACTCTCCCACGTCAGTTCTTACTTTTCTGTCAATACTGCAAAAGCTAGTCTATCTTGCTAGCCAACATTCATGAATGTGGCAGAGGGTACTTAGCTTCCTAACTTCCCCTTTCCAAGTGGAATACAAATTTAAAATGGTGAATGTTGTATAAGGAGAGACTGCTTAAATTGCTGTCTGAGGAACAGTTAATAGCTGCTGTGTGGGCGTGTTGAAAACTGAGAGAAAAGATGTTACTGATAGCCTACACAGGATTATGACATGCACTGGCTGGTAGGTCACTGCCATGGGAAACAGCTACCCAGATTATTGCAGGTTAAGCACCGGTTCCAGAAATTTGTCCATGCATGTGTCTAAAAGCATAACATTTTTATCCTCTGCAGTATCATAATTTATACTTATTTGCACAAAAAGTGACAAGAAGTCTGACTTGTTTCCTTGTTGCTCTATTGACTTAACTATTGAGAACTTTTGCAGTCATAACTCATCACTTTTCACTTCGGTCGACAGAGTCACGAGATGCTTCAGGAATCCATTCCCCCTCCGTCATCTAGCCTGCAGCTGCAAACAGCTGTGGTCAAATTTTCTCATGGGCATCATTTAATTGTTATCATACTAAACTCCCTTCTCCCTGAGGAGAGAGCAGTTTTTCTATGATAACAATTAATTGCCGCTCCCTGCAACAAAGTCACTTCAATGTCCTCAAGTGCCAGCTGCGTCTTCACTGCAGAAAAACAACCATTTGTTTTTATTTTGACGCTCAGCTGCAGAGATGCTGGTGGTGAGCCACAGGTTTCATTAGGAGGGTTAAGAAATGGTAGTTGGAAACAGATGGTTTGCAGGATTCCAAAAGTTCATTCCTTTTCAGAGAAAATAAATTCAATGTTTTTGGCAGAAAACTAGGATAAAAACAACCAGAAAGCATTAAGTCATATCAAAATCCTTTTTATTTTTACAATAAATAAGTCAACATAAATAATAGTTGTATATCATACAGAAAATAAAGGTGTGTGCAATTCAACATTGGCTTTCTTACACAGACTTGCTGCTATAGTACAGTATATATATATTTATGTTATCTATCTCTGACTTCCAAAACCTGGTTTCTTTACTCCATTCTCTCCCCTTCCTGCCTCCCAGCTGTTAAGCATCTCCCCTCCCACCACTCTTCCCTTGTAACTGTCATTTCCCAATCCTTTCCAGCGCAGGAGTTCTGTGAAAGCTCTGCTCTCAGAATTATTGGGCTTGTGTGTCTTCATGTGACCTCCGGGACTCCAGTCCGGATAACTTTCCTCCCCAGTCAGGCCTCCCCTCACTTGTCCTTTCACTCTGCCCTTTTCTTTCTTTCAATACACTCCATCTTACGGCTCTCATCTTTGTTTATCCTGAAAAGAGAAAGGAAGAAAAACTGGGATTAGGCCAGACAACTAACACAAAACATCTGGAGGTTTGTGCAACCAGTGTGTGATGAAATTTGTTGAGCCAGCCTTTCCTGATAAAACCCTTCTTATTTACAGAAAGATTTCTAACCCATTTAGTTTCTGCCTTTTGCAGAGTAAGGTTTGCCAGTTAGGGTTTTGGCTCTACAAAATCCATTCCAGTGTTACATCTTGGGGCCATATCAAACATTTTTAAGTGGTGTGATTTTTTGCCATAACTCTCTGTGAAAGCTGTGCAAAATCCAACTATTGCTGGAGGACTCAGTCAGAAAATATAGCTCAGATGCAGTTTATTACATCTTTGAAAAGGCATGAATTTGTGCGCAGATTTAAGCTCAGATGGTCTAATGCAGGAGCTCAGTTTACCAATTTAGCACTAACTTCCAAAGTTAGTTGAGCTGAAAGTCATGTTATTGCATGACTGCTAATCAGTGATGTTGTTTGGATCATTGCATGATGTAACTTACCTTTCCCAGCATCTCAAAAAAGCCTTGGCCATCTTTCCCTCTGTGTTCATACAGAATTTCTCAGTGGAGTTGTCTGACCCACCCATGGTTACACTGAGAAAAACAAGAAGTCAAAGTCAATACGACTGATGAGGCTCTAAGTGTTATAAAGCAACAGATATTAACATTTTTATTTTAAACTCACATTAATTCAGTTTTGTCACAACCAGGCCGCTTTTCAAGGACTTGGAAATCTGACATATTGCCTTTAATGAACTTGATTGTGTTGGGACAAGAGCAACGTCCAGGTAATTCATGAGCTGCAGGGAAAAGTTTTTAGATTGCAGTTAGATGTGCAGCCTCAGAAACAGGAACAATTAATACATAGTTTTACCACGGAAACAACATCTATTAAATAGTAGTTTATTGTATAAGAATAATGCATCATAAATTCTGTTTTGCAGTGTTTTTCAGCATTACTGAATCACACATCCTGCAATCCACTCTAACCATTAAACGGGAGTTTAACTCACCTTGATAGAGCCCTATGCAAACTGCTGCCACAACAACCAGCAAGAGAGCAGAGCTTTTCAGTGACAAGGCCATTTTTCTGTTGCGCGACAAAGAAGTCCAGAGATCCCTTGGAGGAGAAAGAGAAGAGCTCCAGCAGGTTTCTATATCCACTTGAAGTGGGGAGGGAGGAGTGAAGAGCTGCTGTAAGCCTTTTGCCCTTTTATAGGCAGCGCAGAGTGGGTTTTCCCCAAGTCCATGCTTTTTCCCGTTAAGCCAAACCTGAAACATGCTCTGGAATTTCCACACAGACACACTCTGGAGACTCGCTCTGGAATGTGCTCAGTGCTTATTTTACTGAAGTGGAAGATAAAGGGTAAAAGATATGTTCATTAAGTGGATTACTGATGTAATTAGATAAAGTGAGTAAATCAGAAACAAAGTGCCTGGACTACATACAGAGGTGATTAACACTTTGCCCAGGCATGTCCTGATAAACCCTGATTAGACAACATCTTATCTGTCAAGAGTGAGAACAGTTGCACCATGTTGACTTTGATAGAAAAGCTCCTGCCAGGAGGTGATGATGCCAGGTTTATGTGTTTATGTGTTATGTGTTAAACAAAACAATATGGGAGGTTTGCTTTGAAATGGAACTGCTCATTGGTTTTGCAATAGTGCGCTGTATTGTGCAATGTTGATACAACAGCTAAGAGTCTATTATATAAAATTAAAGTGAAGAATTTATTTACTCTGTGAAGATGAACTTTTACCTGGTATTATGATTATGCTTTATTAGTTTCTTGTGGTTCTGACTAATGAATACTGCATATGAATTTATGAGTCAGAAAGTGAAAAAAAAGTCTAAAATCTAAAAGATCAACTTTCTGTTTCTGCCTTCTGTATTCCTCAACATTCCTCATATCTGTTAACAGTTACTGGAAACCACAAAACATTACACACTGCGGCCTCATGGTGGGGGTGGGGGGTGGGGGGCTCTGATTGGAAGTAGAACAGCAGACACAGGACCTGCACCTGTTTTATGGAACATGTTGAAACATTTTATTGTTGATAATTGTTTAACATAGGCTTGAATCTGCTTCCTGTGCCCACTATTTACAAGCCTGTTTGCTTACTGTATACATGCTGTGGCAAGTATCATCCCATTCATGACTTAACAACTCACACCGTGTGAAGAATTCACTTTCCCATAGCCCACACAGTAGGTACATTTCACAACAGACAAAATCACTCATTCTGTCACTGAGTTGCCACAAGCTGGTAAATCTGCTTTTTGCAGCCTGAACACATTTCAAGTTAAGATGGTGCTACATGTAAAAAATACTGTAATTTAAAAAAGAAAACTTTGTTGGTAGGTGCAACACTCACAATATTACAATATGCTTACTTTTCTGATTTTTCTTTCTTTTTGTGTGCTTGTACTTAAAAATAAACCAAAAACTACCAAATATGAGAGACATAAAACAGAGGTGAAAACTGAATTTACCAATACCCTGGCACAGTGACTAATATAAAACAAAAAATTAATAAATGCCAGTGGACTCAGAAGGACTTGAAAAAGTGTGAAACAGTAATAATAGGATTATCCAGTGCCAACCAAGAACATCACTGAAGAACATTAAAAAGCACAGGCTCAGTACAAGAACAGATCACAGCAGGAGCCAGGCTAGCTAGCCTCTCCCTTTCTCTAGCTTTTTGAGAAGGGAACCACTGCAGACCCCAAGTCTGTAAGCCACTGGGAGGAGAGTAGGGTTTGTTTGTTTGTTTTTTCCCAATTTGAAAAAAGATTACATTTCACCTCTCAAATCTTAATGAATTAACTATATACAACTTGGTTGTAATGTAGAGCAAAGGTAATGTTAGCCTGCTGGAGAAGCAACATATTAGCCTCATAAAACCATGTGTCTTCAGTGTCAGTGTTTGAGTTTAGTGAACTATGCATGCCTAATTGCTTTCAAAATGTGCATAAAATATAGAAGTTAAAATACATTTCATCTCCTTCCTGCTCATAATAAAAAATGTTATGGTATGGTTACTTCACTGACGAACACAAAATCACCAAATACAGCACATAAGCTGACTGACATTTAATGCTACTATCAAGTTGGATGCTACTCTGTTTTTTGTGATCCACTTCTGCGTTGCATATTTGGGCACACAATGAACTTCCAGGTGTGCATAAGTTTAAAATGATCCCTTTATTCCTTTCCCTGCACCCTGAAAATACAGAAACACAAGCACATCAGTGTAACGTGGTTGCATACTGTAAGCTAAGGCCACTGAATGACTGGCCCTAAATATAAATATTCCCTCAAACCTGAATGAGACATGAAATATTTGCTTACAGTTTAAGCCTCAAAACATGATCACTGACAGTATTCTGCACACTCACACCACGTACTTTGGCAGGATACAGGTAGTTACTCTACTGGTTTCCTCATTAAGGAATTACTACGTGAAAACATCACACACAACATTTCAGTTGCAAAACTCCAACATAAATCTCATATTTGCATCACTGACACTTACACATTCACTGTGTATCTGTGTTGCTACTTTTCCCAGGCCGCAGGCCTGTGTGGGCCTTATTCATTGTGACCACAAATTTACCTACTAAAGCAGTACTGTTGCAATTTATAAGTGAACATATATCAGCTTATCCATTCATCCATCCATTATCTATACCACTTATCCTTAAGGGTGTAGGGAGGGCTGGATAGATCGCCAGTCCATCACAGGGCTGACATATAGAGACAAACAACCATTCACACTCACATTCACAACTACGGGCAATTAACCAATTAACCTAACCTGCATGTCTTTGGACGGTGGGAGTGCTGTACCCATTGTGACCCAGAGAGAACCGGATATCCACTCATGACTTAACACAATGATAAACCAAAACAACAAAAAATGTACGAGATGTGGGAGTATACCATCTGGTATGGCATCAGTTCTTTTACAGTGTGCACTCTAACCACATAAACTCTCAAACTTAAACAGTGGTCTCTGGCAAATCCTCTGCTGTATCAAGTGAGCTGGAGTCAAAATGACGCAGAAGTCAAAAGGCTTGTTCAATCATCACAACTGAATAAGTAACTGCAGATATATAAATGACAAAGCTATTATTTTGCACTGTGACATATTGTGACTCCTCATAAGGTATTTCTGCTGGATCTCTGCTTTAATTATTTGGCTCACTCTATCAGTTGTAGCTGTGGTTTCTTAGTCAGTGATAGAATACAATGAAAGTCATTGTAATTTACTTTGGGCCTCCTTTTTATTATCAACTTTATTTCAAAGCCAATATGATTGTACAGCACATTACTGGCCAGCAGTGCCCCAGATCATCACATTTCAATTTTATGTGTCTATTAAAAAACATCACAAACTCCCAGTGGGAATAACTGAATGTGAAGAGCTGTTCTCTGTCTGTAAAGTCTTCAGACTGTGAGCTTGTAATTCTAAACACAGAGATGAAACAGCAGCAAATCTGGGATTTATTATTGACATTAAGACTAAGACATGTGGCCTCCTCAACGATTTCTTACCTCTATTGTTATTTAGAATAAGAGAGTATGTCATTTTAAACCGATTGCCTGGCATTAGCTTTATTTATTTATTCAGTAAACATAGAGGCAAGCTGGAAGCAAGCAGTGCTGTAGATGTAACAACTATAGGACCTCAACAAAGTCAGTAGAAAAACTGCTGACAAACAGATTATACTGCTAGAATTTTTTTCAATCTTGTTAGATTTCTCACGACTCTTTCCATTCATCCATTATCTATACCACTTACCCTTTGAGGGGCCTCAGGAGCTGGGGCCAATCCCAGCTGACACTATTACATTCACACCTAGGAGCAATTTGGAGTCACCAACCTAACCTGCATGTCTTTAAACTGTGGGAGGAAGCCAGAGAGAACCCACACAGGCACAGAGAAACACCACACAGAAGAGCCCTACTGTATGGTCTATTTAAAATACAAATATATATTTCTTTAAGTCTTTTTAAAGGAACAGTTTCACATTTTGGGAAATACACAAGAAATAGTCCAACACATAACCTGCAAAAGCACAGTAATTTTTGGGCTGTAATCTAAAGAATTACCATTTTGAATTTATTCATTTATTTATTCTTACTAATACTTATATCCACTGAACAAACGAAGCACAAACCTTTGTCTACTCTTGACAACTTACTCTGTACACACATATGGGGATATTTCTGAAAGTAGTGGAGCAATAGATTCCGTTTAAAGCTAAAATCAATATTTTTATGTTAACAGAGGATTAAATGACTGTGACTGTGGAGTCATAGAGAATTATTACACAACTCTGTCAATCCCCTCAGTTCTACAAAGTCTATTATCATCTTTCAGCTCCTTGGTTTTACATCCCACAATTTTTCTGTTTTGGTGCTCTCATTATCCATTCAGCCACAGCGAGCAGTTGCTGTAAGCAAAAAAGTTCTGATAATCCCACTGCACACCATCTACCCAACACCACACTGCAGACAGATGAAGTTAGTGAGCATAGTGGAGCATTTAACGGTTAACAATCCACATGTTTTTCTCAAAAGTTGTCGGCTCAAACCAAAGCCTAAAAGAGATTGAATTTAGAACTTTGGATCACCAACACGACTCTAAAGAAATACTTATGCTGCTATGGTGTGTGCTGGTTGTACAGATAAGCAATTGTTGCTAACACATTCACAGTAACATGATATGTGTTCACAGCTTGTTGTGCTGCCTTCACATGGACAGAAAATGAACAAATGCAGCTTACAGCTGCAGGCAGTGGTTTGCAATCCGTTTGAACACAGAAGACCCATTCATACACTACACCCTAGAGATATGGTAGCAATGTTGAGATTACCTTCAACAGTGCAGAACTCTGTGTTGTGAAATAATAGGATCATACAAAGTAAATGTACTATGACTGTTGTAGTCAGCAAACATGAGAACTGATCCACACTAAAACCTGAACATTTCCTGTTTGTCCTCTATGATTATGGTGCACGTCTAGACTTGAGCCTGGCAGATTGCAGCTATAATTCCAATACTGTCTCTATGTTCATCTTTATCATCTTTATGTTCAAATTGTCTTTATTGTTTTTATGTTCAATTATTGTATTTTAGGATGATGATTTCTAGTTTGTAAGGTGGATTTTCATATTATTACCTCTACACTCAGATCTACATGTATCTTCTGACACAAAGCTCTTATTATCTCACCACTTTCTTCAGCTGTATGCCACACTTCAGAGTGTTTACACATCACAGGGGTCTTAGGGATATTACAACCAAACTGAATTGACTACAGCAAATCTGTTTCATATCACTCCCTTGACACATTGCAGCATATCTTACTGCAGAGAGCAGCTCACAGAACTCACTATGATATCCCTCCTTTTCTAATTTAATGAGTTTTGGAGAATAGATGATATCTGTGCCTCAACATCATTGTGGATTCAGTTAAAAATGAATCCAAAAACAGACACAATGCTGAAGCAGCAATTTACTGTAAATGTATAGGATAATAAGTAACCTCATATAAGTCTTTTCTTATCGGCATTACTTACTAGTGACACAACAGTCCAGTTATTACTTTGGAAAATATTGATATGTCTTCAAGTTTGTGCATGACAGTAACATTTCAGATCTTTCTGCATGACGCATATAGTGTTGCACAATGTGTGAGAGCACTTCAGAGTCAGTTAGACTACACCAGGCTTGTTCTGTGGAAATGTCTCTAGGGAGGCTGCTCTGCTCCCTCTCCCTCACCACATGTTTGTTGGACATGACTTGGTTGATTCCTGCCAAGGCCCAACTGGAGACACTTTCCACATAGTCACAAAACTTTGGAGAAAAAGAAACTAAAAGTAGTGGGTTGAGTATAAAGTATGCCCTAAAAAAATAATGAAGGACAGCAGTGTTTAGAGACAGAGAGGATGTTTACAAGGCAAGGAACAACGCAGTTGTTGAAGTTCAAGTCATTTTATGTTTTTCTTACAAATTTTTTGTTCAAAATTAAACAAAATGTCTTTAAAGATACATCAATGGAACTACACATACACACACACACACACACATACAGACACACACACACACTGGTTACACACTATACATTTGCACAATGCAGGAGGAATAATTAAGGAACTTCACTGTTTTGCACATTTCATCTGCAGGAGAAAACCAAGCACATGGAAAATTTAAAATGATCAGATTAAATTAAAGTGGCAATCTTTTAAGCCCACTGATGAAAGTATCACAATATCTATATATTGTCAGTATTACAAACTGGGTGTCTATAGTGACAGTCCCAGAAAAAATACTGTATTAAGTTATTGCCAATGCAAAATGAATATTTCCTACTGCTGCAGCTTCACATTAAATGTATGTAATAGTAGAGTTAGCGATTCTAATCTAGTACTTTTTTTTCTGGTCAAGTTCACAGAATTTCTCCTCTTAGTCCACTAGCTGTCCATTCTGCGTGTGCTTTTAAAAAAATGTGGCGTTCCTACACAATTCTGGCTCTGTATATAAACAAATCAGCACCTTGGAGTAACCATGCTTGTGCACGGGAGGGGGAAGGGGATAAAAAGGGGCAGGTAGAGTGAGAAGAACAGGTCTTACACTGGGTAAGACCCAGCACTTTCAATGGTGGAGACTGCACTGTCAGACTGGGAGAGAAATTGAACCCTTGACTTATCTGCTGGGACCAACTCACACCCCAAATGACAGGTACACAGAGAGGGCTGGTAAAGAGACTGACAGGACCAGAAAAAACTTTATGCACTTTATTAAACTTTATAACAGTCCACAGGCCCACTGGGATTTGTCTCTGTAATCCCAGTGGCCGGTCTGACTATGGTAGCGAGACCTTCACAAGCTGAAGGGCATGAAGACAGATGTGGAGGTTGCTCTTTTCCTGCTTGACAGGTGGGTAACATTAACATTTACATTCTATGTTTCACAAAGCCAATAGGTGAGAATTGTTTTGTCCCATTCATTAATGTTTGTGATGACTTATCTAAACTGGTTAGTTAGCAAGCAGTTACCAGGGTTACATTTGTGTGACCAGAAACATTAAATTATTTGCCAACCAACATTTGTCTTACTTTCTAGTTTCCCAGGATATGCTGTGTTGTGATTATACGATGTTAGCTATAATAGCAGGAGTAGCTGTGAGTGTTGCTGTCAGGAGCTGGTGTGGTGGCTCTGGTAAACCATCTCCTCTCTGCATGTTAGCTTTGCAGCACCAGCTGTAACAATAACGTGTTGTTTTTTGTCTCGTTATTTGCTCTATGCCATGTCATTTGTCCATACAACATGCAAAGGGTTTTATAGCCACAAAGACCTAAAAACACAAGCACAGTGGATTTATTTGGTTGGATACATAATTTGAAATGCTATGTGTTACTTTAGCTACAAACCTCAGTCCTCTCTTCTATCAGTGCTTTTTTAAAAATCTAAATCTAATACTCGCTAGATTTTACTCTCTTGTGTTTGTGTATATGGTGTTTCATTTTGGACAATGGATCAGGTTTAAATATTGCAGGGAGTAATGGAGCAAGAAGGAGTAGTCACAGTGAGCTGTTTGATGAAGAGCTGCAGCTGACAGACTACAAACTTCCAACATCTCAACGAGGTAGCCAACTCCTTTCACTGTGCCCTGCTGCTCACAGACTCCTGACTATGCAGCATAAAATCAGCCTATGTTTGTTCACAGTTAGAAAATAAATAAATAAATAAATAATGGTCAATTATTGCCTAATTTCTTAACTAATATGACAGTAGTTTGTTTTTCTGCCCCCAGAATTCTTTGACCTGTGATATTAAACTGTATTTGCTGTTACCAGCAGCAACTACAGGTGTCACCAAATCAACCAGGACTGAAATCTACAAAATTGCCCCTTTAAAGCAAACAAACACACACTATACTATAGATTCAGCAATTTAAGACAAAAAATATGATTTTCCTTTTAACACATATTTTGTAATTAACTGTGTCCTTTATTTCATCATTTGATTTAATTTAGGCATTTTAAATGTTCCATAGTTTGGGGCCTCAGAGTAGTCTGGTAGCAAAAATCAAGAGAAGAGAGGTCACATTTTCTGTTTGGTCAAGGGCCCCTTGGTGGGTGAGGGGCCCTATGTAGCCACTTACGTTTTTGTTTCTATTTAGTCATTTTAAATCTTCTGGTTTGGGGGGCCTGAAGAGAATCTGACAACAAAAACCAGGGAGTGTATCTTTAAATATTAAAATCAGAACTAAAAACATCTTCAGTTTGTTCGAGTGCCCCCTGGTGGTTGGGGGCCCTATGCAGCCACTTAGCTCATTCACGCCTCAGGCTGGCTCCACTCATTTGTTTGTTCTGCCCTTTATATTTTTCCCTTTTCATCTTTTCTTGCATGTGTTGCGCTCATTTAGCACTTCAAAGAGAATGCATATCACTTTTGGAGAGTATCTGCACTCAATTACTTCTTACACATAAATAAATCATACAACGTGAGGCTGATGTCAAAGCACGCTGCAGGGATAACCGAGTAAATCCAGTCGAGGAGGTAATCAGTTCGTCCATTAATCCCACCCCTCTGGCTCACACCAGGCCTGCAAACAGAGACTGTGCAAGCAATCTGTCCAGCAGGTTGCAGTTACTACGCAGTGATGTGTCATGGTTTGACTGGTCAGTTACGGTGAGTGACACATCTGACAGTTCAATTGGAATGCAGGTTCCGTAGGTCATCAAAGAATTGAAAAATATAGTTGGAGCTACAAGTGTACCTCCGGGGCATGTGCGTACCATCCAGTGGCGGTGACCTCTGAGGGGCCCATGGAGAGGGTACTGAGCAGGCTGAGAGAGCTCTTTGATTGAGTCCATATACTCCTCCAGGGTGTGGAGGGAACAATCCAGGTTTCCGTCCCCTGTGTCGCTTTCCTGCATCTCATTAATGGTAGGAAGTCTGTCCACTGTGGAGAGGAGGCATTTGGGCTTCATCCTGCATAGGAAGGCATGCCTGTTAATGTTGCCATTGTGATCTGAACTTTAAAAATGGTTCCCTTTGTTTCAATAGAATATGCTGTACTCTTATGAGACATTCCTCACTGAGACTACAGTGATTATAGCAGAGTGTATTGGGTTTAATTGCTGAAAGGGCAATTGTCAAAAATAAAGTAACAAAGCAACCAGTGTAGTTCCTAAATAGTGATAAGCACTATGAATATTTAGCTGATTTTGTTCAAGATTGTCCTGTAAAATCCCTCAGATTGCCTCTAGAATTCTAAATACACATAAGGTCATGTCTTAATCTACATGTACTAATGGAAACTCTCACACTTACACCAAGTTAAATGTTTTTAAAAACAAGACAGCATGAATTTTTCCTTTTTCATTCAATTCATATTTGTTCATTCCCTTTTGAGTAAAAACAAGACAGGTATAAAGAGGATGGAAGAAAATGTGTAAAATAGAATATTGTCTCAAATTTCAAGTTTGGTACAGTGAGCTTAACACTAATAGGTTTCACCTGAGAAGCCAACGTATTTGTTCTTTCATTATGTAATTTTGTTAAATGAAGAGACATAGCCTAAATGCAAACAGTTTAAATGCAAACTTTAATGTTAACTGAGACCCTGTTCAGGAACACTGAAATGAGAACCCTTTCTATATGAATTTCCATCCAAACACAGACTCACCTGTAATGTCTCTGTAATTCTTCCTGATGATAACGTGTCCTGTGACAGCACGGTCCTCTCACTCTCTGTGTTTCTGCCAGAACTCTGTATTTTCACCCAGTATGCCAGTAGTCTGTGGGTGTCAACTGAGCTTTTGCTAAGGCTCTCAGCATGTACAGAACATGTTATGGTGGCATGGGGGTGTAAATCTGGAAGCGCTGCTGGAGGATAAGCCAGGGGAGCTTTTATAATGCATTAGCCAGACTAGGCTAACGGAGCCAATTATAGCCATCAAAGCACAGAGAGAAAGTCAGGCTGAGATGTTGGATGTGGGTTGGGAAGTACTGTGCAACAGGAGGGAAACAGGGTGGCCAGGGGGTGGACGCGGTGATCAGTGAGTGGATTATCAAAGGGGAAATATCATTATCTCACATCCAGACAGCTAGTGGCTACACAATTTACAACTGGAACTCTACTTTTATTGATTGGTTGAGGTAGTGGTTAAATACACCAATCAATGAAATTCCACTGTTGAGATGAAAATTCTGTTTAGTAGTAACTTTAAAAAAAAAAAAACAGTCAAGATTTAATGTAATGAAGAACAAAATTTTTTCTCATAAATGCTGCTTTTGAATGAAAAAAAAAGTTACAAAAATGGGCCTCTGACATCATACTGTATGTACACAAATGTGTAATATTCAAGGAAGAGTGGAGCATTAGGTTTCCCAGGAAACTATATAACAAAGGTTAAATAACTGAGCTGCTGGATTAAATAATCTCTGTTTGCTCTGATGTTCACTGACTAGGTCATCTTACAGGATTGAGTGTTCAGGAATCTGTATTTATGTCTTTGTTGTGGCTGGTTCAGATTGTTGACAGTAAGATTTAACACAATATATATATATATATATATATATATATACATATATATATATATGAATGCAGATGCTTCCATATTGGGTGTGGAGTACAACAATTTCAAGTGTTTGATTAGACAATTCTCTCTGCTGCCATCATCAAAACACCATATAAGGGGATTTCTTTTTGAACAATGCTGTTCTTCCCAAGCACCGAATTGTTCTGGAGACTCATGGTGGAACAACACATTCCTGAGACACTTTATGTTGGTTTTTGCTTGAATTTGTCACCCATCTGTGGTACAACCACCAGCCCTCTGAGAATGTTTCATTTCACTGGGCTGCTCTTAGATAGGTGATCTACTGAGAAATCAAGACCACTGTACAGCCTGCCAGCTTAGTCAGAGAGACGGTGAGAGGGTGACTGAAAACAACAGCTCTTACAATGAATATACTTAAGTCACTGTTTAAGAGCACTGTCTATATATACCACCATATCTCTCAGGAAACGGGATGGTGTTTGAGAGTAACAGTTTTTACAGTAATATATTCTAGTCATAGCCAAATCAGACGTCAGGAAATGAGTCATTTTTCTGCAACAGACCATTGTTGAAGGAATTAAGCCAATAACTCTGTGAAAGTTATTCTTGATATGTATCCCACCCAAATGAAACATTCTTCACAACTTGTCTATGGTTTCAACATTCATCCATATCTCACTCACACAGTTTCTCAGGAATTTCATTGGAATCAGTGATTATAATCACTGGAGAGAGTTTAAACACTGCATTGTAAAATGAAGTGTATCCATACTTTTCCATTAGCTTGACACCAGCTATCACCTTCAATGTGTTTTACATTTTACAGCACATCTGAGGGTTCATGATGTTCTGGTTTATCTCTTTTTTAATGTTACCTCCTTCCTCCACCATCTACAAAAAGTAATGTAAAATAGCACTCCAGACATTGATACAGTAATGCTAATATGGCTCCTCATTAACATATGGTTTTTATCTGGATATAGACTGATTTAACAAAGTAAATTTGCATTAACACTGATCTTTATGTTTGGAGCAACACAACCACTCCTCACTCCTTCCTCACTAAGACTGTTAACTCAGACACAGCTCCACTGAGAGCTCAGGGACACATGCTAACAATGAAATGGTGTACACTAAGCTTGCCTGCTAATGTGCTATTTGAGGCACATTTCTTTGTCAACACAGCCCAACATAAACCTTGAGATTAAGGCCAGGGCTTAAAATAGATGTTGCTGTGATTAAGAATAAACTGTGAGGCTGAGGTGCCACGGGTAGATGGATATTACAGAGGACTGAACTGACCTAACTTCCCCATGTCATCTGATGTAATGGTGGCCCACCTTAAGACCAATTTAGTTAGTTAGTTAGTTAGTTAGGTAGGTAGGTCAATTCTGCTGGTTTGCTGTTAATGTTCCTGTAGCACAAAAACTGATCCGTGAGATGGAAATAGATTATAATTATATATAAATAGATACATTATCATTGGATAGCCACAGTAGGCTACATTATCTTGCAAACTGACACTTAGAATAAAACATTAAAATAATTAATAGTTTCATAGAATAGCTTTGGCAAATACACTTACTTCTTGCCAAGAGTTATGGCAGATTAATGCTGCTCTCATTAGTTGAGTTGAGTTGTGAGGTTACTAGACATGCCTGTAAAATCAGTTGTCAAACAAACAAGATATAATGTGCTAATTAGTGAGTTTCAGAGGTGCTAGTAAGAGAATTTTGCTACCCTCAGACAGAGCCAGGCTAACCATTTCCTCCAGCTAACCAGCTGCTAGCTGTAGCTTCATATCTGTCAGACAAATACAAGAATAGTAGCTGTCTGCAACAAAGCAAATATTCCCAATCTTTTCATTTTTAGTGTTTGCTTCTTCACTTGATAAGCTAGATGTTGAGGTGTTGACCCAAGATTTGAGGTCAGTTAACCGTTAACCCCTTCAACCAAGATTTTTTGATCTGATAAAAAAAATTCCCCAGTGTTTTTTCTTCACATGTCCCATGTAGAAATAAGTCTAAATTTCAAGCTCGCTTTTTTTTTCATGTCTACTACGATGGACTTTACACATGAAAATACAATGTGCTGCTGTTTTTTTCTCAAATTTTTAAATAGCTCAACTTTCGGCAAAGTCACTTTGCCATTTCGTCTCAGTATTGTAAAGTGCTGCAGGAATGAGTCTTTTCCCAGCATTTTTACTCTCTGAATAGGTTTTTGGTTAGATGCCAGAAATTAGGTCTGTGGTTGTGACACAAGCTCCAGATATTTTCCTATTTTAATCTACGACATACAACACGTCAGTAAATACCCCACTTGTGTGTTGTTGTTTTTTTGATTTTTTTTTAAAGCTTTTATGTGTCTTATAAAAGGCGTTTGCAAAGAAGTGGTTAAATGAGACTACAACTGTCAGTGCCACAAGTCTGAACACAAATACCATCTACCGTAATTTCCGGACTATAAGCCGCTACTTTTTTCACACGCTTTGAACCTTGCGGCTTAAACAATGATGCGGCTAATTTATAGATTTTTACGGGCTAACGAGCCTCATGCCGCAAAAACATTTAGACACCTGCGGCTTATAGACAAGTGCGGCCTGTATATGTACTTTTTTTTATTTATTTAGTGGGTGCGGCTTATATTCAGGTGCGCTCAATAGTCCGGAAATTACGGTACTCACCAGTCTGCCTATAGCCTTGCTGTGTTTACACTCACACTAATGTAAACTATTACTAACTTTCAAAAAGAGATAAGCGTGTTAAATCAAATTAGTTAAAGTTAGAAGCTCAGTGGTTGTGACACAGAAGTCATGCGATTGTGGTGTAGTTTGCTTATAGCCTAACATCAGCTTATCATTTCTGGTGATTGTATTAAGGCTTCAAAACTCATAAAAGTGGTGGTCACTTGTGAAGATCTTGCTATCTTGCTGAACAAAATATATTAAAAAGTGAAAAAATTCCATTGGCTTTTTGTCAAGGGAGCCAGGGTGATGCTAACTTCCTGGCCTACAAAAATATGTCAACCCTGCACTACTCTGTTTCTTTACATAGCTGTATACAGCTGTTTAAAGGCCAGTTAGGTTTCTGAAATCTTCCAAGAAGACTTTTTTTAGAACCAGTTTATTGCCTCTTTTCTGTGACATTTGTCATTAGGTCAAACATGTCAGCACCATGATCCTCAAATGTGTTCAGAGGTTAACTGACTTTATCTGAGTGCAGCACAAATGCAATACTGTGTACATGATTTTGCATAGCATTTAACAATGACTAATCACCCATGTTGCTGTACTGTGAAATAAGGTGAAATGTTATGGACTTAACATGAAAACTTAAATATTAAGTTAATATCATCTGAAATGAGATGTTGTAAAAATAAACAAATAAATAAAAAATATTCTGTCATCAGCTTTTGTTCATTAAGATGAAAAGGATATTGTTACAAAGTGCAGGTATAGTTCCTAAATTACAGAGAAGTAGGCAAGCACAGAGTTTGGGGATAAAGGATATTATTTCATCTTCTCTCGTGTACAATGTACTGAACTATTAAACTATACTGGCGAATAACATGAGGGCTTGTTCATATGTAGACATAAGGCTTCCATGAAAGGTTCTAAATAAGTTCAGATAAACCCTGTGTTATGTTGTTTGTTCTTAGTTAAGTACTTTTAGCATGAGGGAAACAGCATTTTAAGTAAGGATCCCTCGCTAAAATGAGATGGAAAAAATGGGAAATACAAATCTATTGTAAATGTTCAAATGAAAGTGACCACTGTCAGATTTGAATGTGACAAACTCTGTACTGTAGTGAAATTAAAGGTCACACGGACTAACTGATGCTTTTTTTTCCTACATGACTGGAGCTCACAGCAGCATCATAGACATGGTGAGATGCCCAGGATAAAGCAAAAGATAGCTGGATGTCTGTAACACCACCTGTCCTCAGTGCTTGAGGAGAGGAAAGCACGTTTCTGCCTGAGAGAGCCCGAGAAAAGAAAGGAACAGAGACAAAGGAAGGTACAAGAATAAGAACAGAATTGTTTTAGATAAAAAATGGAGAGATAATTCCAAGTGTCAAGTGAACAGAAGAAAACACACAGGTAGAGAGGGGAAACAGAGCGCTCTTCTTTTACATCAAAATGAAATTAACCTGGAACTACTTTACATTCAGATGACAATTGGCATATACTTTTATTTGAGAACCAAGTTCAGTACTCTTTCCTCCTGTGTTGTACCCTCTAAGCTATTAATGCAATGACTGTATTGTGCCCCCTGTTGGTCAGAAGGCACTACTACACACACTGTTCAGGCCTTCCTGGTTAAATCATGCAAAATGCAAACACACATTGTTTAAAAGTTAGTTTCAAAGTGTATTATTATTATATCAATTAATTTATAAAAACCATACCTCTTAAATCTTCTTAAAGGATCTTAAAGGAACAGGCAGAAAAGGTTCACTTTTATTCATTTCAACCCTGACTGATAGTTGGCAACAAGCGCCATTCAAATTCAGTCACAAATATCTTAAAATATTTTAAATAATTGAGAAAAAGATTGTAAAAGATAGTAAAATACAACTTATTTTGTCATTCATTACAGCGAAATGCACTCCAGTTTCTCCAGAGTGTTGTTAAAAACATTGCATGTTTTTCCCTGAACATTCATTTGAATATTTTATCAAGAAAATAAACAAGATAAAATAAATGAAGTGACACTAAACAGCTCTAGGTGCCACATTCAACACATTCATCTGTGTGTGTTTGAGACCGGGACAGCTCTAATTGCACAGATTATATGACACAGATTACAAATATATTTTTTTACACTTCATTCTATTAATAGGAAATGATAGGATGTCTAGATAAGGAACTGTTATAGTTCAATATTGAACTTATCTTCTTGCCTTAGCAGATTTTTTCTTTGTGTGTCCTCTGGTTGGATCTGATACAAGAGCAGTTCTTATCTGTGTGTAAATTCTGTAGCAGATCCTGGATCAGTGTACAAGTGTACAATGTCCCACAGTCAAGTCCAGTGACTCAGCAAATGAAAAAGAAAATCCACACTGCCCTACAGTGAAGGACAGGAATATGAGCAAGCAACCAAAACATGTTAATGAACAGAATAAAAGCTGGTAAAAATAAAAATAAAAAAGTCAACATAGCAAATGCCAGTTTCTTATCACTTCAATATGTAAGGTGGTGATCTGCGTTCTTTACAGACTCCAAAAGATCAGGATGATTGAGGATTGCAAAAAAACACAAAAAAACATTATGTAGCCTTCCAGTGAACATAGTATAAGCTGTATAACCTGTGCTAACTTTTGGTTATTGGTATTTCACAGTGCTAATTTCCTCACCTTCACTGTTGGTGTCAGACAATCGAGGTATCTCTGAAACTGACAATCCCACATTCACACCCACATAACTTTATCCTAACAGGTAGTTGTGAGACATTTTGGATTTGGGAGGATATATTTATGTGTTCTTGATTGACATTTGACACAGTATCAGTGTTTTAGCCCTGCTAGTGGGATGGCTCTAGGATGGCACTGTCAGTCTGATTGTCAACCTGACACTTTGGTAAAATATCTCAGGAACAATTTTGTACAGGCATTCATGTTCCCTAGAGGATGCATATGACTAACTTTGATGATCCACTGATTAGCAAATGCTAGCATAGTAATGCACTAAATCCAGATGGTGAAAATGGTTAACATTATAACTTGTAAACATCAGCACATTAGCAATCATTGTGAACATGTCAAAGCACTGAATATTCAGCACAATGCACTGCTGTGTTTACGTACAGCCCCACAGAGCTTCTCACATCCCTGTAGACTTTTTTTTTTTAACAATTAAGTCAATTAATCTGAATCTGCATGTTCTTTGTAAATTGTACAATGATGTGCTACTTTATACTAGCAAACTGTACATGACAATGTCAGTGATGGTTTATGAGTGTTGATGTTTCTTGTCAGTTTGTGCTGTGGGTGTTACAGTAAAGAACATTTTGTTTATTATGGAGAAAAATCAACACATTCAACCATATATTGTGTGTGTGTGTGTGTGTGTAGTGAAAAAATAACCACCTTTAAACTCTTGGATAATAAGTGACTTTAATTTCTTTGGAATTTTCTTGGCAGTTTTGGGAAGAATACATCTGGGTTAAATTTGTACTTTTGAAATATTCCATTACACTGTCTGTGCTGTGTGAGCTGCAGATTTTAAGTGCAACTTTCACACAACCACATTCTTCACACAAAACGAAGGGTAGGTTTGATCACAGTCATAATTGCTCCAACCCTCTGTTAAGGGAGAAAAAGAGGAAGAATGAGATATTTACAAAAAATGAACACATCCTTATATATAATGCAATATATAATAAATACAAAGTACAACACAAACTGATGTAAGGGTCATAGGGTAAGAGTCAGAGGGTCACTAAAATTCATCCTCTGGGGAACCATAAATACTGGAACAAAATCCAACCCAAGATTAGTGTCATCAATTCAGTGTCCGACCAAATGTGAAATATGATCACCATCTCCTGGTCAGTGTTTTTGCCGAACATTATGATGATGACTAAATGTAACTTTGCTGAGCAACAGTGACCTCTGCAGCCGTGAGTGGTAATGAATTCTGTTGGTCTCTGAGCCCAGAAAACAAATGCCCATCAACTGCATAGCCCCACTGACTGAACTCAAACATGGCCGCATGGTGTATGTTACCTGTGATCCCTGCCATCCCTAGACAGAAGTGCTGTCACTGTAACAAACAGCCTAACCTGTTTAAAATGTTTGTTATATACGTATGTGTGTGTGTGTGTGCATGTCAATGCAATTGTAGTTAATATCAAATAACTAGCAAATAACTATGACAGATCTTTGGGTAAACCTACTTCCAGGTATTACCTACTTCCAATACGTCCAGCATTTTCATTAATAGAGGCAGGCCTGAACCTGGGTCCATGATTGTGATCAGTACATCATCTGCGTACAAACTTACTTTATACTGCACTCCCCCTATATCCTGACTTATTTTGAGAAATCTTATCAAGTGACAATCACTTACTGTACTGGCAGCCAAATTTACTTGTTTCAGACAAAAGAAAGCTCATATCTAAAATGTTTTCACTACAGTGTGTCAGAGCATTTTTGCAGTGAACCATGTCAGTATAAAGGTTTTTGCAGAGGTTATGCAGAAATAGCTAAAGTCAGTCTATATCAGTAAATAAATAGAAGAGATCTACTTCATACAGGCCAGTGATGGATCATAAAATGTGTCTTTATTTCCCCCCCATATCACAAACCATCCACTCAAGTTAGAGTTTGATTTTTTTAAATGAAAAAATGACTAAGAGCAGGTTTAGGACCCAAGGACATACCGTAAATCTGGTTTCTTACCTGTGCTGTATGTTGAAAGACATGGGTTGGTGCTGTCTTGAGACATCTGCGTAAAAAAAACCCTGGTAAAACCAGGAACCATCAAGCCACATCCACTGGTCCTTAAATGAGACAGTGATATATTCTAATTTAATCAAATGTCTTAATGGATTTATCTTATTTCTGTGTTGTTGTGTGTTGGTGACAGAACATCTGTTATTATCATTTAAAAACCAATATATGTAGAATTTTTTAGAAGAGAACACTATCTTTTTATTGAATCTGAAAACACAAATTAGAATCTGTGTGGATTGGGTATTGTCTACCACAGTGTTATTCTTAACACCACCCACAGATGGTCCCAAAGTAAGACTTGCTATGCTTATTTGTTTTCAGGCTGAGATTTAGATGAGATACCACTGATTTAAAGCCACTGGTGCTTTGAATGAGAGCCAGACTAGCTGTGTCCCCATTTCCAGTCTTAAAATTCCAGGCTGAAATTAGCTAGGCTAACTGATTTCAAACTCTTGCTCCATACTTAACACACAAACATGAGTAGCATCTCAGAAAATGAAAAAAGCATATTTCCTAGAATGTCCAATCATTTCTTTAACTACTTGAAATAGTTAAAGAGTACAACCCATTATCTTTGCCTTGAAAAAGTAGAACAATGAGTGTGTGTATAGTACTAATATGAAAAAACACAATGTAACATAAAGAATTCGTAAGCTTTTCTCTCCCTTTGTCTGAAGGTAAAATTGAATAGCTAATAAACAAGCTTCATGTATAACTGGCTACAAAAGAAGGAAAGTAGTCCAAGAATAAGTTAACACTAAGTCCACTTTTTTGAGTTAGTAAGTTATATGTGTGTTTCTATAAGTATTTGTGTTTTCACTCTTGTATGTGTTTTGGTGTTTTTAGTATTTCTGGCACTGAATGTCCATTAATGTCCATTCCTTTTCTCTTGCAGGCTATGTGTTTTTTTCCTTAGGGACAAATGTGGAGGAGGAACCTCATTTAAACTCTGCAAATCAATAGTATAGCACAGAAATACCCAACGCTTAATCTGCTGTTAAATTGTGTCACCTCAAGGTAGAATCCACCTAGCCAGGTTGGAGAAAAAACCATTAACGGTTGTTTGCTGATAGAGGAAGAAATACTCCTGAGGGCTGTGGACAGAGACCAGGCTGGCCTCAAGACCAGCACAGTTAGTCTGTTGGAGAAAAATAAAACAGAGAAGGATGAAGCATGCAGTACAACAGGAAGTACAGGAGAAAGAGGTGACATGAAGGTCAAGGGCGAGATAGAGCATGAAAGGAGGCACTAAGACATTGGAGGCAGCATGTAGTAAGTGAAAGACAAAGGTAGGAGAAGTCACAGTCATCATTATTTTATATTCTAAGCTAAGAGCTAAAATGTAATTATAACTTATAACTAAGCTAGATAGGTGGAAAGTATGTATTTCCCTTATTTGTGACTAAATGTATACAGTAAATGTATTCTCAAATAATAGAGGCTATTCTGAACAAAAAAAGACCAGTCACTGATACAGACTGGACTGTATCAAAAAAAAATATGAGACAAGTGAATAATCTTAATATAATATTTTCATACTCTAATTTATTCCAGTCTTTTTGTCTTTGCTGTACTCCTGATTGATTTAAGCTACACTCAACAAAACTCAACACTTCCTGATGTTTCTTGACATCAAAAGCCTCCAGAGAAAATTCTGGAGGAAGTGTTGAGTAGAATGCCTGACATGACTCCTGCTGAATTAATGGGATTAGCACTATGGAAATGGTCATTATACTGAATGAATGAAGACAAAAGGTAAACATGGAGAGAGTTTTGCATTAACTAAGGAACAGGGAACAAAATCCAAAATAAAGGCCTGGCTGAGCTACCATTTAAGACCAGAGGTGGGTCAAGTAGTCAAAAACTGTACTCTAAAAGTACTGTAAAAGTACTGTTACTTTGTCAAAACAAGTACTCAAGCAGTAGTCATTAAAATAACTAGTTGAGCTAGAGCACAAAAGTATGCACAATCTGAGTAGCAAGTCACTAGAAAATATCCTTCTCTCTTTTTCCCACTTCTTTTATTTTATGTGGATATGACTGACATTATATCAACCACAGATGGTCTTCCTCAGGTAAAGCTAAAGAAGTAAACACAAACCTGTGTTTATGATGATTAAATATCACATTATCTCCTGATTAGCTAATCTGCTACATAGAGTATACACCAAAATGTATAGATTATGTCAAAAAAGGAAATAGTATATAGAGTATAGAGTGTTAAGATGTTACAGTGTCCTTAAACCTCGACATAATGCACATCGGTGTGATACACATTTAGAGCTTGCATCATTAAGTTAAGTCTTTTTCTTGATAAGAATATTATAAGGCCAAAAGAAGGTCCGACATTTTTAATGAAAAAGAAAGAAAATGTCTAATACCGGATGATTCATTTAGGATTATCAGGAGATAACAAGGTGATACTTTGTCATAATTGTGTATTAAATACAGATATGTTCACTTCTTCACTTTCACCCAGGGAAGAGCATTTGTGTTTGAAGTGTTATATCAGTTATGTCCATGTAAAATGAGACCATCATTTGCTCTCTATTTTTCTGTCTCTCCTCACTGGGCCACATGAATGTTATTAGTTAAGACAGCTGCAAAGACACACACTAATAGCTCCAATATTTACATTATGACAGAGCGAACATTACGACTGCATTAAAACTACTTCAACAAAATCAAAAGAGTTATGTAACAGAGTAAATGCCATTCTGATGTTGGAACAAGGAACTCATATTGTGTATTTACATCAGCTTCAGGCCAGGTCAGAGACTCATAGTTGTAGTAATAACAACGGCCATGGAACTCCGTCCAGCCTTCAGGACACACAATTGCCTGTGCTGTGAACGTCAAACAAACAAACAAAACATTCATACATGGCAGACAATTTACCACAGTGCTCTGGATTCAGATCCACACTATGAACTTTTCACCTTAGACAGCCTGTCTCTCTTCTCCTTCTACTGCTGCTCACTTCCTCTAGGCAGATTTGTTACAAAGCAATAACACAAAAATCCTGCCATGGGAGAACTCATAAACCTTAATTTATCTCATTTTTGTTCAAGCTTTGGAAAAGGAAAGTTCTTAATTTCTTCATAAACCAAAATGCTTCAGGGTGTGCTGAAAGTGCTTCTAAAAACTGACAGATGACTAACTGAACTTTTAGAGCCTCTTTATGGCATGTCAGTGTCATGATAAAAATAAGATGCCAGTAGAGATGAATGCCTTGAAAAAGTAGAACTCTGAGTGTGTGCATACTAGTAATATAAAAAAAACACAATGTAACAAAGAATTCATAAGCTTTTCTCTCATTCTGAATGTATTTTCTTTTACACTGTAAACCTCTTTTATTTGCTGTCAAGCAAAGACAAAAATGGACTTACGGACATTGGAGTTCTTCACACAGATGGAGGCAAAGCCACCAACGTTGCACGGGGAATTGCTCCATGCCACTGTGAGAAGAAAAGATTTAACATTTCCACAGTATGGATACATATGGATACACAAATACATGTTACTAACTCAATATCTTCCCTTTCCTGTAGTATTGTGCTCTTCCGTCTCTCTCTCCTCTTCTGTCTCTTTCTGCAGGTATTTCTGCCTCTGGAGCTGTAGAGTCTGATCTGTGATGACAAGTCTCCTGCTGCTCCTACAACTCCACTCAACACCTGCTGCTATAATTAGACATTACTTATACTGCTATTAGTTGTATTGCTATGTTGCTGTATTATTGGCATCACCTTACATCTTATATGGAACCCGTGCTATGCTATGTTCTTCTCCCACTATTCTCTACACCCCCGCCCCCCACCCCCTCCTCCTTCTTAACCCAACCAGTCGAGGCAGATGGCCGCCCACCCTGAGTCCGGTTCTGCTCGAGGTTTCTGCCTCTTAAAAGGAAGTTTTTCCTTGCCACTGTCGCCTAGTGCTGCTCATGGTGGGATTTGTTGGGTCTCTCTCTGTAAATACCTATTTTAAAGAGTATGGTCTAGACCTGCTCTATATGAAAAGTGCCTTGAGATGACTTTTGTTGTGATATGGCGCTATATAAATAAAATTGAATTGAATTGAATTGAAAAAAGGACACAACAGTAATGGAGCAGAATGTTATTTAACTGTGCAGATAATAAATCCCCAAACTCACACCAGAGGCTTTGACTTTTCATTCTGAAAATCCATGTGTGAGATGAAATCATTTCTACAGAGTCACTGTTGTTTTTTTTTCTACTGGCTGCAGGCCATTTATACCTTGTATTGTTGAGGTCCCTGGAATATCATGTGTGTGTTTTCTTACCATACGTATTGAGCAATAGGCAGGGGTTGCTGCTGTCTGGGGACTCACTGCCCCAGCTGTTATTGTAGAACCAGGAACCATCAATCCATAACCACTGGTCCTGGAGGAAAAACACATCAACACATCATTATCAGTGCTTTGTTGTGCAGCAGAGAGTAACTTAAAATAAGGCAAATATGAAGGAAAAAATCAAATACACAAAGGGAAATATGTTTATGTTTATGTCAATGTGTTCATTTAAGTACCCACGCAATGACAGTCAAAAACATAGATTCCAGTACACACAAAAATCGTTTAAAAAAAATGAAAATCTATCAAGAGGGGAGCCAGAAAAACAAGTTAAAATATGGTAGAGTACTGTGACATAAAAAAAATGGTAAAATAATGGTTACTGGCTGTACCACAAATATAGTATACAGCTGTTATTTTACAGCTAGATCTCATCTCTACCAAGAAAAATGTAAAAACACCTAAATATATCACATATAAAATAGTAACCACCTTTAAATAACAAACATATAATGTTAAATTACAGATTATCATCCAAAGAATAATGTAAAAATGCCATAAATATATTATCATTTGTATTTTTAAGAAATTTAAAACCATTCTAATTTAACGTGACAAAATCAATTTAGTACAGAAATGCTAGTAAAGTTAGCATAAAATGCCTGTTAAAACTCTACTAAAACTCTTAAATGTGTCAGGTAACAGCTATAATGATTTAAAAAAAAACAATTTAACTTAACCTCTGGCTCAAAGAATGCTGGGAAGTTCCCTCCAACTCCACCTCCACCGTAAAATGTATTTTCTATAGATTAATTTAAGATTATTTATTCATATTAACATAATTGTATCATATTTAAGCAATGTTTAAATATAATTATCTGCTTAATACATTTAAATGTGCTATTTCTAAAAGATTACATAATGTTATGACTTTTAAATATAGTAAAATCATGTAATTCTTCATTTGATTTTAACAAATATTATTTGTATTTTCAAAAACCATCACAATGTAAATTTTTAATAAAAATGCAGTTTAAAAATGTTTTAAAAACATTGTTTTTTTTACAGTGCACGAGTCCATATTAAGTTACCTGATTTACCCTGACATCTTCAATTATAAAATGTCACCACCCCGATCTACAAAAAATGTCTAAAAACCTAGTTACATTACTGAAACGTCTTAAACAATTCCCATTTATTCTCTTGATTGTCTCTAAAATCTTTATTTCTTTGTGGTGCTGCAGATTGCTATGACCATGGCTAATAATATTACATCATGTTATCCTTTGTACCTGTAGGTAGAAACCACCCAGCCAAGCATTCTGATTGCCATTATTGCTGGTGAGCTGCTGGAGGAAACCATACTCCTGAGCGCTGTGGACAGAGACCAGCATGGAGTCCATCATGGCACAGTTTGACTGGTGGAGGAGAAATAGGGCAGAGGGACAAAAAGAGACCCATTAAAGTCTGAATATCTAAACTGCATGTAGCTAAAGCCTTTGCAAAGAAATTAAATGGTAGTCCATTGTGAGATTAAAACAGACAGGGAATGCTCTTAATTTAGACTCAAATTTGATATCAAATGGATGTACACTATGTAAGAAATCCAAATGATTTGATTTAGGAAATCAAAGTACAATGCTCAAACTACAATTACAATATAGAATTGATGCTGAAAATAAACAAAAACCAAGAAAGATGTTCCTCTTCACAGAAAAAACAAACACTGCACATACAGAATACTGCTCTGCACATTTAATTTAATTTTGTTGTAATTTATAGTTATTTTGAATTTAAACCCAGTGATTCAAAATTATATTTTTGATGATAGAAGCTGTAAATATTATGTTTTAGTTTGAATGAATTAAAATTAGATAATCTATAGTCAATTTTTCAAATCTACTTTTAAACAGAAATTGGCTTCAATAAATAGCAGATATTACTTTACAATGGCTTAAAAAAGTGAAGAACTAATCAGCCTGTCTGTACTATGGCTTTATTTACTTTATTTACTTTACTTTATGTACAGTATTTGTCTTGGAGAAAATCAAAGCAGAGAATCCAATTAACAGACCATGTGTAATTTACAGATGAAACTTTCCTGTAGAAAGTGTGTCTGGTGCTGCAGTCTTTAGACAGTATTTACCTGAGCCTGAGGCCAGGTCATGTCCTCATTCACAAAGCTGTAGCAACGTCCCTGGAACACCTCCCATCCTTCAGGACACATCATCTGGCTTGGTGAAGGAGTAGTGTATACTGTGGTTTGTGGTGTCGTGGTTCCAGGAGATGTGATACAACAAGGAATTGACGTGGATGGAATGTAATTTGGATAAGTGGTCATTGTGGGAGAACTGTCATTGTAAAGCCCTGTCACTGTAACTGTTGTGAATGGAGTTGTAGTAGTCATAGACTCTACAGAAGGAGGCACTGTAAGGAAAAGAATCTGTATTACTTCAAAAAGTGTCACCATATTAACCAAATCAAATAATATTTGCCTTCACAAAAAGAATATGTCAGAAATATGACCCTTAGTATACATGATAACGTTAGGCTCACCTGAAGGGGAAAAGTATGTTTAGCAGAGGAAGCAGAGCCCCAACCTCATGAAAATGGAAGAACAACTCAACACAAAATTCTAAAAAGCATTCTTTCATAGACCACCAATATTGATGTCAAGGCCTTTTCACATGTGGAATACAGATCACCCTATCCCTCTTCTCATGAGTGAATCCTGTACTACATTTTCATCAAACTGAAAGTGTAAACATAGAAAAACAAAACCGTAACACTGGAACTTAACTTGCTTACATGCTGTTTTAAAAAGCATTTTGTTTGACATTCATGATATCCATGCTAGGTGAAAAAAAAAGAGGTTTTTAAGTACTAATTTTTGAGAAGAATGTCCTCAGTAACTTAAAAGTGGGTCATCCACAGTGTTTTGTGTTTTATTGAAGTGACTTTATTTTCTTTGTGTATAAGTATGTAT
>BRZM01000226.1:133018-162488 GCA_033238685.1 Lates japonicus | reverse complement strand
GTGGCTCAACTCCTGTCTCACCTGGTGCCTCTCATCATCCTGCACACTAATCCAAGCACTACAAGGACCCCTGCTCTTCATCCAGTGGGGATCTGATTGTTCCTCCTAACTCTCCTGGCCACTCTGTTAGACTAGTGAAGTTTTCAGAGTATTTTCTTTTGCTAATGTTATTTACTTACCTGTGTTCTCCCTGTGTCTTAGTCTCACCAGTGCCAGTGCTGCTGCCTGCCTCTGGTGAGGAGCTGCCTCTGCCTGCCTGTCTGCCAGATCCACCCTCAGTCTCTGGATTCTCCTCACCTGGACTTAGCACTCTGCATCCACAGTCCCTGTCCTATTCTCTAGGTTTTATGTTAATTCAGCATAGATCACTTATTTTTCAACCATCTCTCGTGTCAGAGTCTGAGTCTGCTTTGGGGTCCAGTATTTATTTTGTGCTAACATGGGGTCCACATAAATATATTACAATAGTTTAGTGACAAAAAGTACACATTACATTTAACATCTGTACTTACATGTTATACCTCAGACAAACACTGGGACAAAAACAACAAACAGCATGACTCAAACCCTTGTCTAATACATAAAAAAGCTCTACATAATAGTATCACCTCTTGGAGAACTGAAAATAAATAAGCAAGTTAAAAAAATCAATCAGCAACTTAATCCACTGAATAATGGGTAAAAGAGTGTTATCATTTTACATCCACATCAAATCTTAAAGGACAAAGCAAATTCAGAGATTTGTCTCTAAACACATTTTTTATGTTAGAAAATAGTTCCTGAAAATGTGTAATGTCTCTAAACTCTGTATCACTGCATTGTGGAGTTAGACTGTTTCACAGTTTTCCATCAGTTTCATTCTCAGGATTTTATAGGCGGGTCTGAAACGGTGAGCATAACCCCGCCCCTAAAACTACAGCCATTATAAATGTCAGCACCTAACTGAGAGTTATTGTCGGTTATGATGGCAAGCTCAGCAAATGCATCTTCCCTGGATGTCAGAGTTTACAGAACAGCTCAGTCGTCACCTTATTTCAACTTTCAAAGGCATCAAGAGGAGGTGGATTAGTTTAGCGAAGAGCCACACAGATGGAGAGCTGAGGAACACCACCAACACCCGTCCCCGTTTCACTCCGGTTAGTCTTACAAACTTTCATAGGAGACAACAGGAATTCTCTGATAGTCCACTGCCACTTTTGAATGAGGCCGAACTGACCATCTTCCTCCCCGGCCTTCACCCTTTTTCAGGTTGTGATGCTAACAGGATGCTAGCAGTCACTGTGCTGCAGAGTTAGAGTGGGCGTGGTTTCAGCATCTTCAGCAGACACGCCCCCAGCGTCTCAGAGCAGAGAACTTATTTTGTCATGATTTTGAAACCTAATTTTATACACCTAAGATTTTTAACAGTTCAAATTCAGCTGGGATGGTTAATAACACATTTTTCTGTAGTGTGACTAACTCAGAACACCATTAGTATTGTACATGGACTTTAAGATACACCATTTATTGTGAAAATAGATACAATCTCAACTTTAAACATACCACAGTCTACTTTCTGAAATCAAACACTGGGTCAGAACCTAGTAAATGTCTGAACCGCTGTAAACTGCTATTACTATACTTTCAGTGGAGGGTAGGCAGCTACAGCCTGCTTTAAAAGTCACTAAATGCTGCTGGATGATGTTAATGTTTTCATTAGCATATTCATGATGTAATCTCACCATATATGTGTGCCGTCTAGTGTCCCTTATCTATTTGATTCTCTCCTACTGTTTTCACATATACAGTATTTTAATATAGAACAGTTCCCATAAGCTGTTCTCATTTCAGTCAATTCCAATCTGCACTGCTAAAACCCTGATTTTAAAATGTCAACAAAATCACCAGACACATAAGTTAAAGACAACTGCTGTGCTGTGATTTTATCTATATTTACTTCTAAAATGATCACTTAGACAGAAAGTTAGAAGCTCATTCATGTTTCCGTCAGCGGCCGTGTGGTCAGCTTAATGAGACACAGAGGTGTGTGTGTGCCTGTGGAGGGAAAAACACTGCAGTCAAGTCAGACACATTCTGGACACTGACTGAGCTCACCACAAGGGCTGATCTCACGGCGTTTGCCCTGTACCATATGTTCAATTCATCAAATATATGCAACTCATTGAGGAAAACCTGCACAACTGTTCTCTCTCTCTGTGCACGTGCATATGTGCATTAAATTATGGAGTGTGCCCCTCAATATGTAAACCTTTACACACTGTTATTCTGAACATTTCAGACCAGAAAAGTATGAAGAAGAAAAATAAAAGTATGAAGATGTGATGTGTTCAGGTGTTTGGGGGGAAAGTGGAATACCTGCTAGATCAATACTTTTGGATCACATTTCTGTTTTTTTTAAGAACCATAATCTTGAGAATAAAAAACATGGGCCACCATATTGCCAAGAGACTGAAAAGAGGTGAAATATGAAAGATAAAAAATATTATCTACTTCTCCTACAATAACAAACTCCTGAACTAAACTGACTAACAGCTTTCTTGTTGGAAATGAAAACTATAGTGTCGATGCACATATGTAAAACATGAGCTGCCAGAAGGAGATAAAATAAATTAGATCAACACGTCATGATGTCAGTGAAGCCTTCAGCCAATCAGGACAAAGTGCTGTCGTCACAGAGGTGGTTCCAAGTCGGTGTGAGGAAAGTAAACTGGGAAGAAAACTGAGCACCAAACTGCTGCTGCTGCCTTGTTACTGCAATTTTTAATTTTAAATTCAAACTTACCTATAACCAGTCAGTCATTAACATACATCTCTGGGATGCCCCACCAAACTAGTCTAGTCATGGCTAGTCTAGTTACAGCTTTGACCAGGAGAAGAGGGCTTTAAGTGGAGCACAACTGTCATCAAGTGTTTTGACCCTTAACCACAACACTCTCCAGCTGGTGGGTGAGCAGTGGTGGCCAGCTCACTGCCCCTCTCCTCTTGGCTTCCAGCTCATCTCCTCCCTTTTGTGCCAAAGCCAACAGGAGGCTCTTTCAGCTGCCTTTCCCAGCCTTTGTACTGCTTTTCTCTTATCTTGGCTCTTCAATTCAATTCAATTCAATTCAATACAATTCATTTTATTTGAATAGCGCTGAATCACAGCAAAAGTCATTTCAAGACACTTTTCATATAGAGCAGGTCTAGACCATACTCTTTAGATTATTATAATTAAAGAGAGAGACCCAGCAGATCCCACCCTGAGCAGCACTAGGCAACAGTGGCAAAGAAAAACTTCCTCTGGTCTTAGTTAGCAGATGCCACACAGACTGTGCAGGGAACCCCTGGCAGCCCACCTCCACTGTGAAAAATCAAGTCTGCCACCATTTGTCCTCACAGTCATTGACCAGCTGTTGGTATTTGCTGGTTTTCCTCACAGCCTTCCCATGATACAGTCAGCTCCACTAAAATTATTTTCCTGCCTTCTGTTGACCACATTTGGTCTCAGAGTAGTGGACAGTACAACATCTGGGAACTGGAGTTTCCTTCCTTACTCAAATCACATCTTCCATCCATTTGCTGACTGAGGTAGGGAAGGCTTGGTTGGGTTTTTAGCTAGAGGCCATCATCCTCCAGGCCATTGGCTTTGGCCTGGCTCCTTTCCTGCTCCAAGATGTCTGTGAGTGTTAATAATACCTTGTCATGGCACCATCTATACCTGTCTTGGGTCAATGATGTCTTATAGTCTGACAAGATGTGCACCATGGTTCCTCTTCTGTGCAGCTTCACCAGGGTAGGGAGAGTGCAATAGACTGCTCTGAGCAGGAAGGATATGTGGAAAAGCTCAAAGATTGGTCCAAGTGATCTTTCTTTTGGGGAGGTCCCGCCTCGTCCAAGCTCTTTGTGTTCCCAGCTCCACAGTTCACATTCCAAAAGGTGTACTTTCTTTCTCAACAGCTCTTGCTCTCCTCTCTATGTCCTCCAGGTTCCTCACCTCTGATTATTATTACTGACATATATTACTTGACGAGGTCATCAATTCCTTACCAGCTTAATATCAGAGACCATCTGATGTCTTTCTTGAAGAAAGATTCTTCCTGTTTCAGTTTGGTTAACTGCTGTAGTCCCCTGACACTCCAGTATTTAGTGTTTTATATTACAGATATTCTGAATCTTTCTTTGTTCCATAGTACATATGAGTTATACAAGTGGAAAGAAATGTTACTGCTGTGTCAAATACACAATGTACAAACATACATACATTTAATCTTGTAAACATGAACATTTAAACACTTGGAACTCCAAAATCCCCCCTCTCTTATTAAAAACAGAAAACTAAGAGGCTTGTGCTGTTCCATCCTTACTGTGTTTTAGAACATTACAGACTCATTTTGACCCATTTTGCATAAGAATAAAATTAAAATAGCCACCAAACTGTATGACAACATTGCCTGTTATGAATGTTCATTCAGGCCCATAGAGTCTCATCTCAACAATTTACAATACAATACAAACAATAAACAATTTCTTTATTTCTATACTTTTCATAAATTAAAAGGTTTTAATGTCAGCTCTAACAATAAAAAAGAAAAGAGGATACCTTCTGAGACTCAAACAATATAGGCTTGTGTGTCGGCTAATATTCATAGGTAAGTAATTCTCATCACTCTCACACCACTCAGGTGTGTCCTTCTTTGGGTGACAAAAGCGGGTGTGTTTTCTCATTGTGGAGGATGCTCATCTTGCAAGGATTATACTGAAATACACAGAGGGTTCCTTTCCTGATGAACAGTCTTCTGATCACACTGAATTCAAACTGCTGTTGCACTGTCTCAGCTGAGGAGTCCTGAGTGAAGAAGAGCTTTTTGTGGAGCAGAAAAGAATGGCTAATTATTAATCACCACATCTTACAATCTGTATTCCATTTGCGCTGCTGCACATGCATCTGTGCAGCCAAGACCCAAACATTTGCACTGGTCATTGTGCTAACGGCATTAGTGTCCGTGATACAGTTTCACGAAAACGTTTGTGAGCCTTTTGGAATTGCCTGTCTGTCTGCATTAATGGGTGATAAGATGATCTGATCTTCATCCCTTGGCTTTAGCAGCTGGTCGAGCTTCCTTCGACAGCAATATGTCTGTTTCTCTTGATGTCATTCTGGTATGGGCTCTGATTCCAAAAGGCAGATATTCAAAACACCATCCACTATATAGTCATCTTAGCTTGGTGCCCACTTCTACAGTAGCCACAGAACTAGATCGACAGTTTGTCTAACCATGGACTGATGAGTATCTAAGACACTCTGAGAGTACCCTCTCCAGCTTTATGCAAATTAGCAATCCTTGGTTTTAGGTCTTCTGTCTTTTTGCGCGACATGTTATATCAGCAGATGTTTCTTGTGAAGAGCAAGCACAAATTAATGTTTGAAGTGTTTTTTAAACCACCAAGATTATCTGGTTTCATTGATTGGTTTACTAACTCCTGACTCGTTAGCTTGTGTTGATGTTGACACTGTGAATGTTTACATTATTTATTTATTATGGCCAGGAAGGTTAGTAATTGTAACCTAGATGGAGACTTGATCATATTTTAAAACACATTTCTATAAAAGTGCAGGTATTTCTGAAGGATTCACTTACTTTTTTGTCACCATACATATTTCACTATATTTCTATATACTATATTATATTCATAATTATATTTATAAGATGTAAACTAACCCAAAAATATCTTTCTGTCTTATATCTTCAGCTTTGGAACTGTGGTTTGGAAAAGCCCAGCAGCTCTGCAGTCTTGGTGATGCATAAACCATCCTCCTGGCATGCATGATACAAGGTTGTTCAGATCACGCTCTAAGCTCCTAGTCTTTTAGCTGTTTGCGTGCAAGTGTAACAATGAGGTTGTTGCATGCAGTTGTTTATGAAGTGACACACATGCAAAAGGAAAGCAAGAGCTCACTCCTGCAGGGGAAGAATTTCTTCTCTGGTCACTGAGTCATCTCTTTATGAGTGAAACATGAAACCGTGTCAGTGTGCTGAAACTGCTGGCTGCTGCAGATGAGCAACTGGATGATTCAGGTTAACCATGTTTCAACAATGGTGGTTTCTCCTAAGGACCCAGAGTGGTTCATGTAGGTGCCACTGGCAAGATCAAGTTTTAATTTGCGCTTTGGTACCAAGAAAATTAATGACATTCCTGTCAGTCTCAGCTGTACTTTGATCATGGTATTTTAAACCTAACTATCATCAGCATATCATCACTCCCTAAAGGTTGAAATCATTGACCTCCACAGTGGTTTTCAGCTCACAGCTTCTGGAAGAACCCTTTTCAACATGAGTGAGTCCTCGAGCACCTTGAAGGGTTCCTAGAGGAACGCAGTTCCTAAAAGGGTTCTTTTAAGAACCCTGGACTTTGCAGGGTTAATGACCCCTTATACTCAAGAAAGCTCCTGGAAGAACTGAGGTTTCTGTGCACTGCTACTGCAGTGTTTCATTGATACACTGTTTAGTTAATAAACTAAAATAGTGGTTAGTGATTTATCAAAAACCAGTATTATTATAGGTTATTATTTAACCATGTTATTTGTTATATTGCAGGTATTGTGATTGAGATTTTTTAAAATCTTTGTTTGAAGCTGGATGTTTTTTTTGTTTTTTTTTTATGTTCTTTTTATGAAGTAAATGCTTTGAAAGGAGAAGTCATTTATAAAGTCATTAGGCATCCCTGTCACACTGGGCATCTGATTCACCGAAATAAACAGAGCAGCAATGAAGAACTCATCTCCAGTCGTGTTTCTGTCTGTAGACAGTCATAAGTCTGCCTGCAGTGTTGCCAACTCCTCAGTATGGAAAGTAGCCATTGGCTGTCCTAAAAGTCGCTAGAAGTTGCTAAATGACATCATCACCTAATTTGCAACCCTCTTCTTTTATCTGAGCTTGGGACCGGCAGAGTGACCCAAAAGAGACACTCTGGCAGAGTTACTTAGGTTTTTGTTTGTTTTTGTTCAGTTTTGTTTGTTTCAGTTTGGTTTAGTTTCTAACCTTATGTTCTACCTAGGAGCCTACAACAAGTCACAGTAAAACATTTTGTCATAACTATAACATTTTAACATTTTTTTAACGGCAACATCAACAATCACAAATGGGCCAAAAAGAGACAATAGAAAAAACTGTCAATGGCAGTGAGAAAAGATGGCTAGTCTGGCCTAATTCCGTTCCGATACTGTTTTCATTCCTCACAACACATGCTGGTTCATGAAAGAGTAGGTCATCTTCATTTTGGTCAAGGCTTCTGGCGGGGTCGGCAACTAGAGGGCTGACAGTGATGGCTTATTTGATGTGTAAGCTGCAAAGCATTATCAACATGCTCCTGTAAGCCTCGCAGACAACTTCAGACCATACTGAACATTACAGGATGGGTTAAGGCGGCTGTGGCTCAGGAGGTAGAACAGTGGCCACCAATCAGAAGAGCGGTGGTTCAATTACGCTCCTCCAGTCGCATGCCGAAGAAGTATCCTTGGGCAGATACTGAACCCCAAATTGCCTCGATGTGTGTCATCAATGTGTGAATGTGTGTGTCTCGTTAGAAAGCATGTTGTATAATAGAACAAGTGCTGTATGAGTAGCCAATGTGAATGGGTGAATGTGATCTGTGAGTGTGAAGCGCTTTGAGTGGTCAAAAGACTGAAAATTAACTATATAGTACAATCCATTTGAGGTCTGCAAGGACATCCGATTTCTAAGTTTGCTTTTTACAAGATGGATGGCACACCATTGTAGACAATCTTAATATATATATGCAGCAGAGTAGCCAAGGACCTTGGCTATTTTTTCCTATTTCTCCCAGGCTCTTGCTCGTTTCCTCAACACTGGCTTGACATGTGCTGCAATGCCAGCACCAGTGTTTGTCCGTGATCTCACCTCAGCACAATTGATGAGGGGATGGTGAGACTGCCGGACAACCTGGCTGATGGCTATCAATTTTCAATGTTGAAATTAAACAAGCCTAAGGAATAAATAGCCAAGATCATATTCTCTGCTGCGAGACGAACAAGATGATCTGTAATCGGCCATCGCTGAGCAATATCGGATGAACCACTAAATGGACTGTGTATATCAGCGCTTTCTGTTGTTCCCGCCAAGCGCTGCTGCAGATGCATTCGCACCACACGTTACGGCGTAACTCTGTTTGCGGTTGCGATGCACATTGTTGTTTGCATCAGGCGGTGAGGATCGTGTCGCGGGTACTCGGCGTACCGATTGAGCGTTTCTGCTCTGCCTCTGTTACAGCCTGCCATCCTGTGTTCATTGTGGTCTGATTGTCTGGTGAGGCTTGCTGCTCGGTACAGGCTGCGATAATGTTTGCGGCACGGCATCGCTGCTGCTCGTGAATCGGCTTCCGCGGTTGGCGAACCCGTAACCTTGACCGTGAATGACCTATACTGTGAACCGCATGTGACAATGGAGACTCTGGCGCTGAACGTTAAGCCGAACTAATCGTCTTTTCTTGTTGCCAGTGACGGTTTTGCCTCTATTGTCTCTTTTGATCCATTTGAATATTGATATCAGACAAAAAATATTAGTATTATAATTAGCAACCGTATTTACTATTGACATTATGAAATAAATATGGGTGAAACTTCAAACCAAGCAACAGGCTAATAAAAAAACTGAGCAAAGGCCTAGTAACTGCTGCCTTGAGTGTCTTACAGGTCTCTGCCACAACTCGATATGAAAGAAAGAGGTGCCAAACCAGGCAATCGTCCAGCAGGACGGCCAATGGCTGCTATGCTGAGGTTAACGGCTTTACTGCGGGCGGACTGCTGTTCAATCGGCATACTGAAAGCACGACTGAATGAAGTTATTCATTGCTGTCGTTGTTGATGAAGATGGGCGCCTGCTGCCAGTAACGGGCTGAGGGCTAATGACTTTTATGTTCTTTCAGCGTTGCTTCGTGAAACATGTAACATCAACTCAAACAAGGACGCAAAAAATCTCAATCACCAGCCTGCAATATATTAAATAACGTGGTTAAATAATAACCTGTAATGTGCTGGTTTTGATCGCAACCGCTATTTTAGTTTATTAACAAACGATGTTGTCAATGAACACTGCGATAACGGTGCGAAACCTCGGTTCTCCGGAAGCACCTAACGGTCACGTGCTACGAGAACGGGGTTCTAAAGGGTGCTTCCGTTCTCTGAACCCCTTCCAGGTTCAGAACTCGTGTTGAGGATATTCCAGGCTGTGGGCTAATGAGGTCGTGATTTCGACGCTGGGGAGTGGGTGAGCGATGACCAGTTAGTTTGAAATGCTGTGATCAGAAACGCAGCTGGTTTGAGCAGGGGCTGTCGTGCGGTGCCAGCCGTTAAAGCGATAACTGCCGGTATTTCATGTTTCACTCTGGTCATGAGGAAAACCGCCGCGACGAGCATGGACGGCCTGAATCGTCGGTGCATCTGACCAACGGTTCAACGCAGGACTCTTTCGCCATGAGCTCGACGACCGGAAAAATTAACTTTCACTGCGAGTCTTGCTTTCGCTTTGCGTATTCATAAACAGCTGCGTGCAACGGCTCGTGTGCCCGCCAGGCAGCTGGGCAGGAGCTGGGCGTTACGGCTGACCTTGTGTCATGCGTGCCGGAGGAATGGTTGTGCGTCGCAGTGCAGGCTTCCAGGCCACGGTTGAATAACAGACTTTGGTAGTTCCCCATCTTAAATGTAATTGTGAATATATTCTGGTATATAGAAATATGATGAAATAATAGTGTTTCAAAAGAAATAGTGAATCCTTCAGCTCTTCTGCACTGATAATGAATATGATCAATCTCGTTCTGACCATAATAAATAATAATAACATTCGATGTCAACATCAACGCAACGGGGAGTTAATGAAGCAATCAGTGAACAATGGTTTAAAACGCTGAGCGATGATGTGCTTCTTCTGAAACGTCTCGATAACGTAATGGGCGCCGCAGGCGAGACTAAAGTGAGTTGCGAACACGTAAAGAAACGGAGGTGCTGTCGGGAATGCAGATGCTCGTCGGTCCTGATTCGTCGATCTGAACCCTGGTGAACCAGCTAAGATGACATGGTGGTGACCATTACTGCGGGTCAGGCCGCCAGGGCCGACGTGAAAGGCAGGCATGTTGCGAAGGCTGAAACCAGCTGCTAGCCAGGGGACGAAGACTCCGGGCTATCGCCTGCGAACGGTGGCGCAATTCAAAGGCTCTGGCATTTTCGTGAAACTGTCGTGCCTGGCACGACGAAGATACTGGTCGCTGGCTGCACAGATGCCGTGACCGCGGCGAAGCGAGGCTCTGGGCCAGCGGAATGTGTTAACCGTTCTTTCTGCTCTGCTTCACTCGGGACTCACCGGCGGACGGCAACGTTTGAGCCGGTGTGATCGGGCTGTTCGTGAAAGGAACCCTTGCCGGCATCTCCTGTCTTCTGAGACACACCTGATGGATCGATGGTGCTGCCTATGTGGTGGCCGACGCAAGCCTATGTTTGGTGCTCGAGTGACTCCTCTTTCTTTGTTAGGCTGACATTCAAAACAGCACGGTATGAAAGTGAAATAAAGGGTGTTGTTTGTGTTGTATTATGGGGTGAGATGGTCTCTGTGAACCTGAATGAACATTCGCTGAGCGTGTTCGCCCGGTTTGATTGATGACACAGGTACGGTGAAATGAGGTCAGGCGTGTTCACAAAGCCTGAGCAAATGAACGGCACAAGCTCTTCTGTTTCCAGCATAAGAGGATGGTTCGAAGTGTTTAGTGTTCGTGTTTACAGGCCAGCTGTGTATGTTTGTGCATTGTGTGTTGTTACGGCATTCTTTCCGCGTAACTCATGTGTACTGAACGAAGATTCGGGGTGTATGATATCAAAACGCCGTCTGGTCGAGGTTAACGATTGTAAACGAAACGGGAAGACTCTTTCTTCAGAAAAGACATCGAATGATACCGATATTAGCTGGTAATGATGACATCGCTGGCCTGTCGTGTGTCGGTAGTGGAGAACATCAGAGAGCAAGCTGTTGAAAATGCGCAGCACAGAATGACACAATGAACTGGTTACAAGGCTTCGGACGGCGGTTTCCCAAGAAAGATCGCGGACCAATCGCTGAGCTCACGCATCGCTTCACTGCTCAGGCATTCTCCCTGATGACTCGGGTGGGCAGACAGGCATGAATGTGCCATGGGCTGTGTGCTCACGGTGCATCTTCGGGCGGGAAAGGCGGGCCAAGCGGCCTGAATGATGACTGGCAAGGCAGCCAGCGCCTTCCTGCGCCGATCGGCAAGTGGATGAATGTGATTTAATGAGGAAAGGAGGCTCCGGTTCCCCAGATGTTGTGCTGTCACTACAGTTGAAGTGGTCGGCGAAGGCAGGCGGTGGGCTGAGCAATCATGGGGCTGTGAAACCAGCAGGCCAGCAGCTGATCGTGACTGTGAGGGACAAATGACGGTGATTTTTACAGTGGTGAGCTGCGAGGGACCACTGCAGCCTGGCATCTTGGCTGGGTGCCAGAGAGATTTTTTTCAACTGCCACTGACCTGATGCTCGAGTGGATCTGCTATCTCTCTTTAATTATAATAACAAGGTATGGTCTGGACACTGCTCTGGTGTGTGGCTGCTGTGGTCGCGTGGGCAAGTGGTGTATTGAACAATTGGTGGTGAGCCAGATAAGAGGAAAATGCAAGAGCTGGAGGCACGGCTGAAACCTCACTGTTGACACGGCACGAAGGAGATGAGCCAGAGACGTTGACGGCCTGCTGGCTGGTGATGATTGAGGTCAGGCTGCTGGGTGACGGTTGTCCTCCCGCTAAACCCTCTTGCTCACTGGTCAGCATGGGCAGCCGTGAACTATTTGATGAAGATCCCAGAGATATGTTAATGACTGACAATTATGGAAAAGTTTAATTTAAATTAAAATTCGTGTGGACGACGGCGCGACCCCAGTGCTCATTGATTACTCACTCGCGACTGAACCTGCCGACGACAACACTGATACCGATTGACTTCAGGCTCACTGTTCCCATCTTGACGTCGTTGATCTATTCCTTGTCTCCTGCAACGGCTCATGTTTGCTGTGTGCGTCGACCTCTGGTGACATTGATCGGTTAATTCGGGTTTGTTGATAACCAGAAATGAATATTTTATCTTTCATATTCACCTCTTTCGTCTTGACGATATGACGTGTCAGGTGTCGGACAGCCAAAACGATGGTCAAAGCGACCGATCTGGCCCTTTCCCCAAACGCTGAACATCATCTTCATGCTGTTTTTCAACTGTTCATGCCTCTGATGCCAATGTTCGGGGCAACGGTGTGTGGTTGCATGACAGGGGGCACTCATGTTGTGCGCATGTGCGCGATGAAGAGATTTGATTGACGGGACTCTCGATGATTGCCGCTGTTTGATGATTGGTGCATATGTTTGGGGAACAGCAGCCGTGAGATCGGCCGCGTATTGATCGGGAATGTGCGACGACTGCATTTCCTCCGCAGGCACTGCTGTGCGGGCGCAGCGAATGGCTGGCTTTCGTCTGGTGATCGTTTGAAGTGAATCACGGCACGGCGGTGCTGACGCTGGTCTGTGTTGTTGACATTAAAATCGAGACAACAGTGCAGACAGGGTGACGAGTAATTGTGAGGCTGTTCTGACCAAATGCAGCCAGCCGAAACGGTAGGGGAGAATCAAATGAAGGACGCAGGCATTTTTGCTCTCGGACACATCGAATACTGACCGGCAACGTCGTCCGGCGGCGTTTGGTGACGGGCTGTGCCTCTGATATGGTAACCGGTTTACAGCCGGTTAATTTCATTACTGAGTTCTGCGACCCGGTGTTGTTCGAAAGTGAACATGTTGGTGAGATATATTTTCGCAATAATGAGGTCATGTGCTGATGATTGTTCTGCGAGTTGATCGCACTACGAAAAATGTTTCGGCCCGGTAGGCCTCGCGGGTGTGTGGGTTTTCAAAATCATGGTAAAACCAGATGAAGCGTCGCGGGCCCTGCTCTGCGGCGCAGTGACTGCCCAACATCCTGATGACATCTGGCAAATTGAGGCGAGGGCGATGGTGTTTAAAAAGTGACGATGTGTCTCGCGGACTGTGGTGTTTCCGAGGGCGGTGATGACGCCTCTCGTCTGTTGTGACCTTCGCTAATCCACCTCGCCTTGGTTGAAATGGGCATTTGAGCTGTTCTCAAAACTCTGACGTCGGGAAGATGCGTTGCTGACTGCCATCATGTTTCCGACAACTTTCGGTCAAATAACTGACATTATAATAACTGTGGTTGGCGGTGCTTTCAATTCCGCCTCATCTGGTAAGCGATGAGCTGAGCAACTCACAGTGCGTGGGCCCAGAGGCTGAGACGTTACACTGAGGACTATTTTCTGTGAAAATGTTGAAGACAATCTGGTTGCCTGCTTCAGGCCCAGATGTGCTCTTTTTGCCATTCGATGAGTTGAATGCTGATTGTTGCAACACAACATTATTTCGGTTGGAAGGTGATACTGTATGGAGCTTTGTGAACGGGTTTGAATCGTGCTTTGTTTCGTGTTTTTGATACGGTGTTGAGGAACCAGCATCAACCAGTGCAGATCGTTATGTGATGGCTGTGACCGTTGTGGACCCCGTTGGCAAAATGCTGGACGGCTGAACTCGGGCACGGATGGTTAATAAGTGATCTGCTGGTGTTGTGGGCCTGGAGAATGGGACGGGGACTGGTTGAGATATGAGGTCAGGTGAAGGAGAATCCAGAGACGAGGGTGGTCAGGCAGGCTGAAGGCAGCCGCAGACATTGCCAGCACTGGCGCTGGTGAGATTCAAGACACAGGGAAGAACACAGTAGTAAATAACATTGACGAAGCTGCTGAAACTGGTCTAACGAGTGACCGGTGGGAGGAACAATCAGATCACTGGATAACTTGGACCGATGAGCGGACTGGTGAGCAGCAGCCTCTTACCACACCCTACACTGCATACGACACACCGAACGTTTCGCGGAGAAGGCCTTATAAAGAGACAGGGCAACACGTGATGCGGGGGCTGTGTTGCCCGGACGACTGCTGTTACAATGCCGGCCAATGGAGGCTGAACATCGGCATTGCATACGTCGTATGAATATTGCAGGGGACTGTCGTCTGTGTTCGTTCAAATCTCGAATAATCGGGGAAAAGACCGTCGTCGATTAACGACGCGGTCTTCCGACCCACATCGAGACAGACCGCATTTTTGCGCGATGTGTTATCGAACCAAACGTCGAGTTTAAAGTCGCGGGGCACAAATTTGACATATCGCTGGTGTTCGAACATCTCAGGTTTAAAACATGAGCAGGCGGGGTTGCCAGTTGCGGTCGCTGCGATGTGCACCACTGCGAACTCGCGGACCCCGTTTTTCTTTGATGTGTAAATAATTTTTAGTCGGGGTCGCGTGTATGCCAGCCGCTAGCCGGGTTGTACGAACTCTGGTAAGAAATCCATGTCTTCTTGATTTGATGCCCGACTTCTGTTTTATTAAAACAATATTTTCGGTATTTTCTTATGACCGAAACGCTATGCTGCATTTGTCTGGCTGTGTACTGCAAATGAATTGATCAATATAACGCCAAACATTCTTTCCATATATATAAAACCAGTTAAACACACATGTGTATATGTTCTGGTCATAAAATACTGTGCCGGGTAAATATGTCGTTTTTGTTGGTAACCATTCGCATATTGCCCCATAACTGACGATGCAATAACATGACCATAAATAACGCTCTAAATCTGAAGTAACGGGCTATGCTGCTGGCACGAAGACCGTCGTCAACTGCGGTACCAAACTGGTTAACGTCGCGGCCGACACACTGCTCGGCGCCTGTTCGGCATTCACAATACGTACGCTCTGTCGTGGCTGCTGCGACTCGCGCACCATGGTGAAATATGGTTATCTTCGGTGAAGCGCCGACGCTGGGCGATTAACCACCGGCATTGATCTGGTTCCGGTCTTCGCGGGCTGGGCGCAGGCTGGTTGACCCGTTGCTCGGGGCTTTCACTGGTAATAACTTTATTTCATTTCACCGCATAACTGGCTTACCGTCGAGCTCAGCTATCATCTGCTGAGCGCTCTTCTGGTGAGCGCAGGTAATAATCGCTTGATTGGTTCGATGGTCATCTCTCACGTCACGCAGAGTCGGCCACCGCGCCGCCGCAACACATGGTCTGATCAGCAGCAAACGTGAAGCTGCCACCGAGCGTTCACGCACGCCGATCCGGAGCCAATGTTTGTGAACCGAATCAGTGTAACATCTGTACCCGTTACCATGTGGTCGCTGGGCCTTGACATTACGAGCCAACATGGTATCATGAAGTTCGGTCACCGAACAGAACAGCCTGAACATGACGTCACCTGTTTGAGTCAAGCTGGTGAGCTGCGTTTACCGAAACGTCAATGGTCAACCACGGTTACGAGAGTGCACAGATGCCGACCAAACTATCGAGAAACCGCATGAAGTCACGAATTTCGACCCGAGCTAATAATTGCGGGTCGTACTTGCCGTATTCTCATCCATAATCAATATGGGTTCGATATCCTTCCGTTTCCAGCTTTCATCCTCATTCGCCCGCTACCGTAACGCAGCACACAGGTCATTGAGCGAACATGTCACCCACGCCGCACGCACCACCTGCGTGATAGTATGAGCTTGTGGCCGTCTCAGAGCCGACCGATCGTTGCGTCGAGCGTGTTACAGGTTATCAAACATTTGCCGAAATCCAGTCATATCATGAACTTGTGCGAAACGCCGATGTCATCCAGCGAAAGAACAGCGAGCCGCAGGGTTGTCGCACGATTGAGCAAAGCTGCCGGCATTCGGTACGTACTTTACCTCGCGGTACGGTTTACATCAGCGAAACAGTTCAACAGTTCTCCCCCGGATCGTTTTATAAACGACACGTCATTCTAACACACCGTAGAGGGATTGTAAACGATGAACGCCTGATTGAACAGACCTTTAAATATCGGCGAACATTTTGCCGTCGGCAACACACTGACTGGAATGCTGACCAGCCTGCGCCCTGTTGAAAATGAGAACTGAACGGCGGCATGGTCATTACTGCCTCAAGATTTGACCGCGGTCGCTTCCTCTCAAAGACCAAACAGACCCTCGACGCCGTTTGAACACAGCACCCAGCAGCTGGAGAGCCGACAGCACCAGTGCTCAAACAGCATCTCAACCTGTTAGCAGTCCGTTGAACGGTTCAGCTGCCTCGAGGACACAGAGTCACGCACACAGTCAATTCCGCCCCATAAACACTGTCCTTTTACAGAGATCAACATATTACACATGTTAATTCCTCTTCGAATAAGTCGTTCGTCAATATCAGGATCATGGAAGACAGCACAGCCAGCCAGCAGCATAGCATCACAGAACATCTGTGACGGGTAACAGATAGCCTAGGTTCAGCATTGATCAATTCCGCCCCCTCTGCGACCACCTTGAAGGTGGCTCTGTATCACCCACCTTAAGGTAGTCACAGGCAGATGAGGTCGCATAAAGCGAGCTGGAACATCTGTGTTATACGTCACGGATTTGATTCTGTGATGCCAGTGAAACCCTCACAGCGGGCGGCATTAAGCTGTCTTCATGGTCCTGTAAACAGTCACAGGCTGCTTATTCAGAGAGAATTCTTAACGCTTAATATTGCCAATGTTGTGTGATCTCTGTAAAAGGGACTAGGATGTCAGGAGCAGGTTGCTGTGTTATGTATTCCTTGTATAGCAGGAGCCCACTGTGTCTCCAGGCTTAAGCTGGTTGGTGGTCTGTTGGAGACCGCTCAACGTTTTATTGAAGTTATGGACACATGAGTGCTGTGTTTACAGGCACTGAGGTAACTCTGTTTACTGTCAGCTCTCAGTATAAAACCTTTAGTGGAGTGCACATGTTTTTAAAAACAGCAGAAGTTGGTGATTCAGTCCGTCCGACAAGATAAGTAAAAATTCAATCACACAGGAAAATATGACCAAGATCAATCATTAAAGCCCTCAAGTAATGATATTATATTTCACCTGTTCTCGAAGCTCACTATTCTAATAAGATACGTAGAACATAATACAACGAAGATTCCAAGTCAATGTATTTACTCAAGTTCAATAAAACATTCACCCATTCTTTAAAAAGTCTGTTCAATGTATCAAAAGAACTTTAAATGTAAACACAGATGATTCCCTGCAGGTAAGAGTATATATATGTAGTTTCTCAGAAGAAGTCAGAGTCAGAGGGAGTGCTCTGACAGGTTGAGCAGCAGTGTTGGAGCAGTGTCACTGTTGTACATTTCACCGAAGTCAGCATTACCTTTAGCAAAGTGACGGTGTACATTGTGGTTTCATCTTCTTGTACTGTTGGATGTGTCAGCATCCACCTTGACTGGGACACATGATCTCTTGTTCTTGCTTGGGCAGAAATGTTTAGGATCACTGCAAACACATGACACAACAGTGGTCAACCACAGGGCAACAGAGTATAATCCTTCTATCCCACTAGAATTGAACACAAAAAGAATTACATGCAGCGCAGACATGTCTATAGTCCACTCATTCTGTATCATTTACAATATTATTTTATTTTATTTAGACAATAGGAAACAGAGATATAGATTATATTGATTAGAGAATACAGCAAAAGATACTGACCAAAGTTGTGTGTAAAATATCAAGAATTCATGGACTTCATGTGTTTCTTGATAAGTTTGAGATCAGTCAGCATCTGTGTCATTAATTTCCTCATGAAAACCATGTTGGTACATTGGCTGTCAGGTCAGATGAACACAAAGCACAGAAACTCACCAACGGTCAAACAAGTGAACGCCATGTTCAATCTGGACTGCACCATGAGTTCAGTTATTGATCTTCACATTATATGTTGCATATTAATAAGCGTTAATACATATAAGTACACCTGGACACACTGACCAGTTTCACAAACTGTTGAAAATCTTCTAAATCAACAATGAACTGGTAAGCCAGATATCAAGCAGCAGCAACAACTCTACTGGCTCTGTTTCTTAGTCAAGCTCACTAATGACACGGCAGCAGTTTATCACGATCGGCGCGGTTTCCTTGTGTGTGGGGGATGTTCTACTGAAGCCGATCCAACTTGTCCGACTGTTATCAAACACCATGGATTGCTATGAAATTGCTACAAATATTCATGATGACCAAACACTTTGTTATCAGTTATAGTTTCAAAATCTAACATTGTAGCAGATGATATTCCAGATCTTGTCAATTTAACATAAACATCTGAAAACTGTTTTTCACAGAGTTGCGCAGGAGTTCATGATTACTAGATCTTCTATAGAAATGACGACAGGAAAGCATTATGGAATTATCTTGGAGAATCAAACACCCAGCTTTCTCCTCAGAAATTAGCTGAGGGGTTGCGTATATTATCAAAGGTGTCATGCCTCAACACCCATGGTCAACACCTGTCCAGTACCTCTTCTACAAACCAAGTCCTCTCGCTTGCCCCTCCAGACAACTTCCAGCAACAGTCACTAGGGCCAAGTCAGTCAGTATGCAAGTGCTGTATGATGTGTCCAGGTGAAATGTCCTGCTGGTGGAGGGTGAATTAGTTATTACAGGTTATGATCACCGTTACCCAGAGGAGGCAGAGCCAGTGAGGGTTTGGGACTGCTCAATCTCTCTTCCTTCTACATCTCCCTCTCACCTTACTCCTTCACCTTTGTTTTATTTTTCCACTTTCCTGTCTATTGCTCCTCCCACCCAACCTCCCATACCCCCAGCTGCTTGTTGATGCCCAGGGAGCCGGATGATAGTCCCCTGCTCAGAGGAAATGTTTGTCACAGACAAATATGGTGAGAAATAGTTGTTGCTGAGGCTTTCTTTGAAGCAGAGACAAGGAACAGGAATCAAAACTGCCAGAGCCCATATAGAGCCGACAAGAAGATGAAGACAGATGCACATGCCTGGACACAGCGAGACATGCTCAGATGTGGTGGCTTAAATGGGTCATTCCCAAGGGCCTATGTGCAATGGCCACAGCTGTTTCACTGGTATTTGAATATGCACATGATCACAGTGGAGGAAAGCCTTATGTGCAAAACCGTCTCTGATCATGAGGCAATGTTGATTAGGGCCATGATAAATATGATCTTTCTATAGGTACCTATATCTTTATATACACACACACACACACACAGAGAGAAAGACAAGGATCACACCACATTGAGCTCATATGTGCAGTCAGAGAAGAGGCCCTCTGATGGAAAGCCCTGGCTGCCAGATAGACTCATTGACCTTTGAAGTAATGCTGTCCACTCATTATTCCACAGGGCAACTGAGGGAGGAAGAAGTGCAGAGGAATGGATGTGTGGAAGCGTTCAACATGTGCAGGGTCAAGGGCGAGAGTGAATCATGCAGCCATTAAAAAGTTCCTTATTCTTGGTTTTCCGTATTCAATCAGTAACGTGTCAAGGCCTCAGGTACCTGCCCAACTAACCTGACCACAGCTTTGACCCACTGAGACTGAAGCATACATATTTCTAATTCTGAACAAGCTCCAACAACCCAAAGACACAACTCCTGCAAAGACATTAAATACCAACAAGTCAAACATGACTTATTCCCAAAAAACAACAATATTATCTTATCTTACTGAACAGTAACCTGTACAAAACATCATTTCAAAGACCAGATACATGTCTGAGGAGGTCAAATCTAGAGATGCTGCTAAAGGGTAAAGGTAGTAGGCTAGTAATGTAACTGCCTTATACACATTTATACAACTGACATCCAGCAAGACTTTTTTATATAAAAAGAACACCAAGGATATGATAATATTCTAATATTCTGTGACATATCAATATACCTCTGAACACTAGATGGAACTGGTTTTGTTACAAGTAATGGCCACAGTTTACAGTCTTCTAATGGCCAGCAGGATAATGCTCCATGTCACAAAGCTAAAGTCGTCTCAAACTGGGTTCATGAGCATGACAGTGAGTTCAGTGAACTTCAGTGACCTCTCCAGTCACCAGATCTGAATCCAGTAGAACACCTTTGGGACGTGGTAGAACAGGAGGTTGGCAGCATGAATGTGCAGCTAACAAATCATTCAACATCTTGTCAAATCCATTACATTTACTCATTTGTCACTTTTATCTGAAGCAACTTAGAAGTGAGGGACAACACTAAATCTTCAGTGCAGTAGGAGATTTAAGGAGACTAAGTAAGTGCTAAATCACTTCAGTAAGACAAGTACAAGGAGATCAGGTAAAGAAGTGCACAGTAAGTGCTAGTTAGACATGTTAGGGTGTTAGAGGTGTTAAAGTCTTGAAGATAGAGAGGGACGCTCCCGCTCTGATAGGATTTGGAAGCTGGTTCCACTATCGGGGAACCACAAACCAGAACAGTCTGGACTGAGAACACCTTGTGTGCAGGGATGGTAATGCCAGATGATGATACTTGGAGGAACAGAGTGGCTGAGCATAAGCTTGATGACTGAGTTCAAGAAGACTGGTGCAGACCCAAAAGGTGCCAGTAGGAAAGCATTAGTGGCTTGAATTTGATTTGAGCGGCTGTGGGTTGCTAGTGGAGATCAATGAGCAGCAGAGTAACATGAACTTTTAGTGTGACTGAAGACCAGATATGCCACTACATACTGGACCATTTGTAAGGGTTTCACTGTCCGTGAAGGGAGGCCCTCCAGAAGGACATCACAGTTGTCGGGGCAACATGGTCAGAGAAAGATAGCAAACATGACAGCTATGTTTCTCATGACCTTGATTGGGTTGAGAGATGAAGAAGAGATTCTGAATCCATTCCATGAAGAACTGAGTGCTTCTCTAAAACCAACCAACTGACAATGCAGGGATACAGACTGCTCAACAGAACAATCCAATTCCCTGTCGGGACAGCTTCCTGATACTTTATATTGTGTGTGAGTGTTACTACAGTATATAATACTGCACGCAGTGAATGGGAAGGATTTTGTGTGTGACTCAGGAGTGTTTCTGCACATATTCACTTGAGAGATAAACGTGAGTGTGTCAGGCAGCAATAATCCTGTGAAAGGATCAAGCGCAGCTCCAAGTCCACATGCGCATGGCCTCCAGTCGTCAGCCCAAGAATATATGGAAGTGGATTCAACCTCCAACGCTACTCGCACATACCCTTCCACCCCCCATACCCCCACACTGTCCCACCCCTTTCCTTACAGCCATCAATCAGATAGTCTGGTCCACAACATTGACCCTCATCCCATGAACTACATGGGGGACAGTGTTAGCAACATTTGTCTGAGATGATGTGGAACTAGTTAAGGTTGTCACCTGTCAGTGGCAAATGGCCTTTTTACACCTCAGTGCAGATATATGTACAACACATATCTATTTGCTCTCAAACACACAGGCTGCTACCAAAATACACACACCAAAACCCTTTCTTAACTTATACATGCACATTTACAAGTGTACTCTCATTCCACCCCACCCCCTCCACCCTCCTCTCTCTCACACATACATAAACAAAATTATCCATATTTTAACATGCAACCCATTGTCCTTAATTCCACCTGACAATCTGCTGCTGTATAATTCAAGCCTGTACTCCCCCTCTATAAATAGCATGTGTTAGCACTGAGTACACACACACACCACACAAAAATAAAATGTCCATGCTGTTATATCCTACCAATCCAAACAGTAGCACCATCATCAGCATGGACTCATGGAACTGTGATGTAGGTACATTTGAGTCTCGATAATTAAATTATTATTGCCTGGGGAGAATAATTGTACTTCTCAAACTGAGCTGACATGAGAGCAGGCATGGCCAACAATGTTAACTGAAGAGCCACCAGTCTGTAGGCTTTCATTCCAACATAAGACTCTACCCGCTGATTAGTACTTCTTCAGGTCATGCAGGCACAGATGGAATAAAAAACCAATACACTGAACATCTAACATTGCCATCTTTAGGCCTCTTGCTAGTAGGACCAAAATGGGAGCGATTAACTTCAGAGCATAATGTGGTCTAGATCAGCAAAGACCATAATCAGCTCATGAAATGTCTAATGTTAAAAGTCAGAAATCACTGCAAGGATTTCAGTCTGATTTTAAAGCAGTATTGACCATGTATAATCAGTGGCACAAGTTGTCTTTCTCGCTGACTAATTGGACATCTGCTCAGTGCTGCCAATGGTGGCCAGAAGCTATATTACAGCAATGCTACTGAACAAAACATTCTTACTACATGATATGTAGTATGATGGCCCAGGGTTAGGACAAAGAGGTGAAGGGACAAAAGTAGTAGCTAAGAATACATAACATCAAAACTTTCTCAGAAGGATGGTGAAAGATTAGGATTAAGATTAACAGAGATAATGCATATGTGGTCAGATGAGTACAAGTAGATGAGATATTAAGTACACTTCCACAGCACAGCAGTGAGAACTGCTGTATTATTGTTATATTGTGAAGGATGGAATCCTAGTGAAGTTAGCTAGTGAAGACACTGCAGTATAAATACAATGCTAAGCTACTATGGTCAGCACAGCTTTATAACACATTTTCTGTAGTAAGGACGTAGCAACGTTCAAAATGATGGATAAATGCAAGAGCTTGTTGACAGGTTTGGAGAATAGTGGAGCTGTTAGCAGTTAAGAGCCTGTTGTAATTCATCAACAGAGACCAATTGGAACAGCAAAAGTTGATATGAAGGCCTCTGCTGAAGCTGTACAGCAAAATCAGACAGCTACAAGAAGACAGAGGCCAACTACCTCATTGGAGGGCATCTTCTAGGACAAGCTGAGCAACTGCATTGATTTTCAGTCATTCTGGAAGTCAGGTTCCAAAGACCTGGAGGGACAGAGGTTGGGAACCACACATAATGATTTACTGGTCTTTCAAACAGAATGCTGTGAGCCAAAGAATGGAGAGCATTAAGACGGGTCACTGTGAGGATGTCTCTCACTCCCACTCATTAAAGTGCCACTTTTCTATGTCAAGATCCGGAGTGCTAAAGATGCTGCCTCATGAGAAGTGACAGAATGAGCTTAGGCAAGTGAGGGACTTGACAGTGTCAGTCTCGAGACGCATCAGCCCACCTACAGCGGGGACCACCACATCAGCAGACACTGCTGCATCTTTAGAACCAGGAACAGCAGATGTAAGCCAAAATGATGCATCCTCAACAAGCCATGCAAATGGTTCTCAGGAACAGTCTAATGTCTGGCTGTATGCTAGAGCTCTTTGATTGGTTATCCTTGTACACGGTGAGAGGCCTTTAGCACTTTGAAAGACAGCCATTACTGTGGGTGGACAATGTTGCTCACTTGTAGAATATAGAAGAAATTTAAGTTCCCAGGATAAATTCTGGTCAGCATTTTACACTACACTGCTACACTATTTTTCTGATGTAACTAAATTGTTGAAGAATCAAACTGAAACAAAGTGAACTGATTCTGGAACGAATGTGATCACATTAGCAAAAAGGCTACAGGGCACACATATTACAGAATTGTGCCTCTTGTTTCACCCTCTAAGAAATCACAGTAATTTTTATCTTACTTAATAAGCATTTCTTATGCACAGAAATACATTAATTAATTAAAAAGCATTAATTCTCACATTAGGTGACTTATTTTTTAAATTGTTTTTACAGAGGATTTGTTCCCCTTGTAGGAATGAAATCTATATGTATGTATGTTTATCAGCATGAAGGGGGCAACTACTAAATCCATTTTGTTCAGGTGGTTTTCCTCTCTGAGTCCGTTTGTCTCAGCTGAGGACTTAAAGGCGCTAAAAGGCCAGTGGTGGGAAAAGCATATGTGAGTATCTCTCCAAGCTGAATTGAATTTCTGTGTGTGTATGTGCAAGATTGCTCAGCCGGGTGGCATTGCCAAATCCTACTATGTCCCCTCAGAATCTCTCAGTCCAACGGTCCATTTCACTGACTGGCTGAGTGATGTCACAGACCCTGCACCACTTGCTGTGCAAGACCTGCATTTCCCCCTCAAAACTATACTGTGCTGACTGTGGATTTATGGAGGGAATAATGGATGGAGGACATAAATGTATACTCTGCACAAAATCTGAAAAACTACAATGAGAGCATGTGGCTCTGCTTGATTCCTTGAGAAATGTGATCAAATACAAAACAGTAAGCAGTGCTTTTATTTTTGTGACTTTGCTGTGTGGTTATGGAGCATAGATTTCTAAAAATCAAATTGTACCCACAGTGGATGATTACATAAACTCAATTGAGTTTCAACTAAAACAATTATCAAAAAATCTTAATAAACTGCAAAAAGGTTTAATTAGTTTCCAAATTTAGTGGGTGGCAGATGACTTCACAAGCCTTAATGCCACCACAGCTGCATGCAATTAACATGAATTCAGTGAGTTAGCCAATGCGCTACAACAACAGCTATGCTTTCTATGAGCCCGTGACTAATATTTAGCAAGAAAGCAAGAAAAAGCAATTTGTGTCATTTTGATGTTTGAATAGACAGAAAGTGGACTGTGTGGTTAAACAGAATTGTGTGTCTATTATTGATCTAACTGGTTGCATCACAAACTAGTTAGTTAGTTACTCTCTCAGTTAAACTTATAAGCAAGCATATCAGGCCTGTGAAAAAGCTTGTCCAGTAAAGGCAAACAGTATCAATATATACTGTTATCAATATATACAGTAGTCCCAGTTTTGAATTTCATCATTTGTAAAGATGAATGAGTAATATTAAATACTTCTTTTTTTCCCTTAATTATTTAATGGGTCTTTTTTCATGATGACAACAGTAAGCTGAGTTAACTTTTCTTCTTTTCTTTCCTTTTACTGGTTTGAAAGAAACCCCCTTGGAGGACTTCAACAACAAGAAACTGCATCATTTTATCAGATTTTTTTCAATGTAGAGGCATGTTTGTGATCATTCTTGGGTGAGAATGTGTCCTGTTTAATACCATGTAGGTCTAGAAATTAACTTACAAAAGGTAATCCCAGTTTAAATCACATTGGTCACAGTTGGAACTGAATAACTCATTATTAAAATTTCAACATACCTCAGAGACCTTTAGATGACATCACAATATTTTCATGTTTTTCTACAGCCTATAGTTTTCCCATGAAATTTTGTAAGGTAATTGGATATTTTTTCTTTTTTTTCCCCTCCCTCACCCTCTCGGATTCTCATTTTCCTCTCCGAAGCACTCCCCTTCCTTCATTCCTCTTTCTTGACATTTCTCAATGACCGTGCGCTGGATGAGGAGGTTGAAGACTGTCATTTTCCAAGGCACTATCTTTCTCACCAGCCCATTTAAAAGATCACAGGAAATCAGAGAAGTGTGAGGAATAGGGAGGAGGGGGGAAGAGGGATAGGCCAACCTCGAGACAATGTCATCTACCGAGGAATTAATGAGAGGGGAATACTATAATGAGAGCGTGTACCTGAGGCAGGAGGGAGGCACTAACTCCTTGCAGTGCTGGGTGTGGCCCAGCTGTTATGGGGATAATTACTGTGTTAGGCTAAGGGACATACAAAACCTAAGGTTTACTGAATGCAATGTAACTGAGGCAGAGCACTGTCCGTCTCCCAAGTTACTTAAGAATGCCACAAGTTCTTATTTTATTAGGATATTGGAAGTATTTAAACAAAGGACTTATTCTCCCCATCATGGTACCCTCTCACATAATATTATATTTAATTATTGACTTTGGAACTTTTTGTACATGTCAGCAGTTCTTTTCTCTCTCTACTGAGACCCTACCATATCAGGGAAAGTAAGAGTGAAAGAAAAAAAAAAAATCATATTTGTTGGCTGTGGGCTTAACCGAATCCAGGTATTTTATCAACTTGGATTCCGGGATTAAAATCGATTGCAACTATCCAGAACCCATCCCTGACACAAAGACTCCAGCATTTTTATCTGTTTATATATCTTTTCACTTTACAGTGTCTCCTTTCCAGTTGTTTGTTAATGTATGAATATGTCCTGTACCTTCTCGAAGGTGTCTCATTTCTGGTAAAAAGCTAACTCATGACCTCAGTAAATCAGGTTTTCACTTAAGTTCTACAAAACAACTGACTGTGGCACCTAGAAGAATATAGATAGTATCTCCTTATTTGGCAATACAGTGATTTCTTTGAAGCATATAGTGCAGTTATCTAATAGCAGCCCATTTAATGATTAAACGCGGGATGTTTGTATGTTTTCGATGGCTCTGGGTACCCTGGGGTCCACAGGCGGTCATTGTACCCTGGCTCATCCGTGGCATAGCTCCAGCCACCTGGATGGGGACTGCACCCGACACTAGCACCTGGGCATTGATGACAAATGAAGGAGACAGAGAAACAGAATCTGTTGAAATATTTAGGATTTCTACAGGGTTCCATCGTGAATGAATGTAAATAACATAAGGGTAACTTGGAACTTTGGTTTCCGATAGGAAACAGGATTAAACCATCCCCCAATCATATAATATCAAAATCCTCTGGGCAGATTTGGCAGTGGTGGACACAGTCTGACAAAAGCATGAATATTTTGGCCCTATAAAAATTGCAGCCTTCAATATCTTTATTAACTGCCAGCTGGGTGTGGCTTGGCCTGTCTCCAGGGACTAAGGATATCTGCATCGCTGTCTGACCAGGGGTCACTGCAATACCACTCGGCAGTCTTGGGCTGGGCCACTGCAGCCATGCTGGAGCTGGATGTGTAATACTATCAGAAGGCACAAAAGAAACAAGTGAACACAACTGATATGATCTACTCATCGTAAACTGGGTTTCCCCCATTCAAGAGCCAATATCCACCTGCGTGGCTGATAACTGCTTGATTCTAGCCCATTCCCTTGTCCCTATTCACCCACACCCACTTTTTTTTACATTATTGATCCACAACATACTACTTTGGAATGATAATCAATGGAGACATCTCTTTGCACTCTCCAACCCTGCAAATAAGAATTAAAAAAAGAAAAAGAAAGAGATCCATTTCCAAGAACCAGCTGGCTTTGTTGCCAGATCGTGCATATGGAAAATAGATGCAGTGTGTATATGAAAACAGCAAATAAACAGGGTGTGTGTTAACATGCTGTGTTCATGAATTTGTGTGTTTATCCACCCATAGCCTCAAGTCAGTCTTAAGTGTCTTCTTTCATTCTAGGCTTGTCTTTAAGACTACTGGCATCTAAAGAAAGAAGATTACCAGAAGAAAAAACTAAAGACCCTAGAAATGTCATCAGGGACAGGCGCTACAAACTGAGGACTTTAGGCATCACAGAAAAACAGTCTACTGAATCATCATGCAAAACAGATGGCATCTGGGCTGTGCACGCAATTGAACTGATTCTGACTTCAAGATGAGTGATGTGTGTAAGCAGGCATAACCTAGAGGTTCAATGATATTGAACTGTGTTTGGTTTGATTAGCACCGACACACTGTCACGAAGCAAAAAATAACTTGACTTTAAGGATCCTTCATGTCAGCTGTTGAAACACTAAGGCGTTAATACAGAAGACGAGTGGCAGTGTAATAAACAGCGTAGTGATAAAATTATAGGCATGACACAAAAGATAGACAACAACCCTATTTTGATCCGACTCAGACAGCTGACTGTCATGATGGATCTCACCTCCTAAAGCTTGAGTCTGGCTGGGTTCCATTTTCTCCTCTGGCCGTCCCGTGCCATGTGTTGAGAGATACTTAAACATACCTGTTTAACACAGAAAAATTAAAGAAATCAAGCTCAACATGATGGAATACCCCATAGCAGCCTTTCAGTGTTAACACATCTAGTACACTGGACATTCAGAATATTTCCTTTGAGACTTTATCTTTAAGTGTTGTTTATGAATCATCGTTCTAAATCCAAACCTCTGATAGCATAGTAAAACCTTTAACTAAGTTACACTGCAGGCCTCAGTTGCCAACATGGGGTGCACCCAGCTAAAACTAATACAGTCAAATACAACCCTGCCACAAAACTACCCTCCATGAAGGCTGTTCAGTCGCTAACTGAAACTATTTAAAGGTGTTGATTCAACTTTATGATCTTCCTGGAGGATCTGGAATTTGTAGTGCTGTTTAACTGTGGCATTATACTAACAGGTGTAACATAATGTTGGAAATTATCCAGCTACACCCTAAAGCTATTCAAACGCACACATTATATCTTCTTGCTTGTTTAATAAAGGCAATTTATTATTACTTCTTGATGAAAAAGAACAACTTCTGTTCATGTAACTCTATTGAGTGTTGCTATAAAAGCTCCTTGTCTGGCAACAAGACTCCCTAATGACAACAACACACTGAAGTCACTGTACACACTGCCTACTTTGTTACATAAGTAATATACAATATAATTCCCTAAAACCATAAATCCTGCTTTTTTACACATTTCTGATATTTACACAGAGTACAGGTTAGACAAATTAACAAAAGTGTATGGTGATCTTTGATGTTATTAGGTGCATTTCTAATTTACACTTTTCGTTTAGATAGTAACCTCCATCACTAGCTCAATCATTTAATGCAGGGACATGAAGAATAGTATCTGGCTACTTTACTAACTATTGAACTGCACAATTTTATACTTTCTGTTTAATGGAATGGGGGTTCATTCTGTCAGTAACCGACTATCTCTAAGCTGGTAGTCCATCTATTTACCATAGAAAGTGAAGCAACAAAGAAAGCAACTTGTACAGCTGAACATTTCATGCATCACCTACTATGTACAAAGGGTCAAGATGGCGGCTAGGCATATTGAAACAATTCAACAGTAAATAATTTAAAGCTGTCTTGAGAATGGCTTCATCCATCAATATAAACTAGAAATCAAGTAATTAATAATACAATGTTTAACATCAATTATTTATCCTGATTTGTGCTTGCCACTTATACTTGCTCATCAAACCACTGTTCTGCTTGTTTGGCCCCACTTGGTTTATCATTTTGCAGCTTCTTCAGAATCAAAACAAAATACAAAGTAGAACCTGCTGCATTGCTCACAGCTGGGACCACCAGTTGCTTTTACCACCCTCAACTTTTTTATGTCGCCCTGCTACTTTTTAATTTAAGCATCACCCCTCATCGTTCATGCTGAATAGTGGCTTTCTTCCCCTAACCCTTCCATTGGTATGCGGAGTGCAAACTTCTTTAACCCAATTGTCTGGGCTCATTATGTGAGGACTGTCAGTGGCTGCCTAATGAGGTGCAGCTGATTGGGCCAAGCTTCAACACTGACTAGCTCCTGGATGGAAAGAGGCCAAAAGAAGGCACACAGTAGTAGGCTATACATGTTCCAAACATGTAATACAGAGGCCCACTTTAGGGTTCACTTCCAAATATCAAGTTTAAATAAAACTCTGACAGACTGGGAAGGTCTCCAGATACTGATTAATTTGACATTTTCAACGGCATATGATGTGGAGTAGACAATGAGCAGGTTACCTGTATCCAATTCACTATAAAAACACAATACGTAATAACAT
>BRZM01000226.1:40835-126389 GCA_033238685.1 Lates japonicus | reverse complement strand
CTATGGAACAAAGAAAGCGTGAAAGCAAGGAAATTCAGGACTAACGGAATACATAAGCTGAAATGCTGATCCAATCTCATTTACCAACTAGTATCAAACCTTTTGTATCCTCCACCCCAGTAAAACTGTTTTTCCTGTCAGCGCACTGAATCTCCTTGTAACCAAATCCCATCTAGTGATTTTGGTGTTCTTCCACACAAGAGCTGCTTGTCTTTCTACTTTATTCTATTTAATCAGGTCAATTAAATTGTGACTTTGTATGACTGTGATGAAAGTCAAACATACTAATCCAGCCGGTGTAAACATGCTAACACCACTGACATACAGCCTGTATGGATCCAATAAGAAGACTGAAACATTTCAACGTAACGAAGCAATACACCCATAAAACTTATTAAACAGGCTGTTTTGATGTCAACTATAGGTAGGCACTGTTGTTGAAGCGCATTACTTACATTGTGGACCTATTCAGTGTGTGGCCACTGGTAGTTCCTGTTTGCAGTGTACCCATGGATGTATATAAAACTATCAATGGATTCGAGGTTCTGAAAATGTTTTCTGTAAATCTATTTCTTAAATATCTTCAAGGCATGACTTTTTGAGTAGAGTGCTTTTCTGGAATGTGAAAACCTGTAAGTATAATGATATAATATTTTTCCTGTGTTTTATTGTTTGTATTTTTTATTATTGTTTATTAGCTGTCCAGTCTCTGTAAGTTTACTGTTTCCTCTCACCATTCTTGTATGGTGTTTTCAGATGCACAATATGCGTTGTTTTCACTAAAAACAGATCTGAAAGTCTGGACCATACCTGAGCACAGTGGGCAGTAAGCAGCTACAGAGCCAGATAATATTTTCTTGGGAGTCTCTTGTTTTGAGCCCAAAACAAAACAAAACAAAAACAAAAACAAAAACCTGTACTTGCATTCATCAGGTGGTGCAACCAGCTGAATAACAGTGTTGCTCCATAACTCTGGATGTGTGTTTGCTAACGGTTTCCCCCGTCAGCTTGAGGTGGTATATTAACTTTCTGCCCCAAATTGCCCAGAAAAAATCTATTGTGCAAGTTCAAATGTAAAGGGTGAATTTATTATGTGTTAAGAACCAGTTGCCAAGCAACCCTGATCCCAGAATCCTCAGATATGAATGACTGATGTCTCCACCCTCTGAACCTGTACTGTCTGTCTGCTGGACTTAAGTATATGAACTGGCTGAACAATCAAAGCTTCTGTGTGCGGTGAGATCAAGTGTGTATATTTTCAAGGTTTTTCTAGTAAGCCTTAGTGTTTGTGTATGTTTGTGTGTACTATAGAAGCCTAGGTGTGGGTATGTGTGCTATGACCAAGAGGGCCATCAAATCCTATTTAAGCAGTTCATTCCACAAGTGTGTTGGAAATACTGCAACTATAGAATTATAAATTACTGTGGACACCATTAAATGAAAACAAAAGATGTGCACAGTTAGTTGACTAAATGATTAAATATTGCTACCCTCGCTGGGTGGAACCAAAATACTAGCCTGGTTAAACTAATTATTCATATTTTGACCAATGTACAACACTGCTAAACCATTGCATCTAAGATGATATGCAGTGACGCCACCACCCTGTCCTGCACTAATGCCCAGATGTTGTAAAACCAGCGAGGGGTGAAAAAGGGGGACAAGATGACATCTGGAAAACCACTGCGGTTTGGCAGGATTTGGCATCTGAAAATGAAACAACTTATGTGAAGCTGTGTCAGAATGAACTGGCATATTACTGCTGGACTGCAGCAATGGATAATTACATTCCAACTGGGCATGTGGACTTAAAGGAAGAAGGTTGCTGCTTAGTATTAGAACCATTTCTGTTATTATCCATGCCAATGTGTATGTACAACCTTTTAAAAGATGAATAGATGCTGTCTACAAACCATTCACTGAATTACACATTCTCTTTAGGCCTCTTAACTGAACCTAATCATTCTTCACTTGTTCAAAAAGCAGCAAAGTAGTAGTTACAACAAATACAGCTAGTCATATTCTAAGTTCAAAACTTTCTGTGACTTACAATGTTGCCTGGATTGTGTGTTTCTTCTGTAGCACCTTAAATGAACCATGCTGTAGCGATGGCTGCTGCAGCATTCATGACAGGCATGATCTAAAAATACCTTTAGATATCATTCATAACAAGGCACTTTGACATGAATGTATACAGGTATTACATATATGTAAACCTAGTACAGCATGTTGTCAAAACTCCACGAGAGACTGAGTTATGGAGACGAGCTCACTCTTTAGAAGATGTTGTAGCCATCTCCTTAAGATGTATGTGGACACTTTATGCTTTTTTTTTTTGTGAGTGCTTTGTACACAGCAAAGGAAAGTTTTCCCAGCATATTGGATTTTTCTGGGTGAGGCTAAAGACTTTTTCTGCAATAATAAAATACACAACACATTTCTTGACATGTCTAATACACCTCAAAAAGCAGCTTAGTGGCTGAATCTTAATGCCTCCTCAATGCCTCTTGGGGTGTATTCACATCATCCAGGGTGCATTTCAATGATCCAGTGTGAACAGGGCCATAGATGTAAAGATTCCTAGTTCATCAGTACCAGAAGGACAGTGAATGATACTTGATGGAATTTTCTGGAATGGTGTGAGATCATATGGTTAAGCATTAAATTAGACATTACTTGTCATGTAAGTCTATAGCCAAAAGTTAAAGACTGAAGGAATGTGTAACTATTCATCTTGATGTACTGTGTAACATTTTATTCTATATTTAAAATGAAAAATCTGAGAAAACAAAATTCTCAGAAACCTGATTAGTTATTCCATTAAACATTAAATTTTATGAAGTTTCTCCATCTCACTGAGAAGCGATTGGTGTATGTGTTACATGTCTTCATCTTGGCCAGCAACATCCCAACAAGAGTCTTTCCATCAGAGTGTTCTTCATCACCCTCCTCCTCCTCCTGCTAGGTCTCCAGACAGAGGCAGCAACAGAGAGCACCAGGGCTGTGCAGGTGGAAATGGCTCTCAGCAGCTCCAACAGTGCCGGTATAAGGGCACATGGCGTGCCATATCAGAACTGTGAGGAGATAAGAGGGACACAAAGTGTAAGACACTACAGAGGAACCAAGGGAGGATGATTCTTTCTTTTTTCTAAAACACATCCCTATTGCCACATGTCTTATATATATTGGTCAGTGTAATTTGATATAGCCGTGATCCATGACTGCCATATCATGTATCACTGCCCATATGATGTTGTTCCACAACTCATTTCAGTCCTGTATGATAGCACTCCATTAGTAGAGAGAGAAAAATGTCACATGTTGTCTTTTGATTTTACATGGTTGTATTGACCTTTTTTGTTTGAAATAAATTTGTTTTTTGTTTGTTTGCACCTGCCTAATGTTTCAGGCCCTAACACTAACCACCCAGTGGCAGAGGAGCTCAGGACTTGTAATGCAGAGGGCTGTGTTGGGTAGTGTGATGGTCTGGATCATGTTAACCTTGATACTGAAGAAAAAACGATACATACAGTAAGATAACTGTGGCAAAAGAGACAAATTAAGACATTTTAAAACCGAGTGGATTTTCCCTTGTTTAAAATCAAGCAGTTATTTATTAAGGACATGCTGTCACAAACACCCAGGAGCATAGAATGCAGCTAGCTTTGGGATGATGATGTGATCTGACCTAACTAATCCCACTATGCTGTCTTGAAATATTTTTTTCTGGCGGTTTGCTTTTGTGGGTAAATCAGTACAGTGGATGTTAAAAGTTCCAGGACTGCTAAATTTGCTCAGAAATACAACAAGATCTCAATCAACATCCACTTCAGTCTGGTGGTGAATGAGAATGTTGTGTTCTGGTGGGACAACAACAACACAAGGTAAAAACCAACTCTCGTACTGTCTACTCTTTCTGTGGTTCTGTGTTTTAAATAACTGACAGAGGCTACGCAATTACCAAAAGATAAACCAGGGGTGATATATCTTACTCTGTGCAACGCAATGAAAAAATCATTCAGTTTCCAAGCTCATGAGAAAAACATTACAAAGGTTATCTTGGTACAAGTAATGATATTGTGTGGTGTATTACCTCTGCTCAGAGATCCATGGAATGATACTGATTGTATGGAAGAAGCAAGTATCACTGAAACTATGAAATAGAGCTTGTAAATTTGATTATTGTGTTGGCGAAAATGATCGGTTTTCCAGCGCACTGGATAAAAAGTCAAATGACATGTAGAGGTAACCCATAAGTGAATTAAAAGCAGCTCTGAATTTAGGACTGGACTCTCTCTGGAAGCAATAATGTTTGAGTCAAGGAAAGGAAACCATGGCTAAAATTGGCTCTAAATTAAAGCCTCTATGGTTTTGCAGATGCCACTAATAAATGTATTCAGGCAGGACAGGATTTGGGGAGGTTTATTTTTAAGAAAGAGGTAAAGTGTGAAAGAAGTGGTCCCATTTATTGCTCTCAATCATGGGATATGAGGATGAAGAAGGGACTGTAAGAGAGCATGACAGTGAGCAGTCAACAGTCTGCCTCAGTCCTTTCTAAATTCTGAAGCTGAACCTGACTCCTACTTCACGCCCACAACTGGGGCCACAAATAACAGGACATGGATGGCTCTTGCAGCCTGAGTCAGCAGGAGACATGCTAAATCAAGGTTCATGTTTGGCAAACACCAAGGTCAAATGAAATGCTTGTTCCCTTCAGTGTTTCTTCTCTAGAACCAGTGAGTGAGGTAAGTCTGTCATAAATATAAGTTCCAAGGGACTTCCGATGTTTTTCTTGTAGCAGAAAAACTAATTCTGATTAACAGAGACCACAGTAACATTGTCACAATACTAGAGGTTCTAAATTTAGTATAAAGTAGTAGGTGTAACATTGTAATATCCAATAGTCCAAGCAATATCACAGGTGAGCATCTGTTACAGAGAAGGGTCAGGCCTTATGTAGAAGCCCTGTATTGAACCCTGCCTCTCGCCCAATGTCAGATTAGCTCCAGCTCCCCTGCAGCCTTAAAGGGCCACCAAATATGGGCTTTTGTGTAGCTTTTCAGTGGGCCCCGACATTTCCTAGCTGAGAAAAACCTGAGAGTCCTGCTGCTAGACAGGACTGATAAGCCTAATGAAATATCAAATGGAGATTCATCTGATCTTTGCAAAGTCTGATGATAATGGGTACACTATGGGGGATGGGGATGGGGTTTAGAAACAAGTGTTAGAAAGAGGTTGGCTACTGTCAAAAAAAGAGGGCCAGTACTGTCAAAAGACTCCAGTGTCGGGGTTAATTTTTCAGCCATGGCCTGTCAATCTCATCAACCAACGCGCGGCCAAAAGCCAGTAAATACAAGGGTCTGCTGGGGCTGATAATTATCATCAGGCTGACCATGTAACCATATACATTTTCTGTAGGAGCTGCTGTTTGGTGTGTATGGGTACTTGTGCGCCATTGTGCTTGCCCTGAAGTGTCAACCTCAAAATAATGGATCAAGCATTTCTCTTGTTTGTGGCTCCGGGCTGTTTTACATTTTTATATTGAAATTCTCTACTGTCCTCCTGCATCTGAACAACACACTGACCTCTGTGGGCTTTAATCTGCTTTCTCGTCCAGGTATAAATACTCTGGATGGCAGCTAACATGGAATCCCAGTCCCTTCCAGATACAACACTCATAACTCATCAGAATGCCCATCCTGCTCTCATGCCAATGTCAGACTTGTTTTTCCTTCCACTGTGGGTAATGATGCCATACAGACTTCAGTGAAAAGAATAAAAAGGAAGGACATCCACCAACACTAGATACAAGTATTGGTAGAAAGGACACTAACAAGTGCCTAAAGGCTGTGATATGACAAAAATCTCATGCTTGATTTGTCATCTCATATATTTTAATCTTAGACTACATATGATCCATGTTGAGAGGTAGCCCCTCGTTTAGAAAAAGCTCCTCAATTTGTTTTGACTGGTCCTCCTGGTGTTTTAAGTGATCGGTTCTGTCTCACTAGCCAAGTTGCTATGCGATGCCTGCATCCGTTGGTGGGCGTGTGGATTATAGCCATCATCCAAATGATAAAAATATTGCTATAAACAGCTCATTTGCACAGGTTTACCAGACCTTTTTGGCGGCCAATATGGCCATTAATATTCAAAATTCCAGCCATATGGAACAACTACTGGACATATGTTTTAAAGCAACCTTCATTTAAACAACAATAAGCACTAACATTGTATCCACCAAATCCATTTATTTAAAGTAGTCCCCATGGCTGAACTCCTTGAGATATGTCCTGCTTAGACATCCTCGAGTCATGCTAAATATTATCGTGGAGTGGTGAGTCCTTGACAAGAGGAGGTAAACTTAACTTTTGTATATATTTATATATAAAGAATAGCTGTTATTTTAAACTGGATCATATTTTTTAGATAATACTTTTACTTTAAATAAAGTCTAAGTCAACAGAACAGTGTACGGACATCGTGATAGTTATCAACTAAACATTACCATTTCTCATTCAATATTTGCATTCTTGTTATTCTATTTTTTTATTTTTTATTTTTTTAAATCAATGGCAATTTTTATTCATCAGCCATTCATAGTCATTCCTGAATATAGGATGAATCCCAGCTAAACTCTAGTAGTTCCCAAAGTTTTCTTTGAATGGCACCAACAACATTTTGCTTTCAGAGTGAATGTCTGGCGCCTGCACTGGACGAACTGCCATAACATTTTGACATTCCTAGATGCCAGAGGATAAATCTTACTGACTTTGGTGATCCCTGGACTTTTCATTTAGTGCCACTATGTAGTTGATGTATTTGATTTACCTCTGGCTTTGTCAGGAGTGAACAGATGTAAGGTTGAGGGAATAAACAACACAAGTTTATCCAATGAAGCATGTTGTACTCAAGTAGTTATATAATTTTTTGTAAAAAGTTAAAACTAAAAACAAATGTACTAATTCAATTAAACTTTAACTGTCCATTTTCGTTTAATTTTCTTAGCTGCAGCCAAAGAAGACTCAAAAATCCATGATCCCTCCAAGCTTTTAACTGTCCAGATCTAAATGATCAAATGTACACCTGATTACATATCACAAGTGTTTTCTCTTCTCATCATCTCCAGTCTAATATCACAATTAAGTGGTCACAAGGTTTCCAACCTATAAACACACTTCTACAAACTGTAATTTTATTTCTACCTTGTGATACAAATAATTGGGTATTGTTAACAGTTGCAATTGCTCTGAAAATCAAGCCTTTTAACAACATTCTGGTACACAACTTGAAAAAAACAAAAAACTCATATGCACGACTTCCCTGTTCTGTAAATAAACTCTAACGTCCATGAAATCCTACAAACTCCATTACCAAGTGGAACAGTGAACAGTGGTGCAGAGCCAGCTGTAAGGAGAAAAATCAGAGCCTGTTCTCGGCCACAGGACAAGCAGCAGCCCAAAGAGGCAGGACATCCATCACAGCTATGACAGTCTTGGTAGTGCTGTCCCGCAGTGCTACGAACAGCGAGCCTCCAACTCGTGATTTAGGGCCTTCTGGGGGGCATACAGAGATGGGTGCTGTGTATAGCCATGCAGGATGCTCAGGCTGATTAATAGTTAATGGAGGTCTGTAGACCTGAATGTGAGTACAAGCAATGAGTTAGCGTGGCATGTGTAAGAGCAGCTTGAAATAAAGGTGCTAGTGCTGGATTCTAATGTCTCCCCGTTCGCCCATGTAGCCTCACCTAGTTTTGAATCAATTGCCTCATGGAATCAGTATATCTGGAAGTTGCATTTGAAATCACACTGTGAATCATCCAGAAACACACAAGCAATCACACATTTGAAGATGAATCTAGGATCAAGCTTTGGATTTAGAATTTGCAATTTCCTCTATGGGTGTGCACAAAAAGTTGAAGTAACCTTCAGAGTACCACCGAGGAGCTAAGTAATGGGTAAACATCAGCCCCCAGCTGGTTCCTACAACAGTAATTGTGCCATCATCCTAAGGAGAAAATCTCTCTCTCTCTCTCTCTCTATATATATATATATATATATATATATATAGAGAGAGAGAGATAATTCCACTTTTGACCATATGTACAAAACTCAAAACAAAGACCAACACATTTATTGATTTCTTGGCTCATTATCATTATTCTCAGTTGAACTGCCTGAAACTGTAAATATTGCTTCACTCATAAAAGACCCATCACCACCTCTCATTCATGATCCAATCATTGTGTTGCAGTATCACTCAATACATGTCCTATTGGCTCAGTGACATTAAGCAAATTGTGTACCCACAACACTGCAGGTTTTTAATCTAGTCTATGACTTTTCTAACATGCATGTTATGTCTCTCTTTACTGTGTCCTAAATAAAAAATAAATAATAAAAATAAAAGATACATGTCCGTACATTCTGTACCATCTTAGATTTCTTTTCTCATCTCAATATGAACAACATCATCTCATTTTGGATATTCCATGGTTCCAAATTCCAAACAGTTCAAACCCAGAAATAACACTGATAATCAACCACAGACAGTTCTGCACTGTTATCAAATGCCAACCAGTGAAATTCTAATTAACCCCAAACCCCTGTTGTCCACTCACGTCTACTGCCTTACTTTTCATCCAATTTAGTACCTACTCTGCCCTACAGCCCCTTGTGAAAATAGGAAGATTCCTGCAATTACAGCTGACAGACTGACGTTTGGTATTTTACTGGGGGTGTAGGATGGGGGAGGGGCCATCTACATAGGGAACAGAGATGGTTCTGAGAGGGGAACTTTGAAATAGACACCTCAGCTCTTAATTACTGAAAATGGTGCCACAGCTGGGCTGAGTAGTGAGGAAACTTGTGATGTGAAAATATGAAGAATTCATATGCATATATAAAATACATTCACATCCAATTTTAGACAGCTGAATCCCTGCTACCAAAATACAAATGCTTCAAAAACATACAATACCTATGAAATTCCTTCAACACAATGGATAGAACGTAAAACACCTCAGTTCAGATAAAGCCTTCCTGCCTCTAAGTGAAACTACATTCATCATTTCAGAGCAGCTCATAATTCCGCTCCTGGGAACATGGCCCATTTCTAATGAGGCTAGCTGTGCAAAGAGGCTTACAAGTGTACAATCAAAACACTTGATAATTGCCCTTAATTGGCTGGTGCGAGAATTGTGTGTGAGAGTGTGATCATACAACAGAGAGGCCACAACGTAAATTTGTTCATAGAGCAGCTCACCTTTTCCTAATGCACTGCTGCAATCATTCAAGGCCACATTGCTGCTTACATAGGCTACTACAAGTGGGGCCACAAACCTAAGTTAGGTTAAAACTGTGTTAACATAAAATCTCAGATAATACTTTTATTTTAATAGTGAATCAAATGACTACATACAATATGAAAGTGATCACTCCCAATGTCAAATCCATCAACATTTGGTCCTTTGGTTGAGACTGAAATATCTCAACTACTGGATAGATAGACACAGACATTCATATATCCCTGACGACAATTCGCCACGACTCTGCATTCCTCTGACTTTTCCTCTTTCTTCACCATGACCATTCTTGGTTTCATCTCCACCACTGTTGGATGGATTACCATGGAATTTGCAGCAGACATTCATGCGCATTGCTCAGCCCATGACTTTTCATCTGGCACTGTCATCAGGTCAAATTTTTACTCTGTCTGAAGCTTTGGTTTATGAACAAATAGCTCCCTAGCTGGTGTTAGCATACTAACACAGTTAACTACTGAACCTATATACCTGCTAAAAAGTAGAATGTTACCATTGTCACTGAGAGTATGTTAGCAATCTTGGATATAGCCTCATAGAGTCATTAGCACTGCTGTAGACTCTTGCTGTATGTTCAGACAGGAGGTGAAGTTCATTTTAGAGGAGGCACAACTGCATAGAAAATCAATGGAAAAATGTGTGATTGGAAATGTTTAAACTTGAGTGAAAAATTTGCACCTATCCTGGGGCTTTATGAATCTACTTCATAAACGAAGAAAAATGAGAGAATGGAGGGGGGAAAAAGAAAGAACTAGAACTTCTAGTGACTTCTGAGTTCACTCAGAGGCTGAGCTGAACACAAATACACATTCAGGCACACTTGAGTATATCTATAACTGTGTGTGAAGTGAATAAACATCAACAGTCCAGCAGTCAAATTCAAGAAAATAACACAAGATGAAAATCTGTTTTGCTTTCTTGTTCAACTAATTATCCCACTCAGCAAATATTTTGGCCATGTTTTCTATGATCAAATTTAAAGAATTTGAACTTTAAAATACTGACAGCATCAGTATTAAGCTACAGTATACATTTTCAAGTAAAAAATAAACCCACTGTATACAGTCTACTATTTTGCATTTAAGATGTTAAAGTGGTACATCTAGCAGCTCATATTTTTCTCAGTGGCTGGGGTAGATGACAATAGACCTAAAAGGAGAGTAAATATTGGACTTTGATTCATTAGGTAGCCAAAAACATGAAACCAAGTGAATGCCAATGTTGCTCCATGTCAGTTTAGATGCATATGTTTTGTAATGTTACTGATGACACCATGTAAGACCATGTCAGGGTTGTGGGTTTGTCAGCTTTTTCTTCTGCCCCCAGGTGGCCAAAATAAATAAATGTTAAAGTGATGAATGCAGCTTTAACAGCCTATTGCATGGTATCTATATTTGTTATGAAATACACAGTAGTGGATTTTGTTGTTACCACTCGAGCAGTTTGTTGATGTCTTAGTAATAACATATCCAACCCAGTGCTGCCATAACAAACCCACGAGACAACAGGATATGACAGTCAATGGTCTCCTTAAATCCCAGATGCTCCACACAACCACTGGTTAACTGTAGGGCTCAACCACCCCCCCCCCCCCCCCCCCCCCCAAAAAAAAACATGTAAAATGAGTTACCACAGAGTCTCAGCTCATGGGTGAACAGAAGAGCTGGTGCGTGGGCTGGTTGCTACTACAAGGGATGGTTGTGGGTGAGGAAGCCATTGAGCATGCAGGTCACACCGAGTGGGTGGCTAATATTCTGACTCAAGCTCATGGCTGGACAATGTCAGGTCTTCCTGACCCCTCTAGGGCAATGGAACAGAGGAGAGAGTTGCTGAAATAGTAAGACTCTGACATGTCTCCGCCAACACACAGTCTGCCTCAGTGGACACTGTAGATAATGTGCATCAAAGCAAGACCGTGTGGAATAACCTGAAAAAAGTGGCCTGAAGCTCTGTGCCATTTGAAAAGACAGAAGGAACAGTGACTGCATTTATGTGCACAAAGAATCCCTTTATGAACCAAGCTACCTTAGTTTTGGGTCGACATACACTGTGCAGACATCTTAACTGGATTAGAATAAATAGGAAAACTCAATCTCGCAGAAACAAAAAAAAAGGAAAGAAAGTTGAAAATGGTTACTGTGACACAGAAAAATGTGACTCCTAACTCCTTCGAGTTGAGCAGACAAGTGACAAGGTATTCAACTTAACAATCACCCCTTTCTGAACACACCTTGCTCTTAATGTGGTAATTAGGGCTCTAAAATTGAGACTTTCGTACATGCACACAGTTTGTCTGACTGTCGACTGATGAATATTTAAACTCTTTGAGATGACTCTGTAACCCTTTCCAGCTTTAAGCAAATCACAATTCTTGTGACTAACAAAGTCAAAATGTCTGAGTATTTTTTATGAGTCAGAGTAGTTCTAACCCACACCTCCAGTCTGGTTTGATTGACTGGACTCCAGGTTTACTAGCTCCTGACTCCTAGCTGTTGAGGATGTCACTGGTCAAGGGGTTCACATACCTACACTGAGAATGTCTGAATTATGTCTCCAAAATGGACAAAAACAATACAATGGTTTGTGTGCAATTAGTTGAAATAGATTGTGTTTGTGTTAATTGCAACCTAAATGAAGATGTGACCATATTTTAAGACAAGTTTACACATAAATGTGGTTAATTCCAATAGGCTCACTGAATTAATTCTTGCCATTGTAACAGTGGTGACAGTTGGTCTAAATATTACCAGTAGCTGAGGACATGTGTAATCTTAGCCAAAAACCCAGCCGCTGAGGGCTCTTAACTGGTCAGCACCAATAACTAGCATGTAGTGACCTATAGGAGGGATCAGTGATGGGGATGATGAGGATGGGAAGATGATTGTTGCAGCATCACTGTTTTACTGACCTCATTTCCTCTAATCTGTTACCCCTGAGGTCAGGATGACAGCAACAGTGAAACTGTAAATTATCAATTTGCCTGGAGGGCAGAGTTGAAGATATTAAGTTTGTCCATTCAGATGCACAGACAATACAGTCTCAACAACCAACAACAGTTCAACTGGTATCAGCTACAGGTTTTCCAATAAACTTCTTATTTATTCATTCATGCTCGATCCCTGCCAATGACCTCTGCAGGCAAAATCTGCAGTAAACCACCACCTGAAACAATTCTTTCATCTTTGATATTAGAAAGAAGCTTTAGAGCAGCCATGTGCCAAGCTATTTAAAACTGCAGACAAAACAACTGATTTATAAGATAAATAACATCAGAGCTGAAATGGTAAATGGTAAATGGACTGCACTTATATAGTGCTTTTCTAGTCATATCAACCACTCACAGGTCACATTCACCCATTCACATACACACATTCATACAGCACTTGTTCTATACACACAAAGTGCTTCCTAACACATTCATACACATTGACAAACCGATGACACATCAGGGGCAAATTAGGGTTCAGTATCTTGCCCAAGGATACTTCGGCACGCAGACTGGAGGAGCCGGGGATCGACCCACGACCTTCTGATTGGTGGGCGACCGCTCTACCTCCTGAGCCACAGCCGCCCTAACACTATGACAAAAATAAGAGGATTACTGCACTGACAGTCCAGCTCCTCTTCTTGGTGGCTAAACCAGCACAGTTCAATGAAGCTTTAAAAAACACACTACAGTTAATCCCAGGGTTGGTGGATTTTGGCTGTTACCATTTTGTGCTATCTTGTTGGGTTAGGGTTAGGACAGAACAAACAAACAAGTAAAAAGGTTTACAAAGTACTGCCCACTGAGACAATACAGAGTAGTGAGGTTGGTGGAGTCGCAAATATAATCTATGATTCTGTGGTATAATTACTTTTTCAGGATTTCGGTGTTCAGTGTTGGACATAGAGAGACTGAAATTTTCCTCCATGGGAAAATATCTTTACAGAGTAAAAATACGTGGTAACTTTATTTGTGGATATTGTATACATTATTCAAAAACATTTTACTAACAAACCCTATCACAATACACAGTTAATACCACTTTTGTCATTTTTAGACTTGAAGGTCCTTAGGGTCAGTTTTAAAGAGAGGGGGAGAAGATTTAAAGAAAGTCAGTGGCTAACGAATCATGTACAAAGAAAGTTAATCTGCAACTATTTTGATAATTGATTAATTAATTGTTTTTTAATTGTGTCCATTCCTTTCCAGTGGATAGTAGGAACTGTATGTGTCTGGGAAAATTGGAGGAGGAGTGGGTCGCACATGTACAGTCTAGAGGTACAGCAGCACTGAGACCAGTTTATAACAATGTTAAGATTTTTGACCAATTTCACACCAAGTTGGGCTCTGATTTTTTTTCGTTAGTGTAAACTGTGATTGACTCATTGCTGTGACAACAAGAATATGCAGAAAGATGGGGATGTAAAGGACAATAAAAGGCTCAATCAAACCAAGCATGAACAGATGGTTAAACTGTCTCTGTTAATTAACTCTTAAAGCCTGTTTAAATGATAGTGAATTGGTCTGAGGTCTTACTGAGCCAACATCAAACAATAATTGTGATACCTGTCCAGTGGGTGCTTCCCTGTTATCTTGTAACCAAAAATCTATCTTGTACAAAGTATTCCTGTGTTTTTGGTTGCAAGATAACAGAGGCACCCACTGAACAGGCTATCTAATTATTGTTTGATGGCTCCAGTGAGACTCAGACCAATTCCACCATTTAAACAGGCTTTAAGGAGTTAATTAACAGAGACAGTTTAACCATCTTCATGCTTGGTTTGATTGTCCTTCATCTGTCTTTCTGCATATTCTTGTTGTCACAGCAATGATCAATCCTGATTACACTAACGAAAAATCAGAGCCAACGGTGTAATTGGTCGAAAATCTTAACATTGTTATGGCTGGTCTCGGTGTAACGCTTGCCTCCAGACTGTGCATGTGCGGCCCTCCTCACTCCAATTTTCCCAGACACCTATACGATTCCTGCAACTCCACTGGAAGGTGGACACAGTTAAAAAAGCAATTCAGTAATCGATTGTCAAAGCAGTTGCAGATTAACTTTCTTTTGTGCATGATTCAGACCAGCCACCCCGACTTCTTAAATCTTCTCCCTGAGCCCTGGGGTTTCAGGCTCTGAAGCCATTCAAAAGTGTTATTGGCAATATGTTGTGGGAGTTGTTAATAAGGCTGGGCACGGGCAATATAACATCACAGATAAAGACCACCGTGTTTTACTCTGAATGACACCGGGAGAAAATTTCCGGTCTCTGTAATCGCGCGAACACCGAGGCTCCTGGCTGTTATGCCGCAGATGCATAGATTATGTTGCGACTCCTCTCACTGCCTCTGTCTCGGTGGGCAGTACTGGCTGCCCCTTGTTTGTTCATTCCTGTCTAACCTAACCAACGAACTCAGCACAAATGGTAACGACAAAACCAACCTGAGATTAACTGTATCCTCCTTTTTTAAGCTTCATTGAGCTGTACTGATTCTTTAAAGAAAGAAGGAAGCTGGACTGTCGTGCGATAATCTGTTTTTTAATGTGGTGGGGCGACAATGACTCAGGAAAACGGTGATCGCCCCTGTCGAAAGATGCGGGTCGTCCCGGCTCTGACCTCCGGCCAGCCTCCGCGGGCAGATATGAGCCTGGTGCCTGATGTCATCGTTTCTCAGCCAATGGGCCAGGAAGCTTGCTGACAGAGGCAAGTGCTGCTGAAACTGTGGTGGGTGGTGGTGGCTGTGATGGTGGTCCATTACCATTGCCATTTCGCTCTGATGTTGCTCTTGCTCGTCGGTTGTCTGCGGTTACAATAACGGCGTAACTGCTCTGCTTTCTTTCAGCTGTCGAATGGTGTTTTCGGTGATGATTGCGAATTTTACCTGCCGAAAACCAGCCTTAGAGGTGGTTCTGGCATCTGATCAGGATGCTTCCTGGGCACTTCCCTTTGGAAGTTTTCCAAGCACGTCCTACTGGAAGGAGACCTTGGGGTAGACCCAGAACCCGTTGGAAGGATTATATATACTGGGAACGCCTTGGGATCCCCCAGGAGAAGCTGGAAAGTGTTGCTGGGGAGAAGGATATCTGGAATACCCTGCTTAGCCTGCTGCCACTGCGACCTGATCCCAGATAAGCGGAAAAAAATGGATGTATGGATGGCTGCAAAATAATAAAATTTGAAATAAGTGAAGGGGTCTGAATACTTTCTGAATACACTGTATACTCTAATCACATAGCAGGGCATGGAGAAGTTTGTAACAGTTACAGTCACAGAAAAAATATGTTTTGTTTTGTTTTGTTTAAAAAGAATGATAGAATACGTGACATTTCCAAAAATATTGTGACAGAATTTTTCATCTCCCTTTCTCTCACACCTCTCTCTCTCTCACACACACACACACACACACACTCACAGTGAGAGGAAAGAGGGATCAAAACCTCCTAACTGTACCCTTGACATCCATTATTAATCACTGTGTACACCGCAAAGTCTGACAGCAAAAGTACTAGTGCTGCACACATCAAAAATGAAGTTGTTTTCTTCAGCAAACGTAAAATGTAACATGCGCCAATGAGCGGTGAGCCTTTGCAAACAACATTTTACCTGCAACAAAAACTATAGGCAACGCTTCATCTGACAAATATAGCATTGATTCACTGCAATGGAATAGACTAGAATTTTTCACTTTGTATGAATATGATTTGCCTGAGTTAGTGTAAAATATGGTAGATTATTAGTGAAAGTACAAGTTTTAACTTTAGTGTACGATAACTTGGGGGCTTCTTGTTCACCTGAGCATGGGCACAACATTACCAAATCTGTTCAACCTTAAATGACCTATTAGCATGTGTGGTGCACATTTGCCTAAGACTGATGAATCATGGTGGGCTGTGTTTGCCTTGGAGGGGATATGTTTTATTGAATCCAAAAGTCACTGACTGGGCTCTCACAGACTGCTGGAGGATGGTTTTACACTGTGAGGTTCACTCAAGTGCTGAGCATGAATATGTAGGTTTGCAAGGGCACTGCATAATTTGGTTTCTGTTCCTTGAGAACTTTTTTTTACCATCTTGGTGCAGTCAAGAGTACAAAATCTTGTAGGTAGTAAAATTTGTGCCTCAAGGTTCAACATGTGTTTATGGATTTCTGGACCAGTGTGTTTTTATTAGTACAGTAATCTGTACAGCTGTGGTCGAAAATAATGTTGACCACATCCAGAAAAACTCGGCTTCAGCCAATCCCAGTTTAGAAAATGGAAAGGTTTGCAGCTTTCTTATAATGATATCCCCTCTCTTTATGTTTGAACAAAAGAATTTTAATGAACTCAAACTGTTACTGTCACTCCATGCTAACCTTTTGCTAAGATTCTGGGGTCTGTACCAAATTTCATGGCACTCCATTGAGATATCGCTAACAGACCAACCAGAGTTGGATGAACCATTGTTATTTATTGATCTGATGATTGATTGATTTTATATGTTGTTGGCTATCTGTAATATTTGGAGCCTACTGAGTTTATTCAGCCTGTCTGGTAAAACCACAACTATAGTGCAACATGAGATGGACTCTACTGAAAGTGAGAATTCTGAAATAACACTTTCCCAGCCATTTAAGGAAAACAGTTTTTTGTTGTTTTTTTTTACCTTACAAGTTTACAAGGAGCATTTGAATACATAAATAGTTTTTGTCTCTGGAGGCTCAACATTAACATTTTGTGTTCAGGCTCAGGTTCAGCCTGCTCTCAGGCTTTTGTGCATTACATCCTTCAGAGGAAACAGCCCCCAAACTGAGCAACACTGTCTCCCAGAAATTATGTCTATATACACCTTAACTATAACAGCAAGTATGTTTCACAGACGTGGCTATGATGGATGGTAGGCATACAACAAGTCGATTAAGTGTCCATTCTATCTTCAGTATTGCTTTGCAGCTTTGAATAATTTTCTATAATGCAGTTTGGGTTATGGGTAAGCATGTTATAATAATCTTTGCTAAAATGTCATTTTTTTTCTAGAGGCATACTATTTTCCAGGTATTTTTTACTTTATTCCACTGGTTGACGTGTAAGATACCACTTAGGTGCCTGACAGTTGAGATGTGTCTATCATTTAATCTCACAGTATTGGAAACAGTTATATATTTAGCTTGAAATACAGTGTTCAGAGGAAATGCTGCAGTATAATGTATGAAAATCGCATCACATAATGCATGCCATCACACATTACTGTTAAGACTTAGTAATATTGAGGATGTGAAACCCTAATCTCTAGTAGCAGAAATTACAATCAGATTTAGAGGTAGTTCAGCTGTAGATGGATAAAAATCTACCTGTGTTGCCTGTGTCATCATAGTATTCATTCATTGAGGCCAAATTTTATCTTATCACTTAATTATTTTTTTCAGTTCACAAGTCAGCTTGAAAATTACAGAGACTTATGCAGGCATTATGCCACATCATGCCACTATAGTGGACCAGAAAAAAACATGAGCTGAAATGTACATTTACTCAAGTACAGTAATGAAGTACAGTCTTTAGTTACTTGTACTTAAATTAAGTATTTCCATTTTATAATCATGTATACTTCTACCACACTACATTTCAGAGGGAAATATTGCCAGGTTCAGTGTCATAGTTAACAAATGTACAGAATAGGCTGTAGGGTAATGTAGGCTTCATACCACATCAGTTTTACAGTTCATAAAAAATGTAAATCCATAAAACATTCTTACCCCCAACTTTATTACATATATGCTTCAACTTTAACGGAAGTGACCAAATGAACCTGGGGCCTTTGCCCACTTTGCCCAGTTGATAGTCCAGTGACAGACCACGCAGTATTGCCATCCCTCAAGCCACACCGTTAGTATTGTTAAAAATTACCATATCGTGCTGCACCAACATCATCTGATCTGTTTAACATGCTGGAGCTGTGTGCAGAAAGTAACAAGGAGACAATTAACTTCATGGTTGGATTTACAGTTTTATATATATATATATAACTGAACGTTGCTATCACATTGAGCAGTGCTGTGGCCCTACTCTCATGTGTTTAAGTTTCATTCCATATTATGTAGACAAATATTTGGAGACTATTGATTGCTGTGTGAAAAGACTGAAATCCTACCATTTGTTTTGTTGAGCAGAGTTCATAATTAAGTACTTGTGTCAACATTTTGTTGAATAAATGTTTCTAATTTCTTCTTATCTTTATTTACATAGGGAAGATCCTCTGAGAGCAGCTCTGTTTAGATGAGCTTTGCTTGCTCTTAGCAGAGGACGCATAAGGTCTAACCTGCTGAGCTGTTGGATTGAACTTGGATTTACATCCTAAATTATGAACAACATTCTTATTTTAGTTACTGCAGTAAACTGATTTGCCATTATGTTGGAAGATATGTAAACATCATAGAATAGAATGGCTCATGCTACTGATTACATGAAACGTTGCCATGCTTTACTGTGATATTAAATGGTTTACAAGGGTTTGCAATCTACTTATTACATTTTTGACAACAAAGACATTTCAGAAGCAGTACATATCAGTAGTATGAATAGTATCAGGTATCAACAGTTATTTCTCCCCTGATATTTTTAGTAATAGAGGTCATCTTTTGTTTTTTGTTTTTGGCAATAACGTGCAATAACATGGGTCTAGGGATAGAATGTCATGTCAGTCCACCACTTGGCTCAGAGCATCATGGTCCTCAGCGGATGAATCCTAAAGACTTTGTTTAAACCTTGACTTTTTTTTCTTTTTTTCTTATTTATTTATTTTTTTTACAAAAAAGGACCTTCACTGGGGTATAGCCAGTTGCCAGAAAGGTGACTCCATGCATGCAAAGGTGATGCTGACTAGCGATGGTGGTTAAAGATTTGGAAAACAACATTCTGTTATTTCCTAGACTTCCAGTTTAATGCTATGTAGCCATGCTTATGTGTAGTGACAGACTGGCATGATTAAAGGACCCATACAGGCTCGTGAATTACTGTAAGGAGGTTGAGTGTGATTTATTTTTCCTCTCAAGGCAGATTACTATGCAGAAAATTTGAATTATGATGTTCAAATTGCACTGGAATACTAAGCAGTTTGTGAATTCCATGAATGGGAAGAATGAGCAATACAATATTACTCTGAGAAGTATTAGAGAGATGAATGTCTAACAACCAGTAAATTCCATGTGACTTTCCTGATAATACTCCACAATAAATCAAAAAGACCCAGTCCTGTATAGTTGGGATTATCACAATGTTCATATCTACAGCCTGTAGTGAAGAATTATACTTTTTACTTTTTTATTTCACTTTGTTCTGTTTTATATAAATTAAATTTTTTATTTCCCTACATCCCAGTTTCCATAATTTCAGTTTTTTAAAGTCTTTGTCTTTCCTGCCATATTCATTCCATCTCCACCTTCCAGTTTCTTCATTTGGATATTAATGGGCATTTTTCAATTGGACGGAGCTTGTTGACAATCACCCCTGGGTTCTAGATTGTCTGTTCTTCCTCTAAAGAGGACAGACATGACCTGGTTATGTTGCTGCACAACGAAGTGAGGGCCCTCTACACTTGCTTCCATGGCTATTTTAGGGAGAGGTTGGTGGGAAAGCCGAGTTGGCAGATATTTCCAGACTTCATAAATGAGCTATGCAGAGGGCCGCAGGGGACAAAAGGGCATAAGATTCTCTCTGTGAATTGGATGAGGAAGGGAGCAGAGAAAAGGAGAGAAACAGAGGAGAGAACAGAGGAGAGCTGTGATCAAGAAAGTTAGTGGTCACATTGACTTCACCATCAACTCCCAGAGTATTCTCGACACTGTCTGCTTGTTTCATAATAAGCAAAGCAGCATGGCTCAGAATAGCCCCTGACTTTTTGTGGACAGCTTGTTAAGGTTAGCCTTTGTAAGTTGACATGACTTTCTGAGAAGAACTCAAGCTGAGTTTTAGAAAGTGGTGGGAAAGTAATTTTGGTGGTAAAACTGTTACGGTGATGTTCACTGTTAACGAAACAGAGCCAATGTGCTATACATTTTTGCTGAGCAACAGTTTACCTTGTTTTTGGCTTGTTTAGGTTGGTGTTCCTGTATGGCAGAGTGAGAGGCAATCTGGTCCTAAGCTAAGCTGGCTGTTATTGGTCAGTAAAGCTAAGTGTTGTGGGTCAGTAAACATCTCCAAACTGAAAAGTGGCTGCATGTTAACCACTAACTAATTTGCCATATCAACTTAAAAGGTGTGTATGTCAATGTTAAAACTCTCTGCTGCCCCAAAGTGGCCATAAAATCAGTTATTGCAGGACCTTTCAATGAGTAATAAGCAATAAGTAACTGAATACATTTCTCAAGTAACTTTCCCAACACTCACCAGTATACAGGGTCTAGACAAAAATTAATTAATCTCAGTAACTGAATCACTGTTGTGTACACTGCAACAAAGGGTAACATTTAGTTTCATGCCAATTGCCTTTTTATTGTCACTGTTTTTAGATGTTGTTGTTTTTAAATCAAAGTACTACATATATGCCTTGTAATTTCACTGAAATGTCATCTTGTAATTTACTGATAATGGGATGTGCAGAGCAAAATATATCACCATCTATGAAAAGTGGGATAAATTTGTCTAGGTTATGTAGTAATTGTTTCTGCATGTAAACCATACATTTCATCTATTTTTATGTGAAAAATGTCAGTATAGAGTGAGATATATGTTGAAAGAGGTGTTATACAGGTGTTTTTGCAAAACACTAAATCAATGTCCTCTGGGATCTTAGTTGAAGATAAGATAAGATATACTTTATTTATCCCACTTGTGGGAAATTTACATGTTACAGCAGCAAGAAACAAGAGTGACAAAAAAATAAAAATAAAAAATAAAATATAAGAAAGGCACAGAAGTAAAAAAGTTAAAGTGCAGCAATCAGCATTAAAAAAGTCTCTGTAATAAATAGAAAATGTGCAGTTGTGAAATGTGCAGTCGTAGTATAGGAAAAATAGTGATAATCATTGAGGTAGATGAAATTATGTGCAAATAAGTGACCAGAAAGTGGAGTCCAGAGTTTCAGGTTTATTGTTGGGTCAGTCTGGTGTTATACAGTCTGATGGCTATAAATGACCTGTGGTAGAGCTCCTTCTTGCACTGCAGATGCAGCAGTCTGTTGCTGAAGGAGCTACTCAGGTCTCCCAAAGTCTCATGCAGGGGGTGGGAGAGGTTGTCCATGATGGATGTCATCTTGGCCAACATCCTCCTCTCACCCACCTCCTCAGTGGAGTCCAGAGAGCAGTCCAGGACAGAGCCGGCATGTCTGACCAGCTTATTCAGTCTCTTCCTGTCTCTCTCTGAGCATCCACTGCTCCAGCAGACCACTGCATACAAGATGGCAGAGGCCACCACAGAGTCATAAAAGGTCTTTAGCAGTGACCTGCACACTCCAAAGGACCTCAGTCTTCTCAGCAGGTGGAGACGACTCTGGCCCTTCTTGTACAGGACGTTGGTGTTATGAGACCAGTCCAGTTTATTGTTGATGTAAACACCCAGGTATTTGTACTCCTCCATGATCTCAATGTCCAAACCCTGGATGTTCACCGGTGCAGTGGGAAATTACTTCCTGCTGAAGTCGATCACCACCTCCTTCGTCTTGCTGGGGTTTATGTGCAGATTGTTCTTGCCACACCAGTCGACAAAGTTGGTGATGACCAGTGTTCCCCCTAATTTTTCATGTGTCTGAGCATACACACAAACTCCCTGAGAATTCCTTGGACCACTGTGAGCAACATCAGACGTGCACACTGTCGCACACTGTAATTTTATGCGCTATATAGTTTTGCCGTGCGCGGAGAAAGCATGAGCAGTGTGCGATTGCGCAGGCGCACAGCTTAGAGGGAACATTGGTGATGACCTCCCTGTACTCCAGATCGTTCCCCTGAGAGACACACCCAACAATGGCTGTGTCATTGGAGAACTTCTGGAGGTGGCAACTGTCAATGTTGTGTCTGAAGTCCGATGTGTACAGGGTGAAGAGGAAGGGGGACAGTACTGTACCCTGCGGGGCCCCCGTGCTGCAGACCACCACATCAGACACACAGTCGCGAAGCCTCACATACTGCGGTCTGTTGGTGAGGTAGTTGGTGGTCCAAGCAGCCAGGTTACAGTCCACTCCAGCTCCTTCCAGCTTCCCCCTGAGCAGAGATGGTTGGATGGTGTTGAAAGCACTGGAGAAGTCGAAGAAGGTAACCCTCACAGTACTCACAGTGTTCTCCAGGTGTGAAAGGCATCTGTGCAGCAGGCAGATGACAACGTCTTCCACAGCAATGCCAGGTCTGTTGATCTGCTGATCCATCGCATCACTCACTAGGTGTCGGAGGTGGCTCAGGACGATCCTCTCCATTGTCTTCATCAGGTGAGAGGTTAGGACTACTGGCCTGAAAGTGTTTCGGCTCACTGGGATGCGTCTTTGGAACTGGGACCACGCAGGATGTTTTCCACAGGAGCGGAACTCTCTCCAGACGGAGGCTCAAGTTAAAGATGTGCAGAAAAACCCCACAGAGCTGATCTGAACAGTCCTTGAGCAGTCTAGCACTGATGCCATCAGGGCCCGTAGCCTTCCTCACCTTGATCATCCTCAACTCCCTCCTCACCTGGTCAGATGTGATGGAGAGGCAGGGAGGGGGAGTGACCCCTGCTGAGAGTGTTGCGAGGATCATCCTGGTGGAGTGTGAAGGGGGGTGGAGTGGGGTGTTGAAGGTGACGAAGGAGGGGGGGTATGAATTAGAGGTGCCATAAGGTCTGGGATCATGTGGGTGAGGGAGGGGACAGGAACAGGGACACAGTCGAATCTGTTAAAAAACAGGTTCAGTTTGTTTGCCCATTCTCTGTTGCCAGTGTCTGGAGATGGTTTTTAGGCCTCTCCAGACCTCTCTGGTGTTGTTCCTGTGAAGTTGCTCCTCCAGCTTCCTCCTGTAGCTGTCCTTGCCCCTTCTTATCTCCCTCCTCAGCTCATTCTGCACCCTCTTCATCTCCTCCTTATTCCCAGTTTTAAAAACCCGCTTCTTCTCGTTTAACAGGGTTTTTAATTCTGGGGTCACCCAGGGTTTGTTGTTGGAGAAACACCGCACCTTCTTTGTAGGCACGGTGTTCTCCACGCAGAAGTTTATGTAGTCCGTGATGCAGGTTGTCAAACTGTCAATGTCCTCCCCATGTGGACCACACAGCACCTGTCAAAGCAGTCCCTCAGAGCCATACTAGCCTCCTCAGTCCATCTCCTCACATACCTTTTGGTAGGTGGTTTTTTATTTACCAAGGGTATGTAGGCAGGGACCAGATGCACCAGGCTGTGGTCAGATCGGCCCGGGGGGGGGGAGGGGTGAAGAGCTGTATGTATCCTTGATGTTTGCATACAGCAAGTCCAATTTCTTCTTGTCCCTGGTGCATTTCACATATTGAGTGAAGTAGTTGACTTGTTTAATGAGAATAGGAAAAACTGCCAGATCTTTTTTATAACACTGCTGTTTGTTGGTCGACCTAATCTGACCCACCTTTATCGCAGTGTTTGTTATTGTGATCAAATGATGATTCAGTTCAATTCAGTTCAGTTCAGTTCAGTTTTATTTATATAGCGCCGAGTCATCTCAAGGCACTTTTTCATATAGAGCAGGTCTAGACCATACTCTTTAAAATATGGTATTTACAGAGAGAGACCCAACAAATCCCACCATGAGCAATGGGGGGGGGGGGGGGGGGCAAGCGAGAGAAGAACATAGCATAACACGGGATGTAAAGTGATACCAGTAATACAGTAGTAGTAATGATAGTAGTGATAATTAAAGTATTAACTGCTAACGTAACAGGAAGTAATTCCTAATTATAGCAGCAGGTGTTGAGTGGAGTTGTAGGAGCAGCAGGAGACTTGTCATCACAGATCAGACTCTACAGCTCCAGAGGCAGAAATACCTGCAGAAAGAGACAGAAGAGGAGAGCATACCTAAGGGATGGTTCAAGCCTGAGCCAACCCTAACTATAAGCTTTATCAAAAAGGAAAGTTTTAAGCCTACTCCTAAAGATACGCATTATTTTGTCTGTGGTCTGCAGCTAAGAAATTCTTTGTAGTAGTTGTAGTTTTATTACAGTGATTGTGTTTTTACCAATAATTGGCAGGACTCATCATGGCAAATGCGTCTTGGTCTCTGGTTATAATAGTTATTTTTGTGTTCCTGGATAAAGGAGGACACAGTCACAAATTAATTTCCTTCAAAAACTTGCAATGGTTTTCACTACTTTAATTAAATGAAACCTCCACAGTTAAAGGAGCAATTAAAATGATTTGTGCTGCCCCATACTGCAAAAAGACCAAAACATCTCAGCAGGGGTTTGACAGAATTGTTGATCAATACCAGTAACTCAGTGATTACTTAACCAGGTGTTGACATTTCTAGATTTTTAAAAGCTTTTATTTTCTGGCCAGTGCTGTGTGTTTTCAAGCAAAAAGTGCCCATTGCGCATTCAGGACACTCATTCCCCTCACCTCCTTCATTTTATTCTACTCAAACAAGGAAGATGGCTCTATGAATGACGTTAATGGACATTTTGGCTACGAAGGCTAATACATCAAGCCATAATAGCAAATGACAAACTGTCTCTTCACAGGAAGGAGGACCAGGGACCCAGGAACAGCCTCTCTGTGTAGATGTCTCAATAATGAAGTGTTTTACTTGTCGATTACCTCTTAGGGAAGAGGTCAGGGTTGATTGTCAGCTGTATAAAGTATCTGACTGACACCAGAGACCACAGTTTACAACCTGTGTCATACCAACCGTCAGTGTTGCTTTCTTTTAATCATGTCACGATTTTTCACAAACAAACTGAGGTTTTGCTTTTGCCTAACATCGCCCCGTGTAGCCAAAGGTTACAGAGATTTTATAATCGATAAGAAATATTCTTATATTAACAATGGATCAAATTATTATATGTCATGTAAAAGTTGTCAGTTGCAGTGATGACATTTACCACCTGACTCTGTGATTCCCCCCAGCTCTATGGAGCTTCAAGACAATGGGCTGCTGTTTTATGTTTTTAGTTGTTTTAGCTATAAAAAACCCCACATCAAGCAGCAGACAAAGTTAGCAAATAGCCGGTGAACAAAGTGGAGCATTTAGTAGTTAAAGAGACAGACCGAAACAGAGCTAAAAAGAGAGTGACTATTGCACTTACATCAGGTGGCCAGAAACATGACTGTGAATGCTACTGTTGCTCCTTGTTTGTCTAGAGCTTTTATTTTGAAAGGTCAGAATGGAAAGAGTGTTCTTTAATGCACAGAGCCTCCACGTTATTATTATTATGAGTCAGCATTCACACCACTGTCATCCTGTTTTTCTGCTCCCAAACATTGTTCAGCCACCAACTAGTCCTGCATACTTTCAGCTACAGAAACCACTCACACTATTAACACATTCAGCTTTTCAGGACATGTGTGCCTGTATGCAACTTGTTTTTTGACTATTTATAATTTTGATTCCACTTATTCCACTAAATTTTGGCCATTCAAATGAATGGAGGGGAGTTTAATATCCTCTAAAACTTCTCTTCACCTCTTTGAAATTCAACTACTTCAGTATACTTTCAGCTACAGACTTATTCTACTGTGATGTTCTATCTAATGTTGCTGTCCCTCATGCTGGACTCTCATGCTGATAAAGGTTGTAAATTAATTATTGTGCCCTCAGGGTTAGCTAAAAAAGTGACTTGCTGCATGTAGGTGTTTTTTTTTTTCAATCCACACCCAGAGTACATATTTTAGGTCAAGCAGCTTACACAATTAGAACTACCTATCTGTGGGTGCAGATGGACCATGAGCCCAAATGCCTTCCTCTTCAGACAAAGCCCTCTCACCTTCCCTCCTTGGTGGTACTCTGAAGACATCTTATTAATTGAACAATGCATGTACTGCAACACGTTTGCCATGTCAGCAGGGGAATCCTCCTCTCCCCATTCAATTGAGACCTCAAACACAGCTGCTCAGGCTACTCCAGGGTAAATACAGGTTATGATGCCGCCTACACACAGCAGGTCCTCTGACGGGTGCCCAGAGTCCCACATATGAGTTTGTTCCAGCAGCAGTAATGTTTGTCAGTATTCTGTAAGGGTACTGGGACTGTTTATGTAAACTATCCAATGTCCCCACCCGAGTGTTTCTGTGTTGCCGATGCTTTCAACTTGCTGATACTTACCAGTATTTTGACAGCTGGATGAAGACCATGCATCATATTGTTACTTGAGGTGGTGTCTTACAACTGCAGGTATAGCATTGTGCTTTGGTAATTGCAATCCCTGTGGTTCCCCTATAGGACTGAGGGAAAATGCATCTCTGTGTTTACAAAGGGTTTGTTGTCCCTGTCTGTGTGCTGATGTGCTTTAGATTGTGCTGTACTTTTTATAAGTTTAACTCAGTTGACAGTTGGAAAGGGAAAATGTACCAGGATGAAGGAATGTTGGCATTTTCAGAATTCAGAAGTGCTATTTAATATCTTTAATTGGCAATTCTTTAAGCCTTTGGAGGGACATTTAATTAATTTACTGTGTAATATTACTGACAACTAAATCCCAACCTTTTTTATGAGTTATCAGCAGCACTAACACTTTGGTTGTTAGTGGCTTTGAGGTGAGTAATTTCCTTAGCCAGACCTCATTAGCCAGTCATCCCTAAACATGTTTTGTCAAAGGCCATTGGTTCACTGAATGCCACAGTCAGCCTCTACCTGCATCTTTCACCTTGTAGCACATGTAAAGGTTCTTGTGGTTGTGCTTCCATTGCAGAGAAATTGTATCCTTCATATCAGTCACCACTTCAGATCCTCATGTGTCATGTTTTGCTTTACTCATTTAAAAAAAAAAAAAAAAAAAAAAAAAAAAAAGACCACTAACAAAACCTGAAGTTATGTTGAAACTATTCCTGTCTAGCAGACAAGATTCAACAAGGGAGAGAACAACGGCAAGAAAATGGCCCAGTTAGAAACTTTTCAAATCCTCCCTTTTGGCAACATTCAACAACTCTGATTGTCAAGGTTCAGCAGTGATTTGCTTTGCTTTATATAAATATACTCTCTCTCTCTCTCTTTCTCTCTCTCTCTCTCTCTCTCTCTCTCTATATATATATATATATATATATATATATATATATATATATATATACAATCTATTAATAATATTTTATATATTTATGTATTTATTTATTTATTTCACGTGTTTCACAAAGTTACTCCAGTCATAACTGGAGGGTTTATAGATCAGTCCTCCGCACATTTTCATCTGTCACAGAAAGGGAGGTACCCTACGGCTTAAAGACAGTATCAGAGAGCTAAAAGGAGAAGGAAGGATCGACACCTCTCTTGAGACACCAGCTGCTCTGATGTATATTCAGGAGTACAGGAAAAAGGTGACAAACCTATTGAAAATATGTCAAGTGGCATTCAATCATGGGCCATGGGGCAGTCTGCCAAGGAGGAGCATAGGTCTAAAATCAGCTCAGGGGCCATCTCCCTCACAAACCTCTGGGGCAGCATCCTTTCAGAGTTTAATTTGCTGCGTCATCGAGTTGGGATTCACACTGGAGGACAAATGAGAAATGTTTAACCACCATTCTTTGTTCAACAGCCAGAGAAACATCCATTTTCATAAAATATGTGTTTTATATTAGTTTTTTAAAAAGTATATAGACACGTATGTGTTTCTGACGTAACAAGTGCACTGCAGAACAATGTCCCACTCTTTCCATTACTGATGATGTCTGAGCACTACATTCCTTTTTGGTTTGTTTCAGGCAACCTAACTCTGCACCCACGCTGAAGGTGGCAGGGAAGCAGAGCCACTGTTAGACCACAGAGGAAGCTTGCACACTGTCAGTCAATGCACACAGAATGTAAACAATTCAGGTTTTTAAAGATTTTTAAAAACTTTTACAAATGTAGGAAAACCACTCAGCAGCATAGGGTGATTTGATTAGACATGTGGTATCTCTGTGTAAAAGGAGGTAATGTCTCCCACTAGCATTAACCCTTCGGCCCCCCTGGATATATACTAATACTAATACTAACTCCCTTAATCCTAAATCTTAATCCCAAACCCTAGCCCTTATCAGTACATATTACTCACTTCCCTGAGAATTTACTTACCTTAATAGGACATCTGTCTTCATCCTTTGTTTGGCTTTTCCTCTTTCTTCTCTATTCTCTCTTTCCCTAGTCAGGGAAGAGTATAAACATAATTTTGAATATAATGGTATAATCTTACTTGGCAGGATTTAATATTGTCTTTTCTGATCGCTTTATTATTGTGTGTTTTATAATATGTGTACTAATACAACTCAGTGTATGCATGTTTATTAATGTAAGCACTTTGTCAGATTTTTTTTTGACTGGCATTTGCTTTCATTTATTTAAAATTTTTAGCACTTTCAATGACTAGGTTACAGTGATGATTTTCCTGGGTTCCCCCATATACTCCAAGCCACCACCTATCACAGCAATGTGAAGATTATGCCTTTTAGGCTTTGTAGCCCTTTGTGCTGCTAATCCCTAGTTTTTAACTTCTTTGTTGTTACCCTTCTTTAATTTTTTCCTTGGTATTAGAGCTTTTATTAAAACCATGTAGTATGACTTCAAATCATGAACATTAACACAAAAAAGCAAAACTAATGCAAGTGCATTATAACTTAGTTTGGGGACTTTACCTAACCGTAAGCCATTTGATGGTTAGAGAACAATATGGCAGTGCTTGGGAACAGAAAACCCCTTCAATGACTTACCACAAGGGCCCATGTTATATTGAGCAAATACAGAGCTGGGAAACATCTTTTTCAGGTTTCCATTATGTGTTATATAGAGCTGGGTAACATCGGACTCTAGAAGAGCATAAAACCCTTTGTCATGTTCCCATTATGTACCGTATAAATCTGGGGAACAAAGAACCCTGAGAACCTAGCATTGACTCCCCTCTTGGTGTATCTCCAAAGACTGTTTTTCTTCCTTTCAGAAATAAAATATAAACAAGAAATAAACATTCACAAAGTTTTACTTCATGAAGAGATGACTACTTGTGATTAAAACAATAAAACGTTTACTTAAAAAGATGCTCAAAAAAACTTGAAAAAATGATAGAAGGAAACCTAAGCTTGAAAAGAGCTAAAGTAATACACCTGGGTGTAGGAGATGCAGGCACAAAAACTACTACAAACAACTAACAGCAGGTTGCATACTCAGATTCAGCTAAGTACCAACATTTCACCAGACACCTGGCTCATTCGAGATTAGAAATAGAAATCATAAACCACATCTAAATGTAAGTACATGGGCTATAATTCTCAATGACAGCTGTTTATTTAACAGCAAAAAAGCGTATAATGAGTGCATTTTCACAAGACTGCAATTCTTTACAGAATGCAGTACATTCTGGGCTGATAAAGTCACAATTCATCACTTATTTTCTGGAAAGACAGAAATAAAGGTAGAGAGAGAAAAATGTAGCTTTAAAAAGTTGTGGTGTGGCGAAGGAATTACTTATTCTTCTGAATTACTTTCTTTGTAAGTGGTTCAGATAGCTTTCGTGCATTCAGGTCAGCTTGCTTCATGATAAATTCATGAATGAAAATCAACACTTAGAGAAAAACTCTTGATGAATTCAAAGCTTTTGCTCATATTTCTGCTCTCCAACTGCCACATATTCTTCGTTTGGCTGTAAATGCATACTAATGAATCCTAATCCTAAACAGCCACTGTGTCCTTCAGTTGTCCCTCTGTCTTCATGAGGTTACCAGTCCTTTTGAGTTTGAACTCTGACTTTCATATCAGAGCAGAATATTGTCACATAATGTTGTCCCACATATACATGTACTGTATCGTACAAGTATAAGCTGTTGGGGAAAAAAGATGCAATATTGATGACCTTGTGGTGATTTGTTTCCCTCTGCCTGACTCTTTCTCTCTCTGGGGTATTACATAACATGATACTTGAGTCGATTTAATATATATACAGAAAGCGATTCAAATGAATGCTACAATCTGATTTGCAAGTGTGACCATGCAAATTTTCAGCACAACATGAATCCTCCACCTGTTCCACTGCAATAACAGTATCAACATCAATAAGAAGATGATGTTAAGAAGATAATATTATTAAGTTGTTGATATCCCCTGAAGTAATTTGAGTGAAAAATGTCTTAAAGTCATGACATGGATAATGGATTGTCAGTATACTACTCAGCCTGTGACAACAGTTGTATAATGCTAAAAATGTCTAAAATCTAAGATCAAATTCTAAAATCAAGACCCTGATGACATCATTGGGTTATTTTATTTGATGATGTCATCAGTTTTATTTCAATTTGGGCTTGAATACTGCAAAGTTTTAAACCTGCATTGCAAACTAGGGCCATAGACATTGAAACACATGAGCATTTACCACACATAAAGGGTCTAATTGGAATTGTATGGGTTAAGTGTTTCTCAGAACTATATATATATATATATAGAGAGAGAGAGAGAGAAAGAGAGACATAGATATATATAATCAGCATACTGTATACCAAGATATGACAAGAAAGAACAGTTTACACAAGGACACAAGATTAGAAATTGAAAATGTATTTTCTATTTCACAGAGCCTTTAAAGGAAAGTTAACCCTATAACAGTCTTTTTGTGTTGACCTTTGCGTTCCTGCATAAACTTTGTTGGCAGCTTTTGTCCCTTAGAATAGAAACTACATCAGTCCTGACTCACCTCACACATGCAAAAGTGAAAGCTAATGTTATCCATCTATTCAAATGATGATTAGCTGGAAAGGAAAAATATGTCTGAATTTTTGAGAAAATATATCCAGAGAACATCTGATCTCCAATATCAAGTGTGTCAAGTACAACACACAGCTTAATGCAAGGAGGTCACACCCTAAGAAACACTAAAAACCATTAAGTGAAGTGGAAATAGGTGAGGCGGGGTGAAGGGAAGTGAGTACACCAAAAAGGTAAATTACCACATTTTGTCACATAATAACTCCTGGAATGTATTGGATATCACAGATTGATGATATATAACAGTTTAAGAGTATCCAAGGGTGGAATTTACTTTACCATTTATCTGGCCCTGAGTTGCTGGCTCTGCTCCCTGACTGAAGACAGAGAGGGAGTGACATTTAATCTCACATGGAGGTGTTTTAAATGAATCACCTCCACTATTAAGAGCACTACATAGTGTTTAATGGCTGAGTTATCATGCATTTTGAGCAAAAGATCCAGGTTCATGTGTGAGGAACATGACAAGTGGTTCTGCAGTTCTGCAGAGCTGCCAACATATTTGATTGTTAATTGGTCTGATCCTTGCCAAGGTGGAGTCAGCCATTGTTAAAAGTGACCTTTGGAGTGAGTCTACATGCCTAGATTTTTTTTCTTTCTTTCTTTCTTCTTTTTTTTTGTAACTAAAAAAGTGGTGGTTCAGAAGAGTTTTATTACTGTATCCATCTACCCTAAATCACTGTGGGGCTGTTGCGAGCTGAAGTGTAATTAATTCTAGAAAAGTTTATGAATGCGTTCATGCCTTAAGGACATGCTTTAGTCACTTTTTGATTCAATCATCAGAATATGTGTGACCTCACTGTATATGACACTCACAGTGAAATGAGGATGTGCCCAATGAAGTGCAGGATTTTCCAAAATAGACGAAATTTTCCTAATAGAAGTGTGTGGTGGTGTTGCTTTCTGCAGAGACCCTGCATCTGCCTGTATTTTCTTATTCAATTCCTATTCTCCAATAAAAACACAGGGTGTGAGGGAGTCTATAAAAATATAGCACCCTGGTTACATTACTGTCTCTGCCTCTCTCCTTGCTCTCTGTCAGTGTGAACTGCAGGTTGATCGAGGGCGAGGCACCTTTCAGGAGGATTGTGTGGATGATATGCTATAAAGATTTCTCCTGTTTCACCGAAAAACCCATCATAAGAGTTATGCATGGGAGGTCAAGATTCTAAATGACACTTGCTAAAACACACTTGCTATCACCACCAGTAACCATGGGCATCGCCAAATCAACCAGGACTGAAATCTTAAGAATTGTGACTGCAGGTGATTTGAGACATCACAATATGAATGTAAAAACTATCTTCTAGTGTCAAACTTTGCACACGCATCAATCGGCACAGTGAAACATCCAAGTGAAATAACAATGTGTAAAACATACTTTTGAATGTAAGGGAGCTTTTATATAATGCAATAATAATGCATACCAAAGTCCAGTGTGCCTTTAATAGACCAATACTGAAACTTAAACAGCAATGAACAAAGCTAAATAATAATAATAATTCTACAGAATGATGAATATATAACAAGAAACTGGTTTTATAAATGACAACTAAATTTTATGACATGTTGTTTCTTCCAATTTGACAAATCAGTTGACCCCAGAGACACAGAAGCCGTTACTACTATACTTTTATAAAAATGCTGTTAACCTTTTTCCATAGCTCATTTTGTACTTTAAAGTCATTCAGTGAATCTTGGCCTTGATATATTGTTAAGCTTATATTTTTAGCAAATGGTGGGAAAAAAGGTGACAGAATGCAAAGAACGAGTCGAGTCTGTTGCCTTTGAAGAGAATTTCTGCCAACCACTGTTTCAGACACAACTCTTCTAAGTCATTCCTGCTGCCTGACAGATGATGTATCACTAAAATCCCTGTCAAGTGACCTCCTCACAGCATTCATTTTTCTAAGCCTGTTTTGAAAACCTCTCATCTCATAAGTTGCTGTGTGATTATTTTCTGTTCCAAAACTTAGTCAGAATGGAGTTCAGATGTGCAACTGGAGACATATTGTAATGTAATATTTTAGTATAACCTGTTCAAAGATATTTTCTGACATGTATGGAGAGACACTCAAAAAATATATATAAAAGCTTAAATGTTTTGTGAAAATACACAGCAGCAGACTTGAAATTTCAGTTCTATTGTGTCTGTTGAAATAGTCAACTCAAGTCAAGTCAATTTTATTCATATAGCACCATTTCACAACAGAGGTTATCTCGAGGCACTGTCTCTTTACAATTCCTGAGGAGTACCATATGCATATGTGAAAAACATTGTAAAGCCTTTTGTAGCTCCAGAGAGAGCTGCACAAAATCTGATAACTGCCTCAAGTGATGTCACTTGAGGGTGAGGACTACAAGTCTGAAAATGAAAAGCCCTCTGTAGCCTCACTGCTGCTTGCAGCTTAAGGCTACATTAGCCACTACAAGCATAACACAAACTGTTAATGGTTGAAGGCTTCGCATTATGAATAATGTAGGCACCAGGTTTTAACAATTAATATGTGGACTACAAGATAAGACTGAGATGAACTGACTCATTTCACATCACACATAGTAATTTGATCTGTGCAGGTTCTCTTCTCTAGCTATGAATGGAAATCTGTAAATCAGATCAAATCAAAAAAAGGGTGAGTGGTCCTTTGAATTCATACTTCCTAGTGTCCATTGTAGCATTAGTACAATAACTTTGTTAAAAACAGAATGTTTCTGGGAGTGTGGTGTTCACTGTGCACAAAAAAAGAAAGAAAAACTGCAGCAACCCAGCAACGGACACAGGGCAGCTAATCAGATAAATAAATCTTATCAGTCTGATCACTGCAGATACCAGGAACAACTGTCACAACTGAACCACAGCAGCAGCTTCAGCGTTCACCCTGTAGCCACTCAGAGGAGGAGGCCTCTGACAAGGATCCAGGACATTAAATACAGTGGGAAGGCTGTGGAGGATGTCAGTGAACCCTTTCAATTTAGGTATGATAGTAAACAAAGGTTTTAAATCAAATAGTCTGTGTTTATTTCTTTCTGTCATCTTGGCTTTCCACATTCAGAGGTAAACAAACTCTTTTTATCCACCTGCAGAGAATGTGGGGGAGTGTGAGGTGGAAACAGCTGAAAGCAGAAAGGAAAATACTCCCTCTAGTGGGGTGTCATGCTGTGTATTGACCAGGGAATCTTATGATCACTGCATCAACTGGTTCAATATAGAGCAGGATACTTAACACCTCTTCTTCTTTCCCCAGAGAACTACAAGACAAAATAAAATCTCCAAGAGAAACTGGCACTGTCTTACATTTAATATTGACTCAACACTTTAATTTAGTTAGCTGCCAGTAGAGCTTCAAACCAGAAATACAACAGTCTAAGAACTGTGTGGACAAACACCCATTAAGCTGCAGAACCTGACATACAGTACACTTGCTTGCTTAAACCAACTTATTTGATGTATATTACTGAAGAATTTCTTGATAGAATTTCTCACAGCTGACTAACGAATTGATAGTGACTGTTCTGAGTGCCCATAAATGTTTGATTGCACATCTGTTATCATGTGTACACAAGACAAAAACTATTTAGTTGTTTGTAATTCAAGGCAAATAAGTCATTACCACTACTTCTCCTTCAGATTACTATGCTAATGTGATTATTTTTGTGTGCTCATTCTGCAGTGATTGAGGAGCACACAAACCACGGCTGTCACTTGAGTCTGTGTGCCTTGCTGATTTGAATAGTGAAATATTGTACAAATGACCACAGTCATTTGCTGGTGGAGGGTGATAAAACCCTTCCTGCTAAATATACCAAGCGAGAGAGGATGAAATAAAATATATGCAGGGAAAATTGTCTTGGAAGCCAAGTGCTACAGAGTGAGAAAAAAAAACATGATCATGATGTATGCTTTGTATACATACACACATTGAGTATTAATTCAAGAGGCATAAATATGTAAATGAAGTCATAAAACAACAGTGTTGACAAAATATGAGTCAAAGTCAAATAGGTTTTGGAGACAAAGGACCACATCAGTCAGCTATTCCCAAAATATCTACATTGATAGTTAATCCTGGTCTGCATGCATAAGAGATCTTCACATTGGCAACAAAAATGTCAGCGAAACCTCAAAGATTTGCTTTTGGCTACAGTGAAAAAATAATGGCAAATTAAACTGGCATAAGGGTTCATAAATGTTCAGTAGAAGCCACTAAACAATTTTGATTGTATCTTTTTATAATTCAGTCAACATTATTTAAATATATAGAGTGAATCATATGCAATCTACTACTGAGTAAAGACTGGATTTTTAGCAATATGCATTGTTACAAATGTCTGTGTGGTTTTGAATTAGGTCTGGCTCTGGTTTCTCTGGGTTCACTATTGTGTAGTGGTGCTCTCTTTCTAATGTACAACTGTTGGCCCTAGTATACACACCAGCTGCACTTACTGTGCCTGGAATACATTGGCCTATCATTAACTTACTTAAGAAAATTAACAGTTTGTCATATCAACCAGCTACAGTGATGGTCAGTGCCTTTTAAAAGTGTTTTGTACATTTCTCCTTGCAAAAAGGTCAAGGTGGAAAAAAAGAATTTTTTTTTTGTTAGATTTGTTAGCATCTGAGTTTAGGGAATCTGGGTTTTTGCCAACTTGGACCCCTCCCATTTGGTACTTTGGACTCTAAAATCAGAATTCACATTGTGACTGGCTGTTGGACCCCAGCATCTAGCCTAGGGCCTGTTATTAAGTTACTTTTTTTTTTTTTTTAAATTGATGTTAATCAGCTCAGGTAATATAATCTGCTGCCAACAAAGTTTGCCATTTTAACCAACAAAAACAATGGTCAGTGCTCACTAAAAATGTGATGTTTTTTATGTGGAGATAAAAGATTTCATTAAAAAAATTGCTTTTTAATCCAGATATTTTGCCAATCTGGAAAAAGCCAAAATATAACCAACTATTTTAATTCAATCTAACTATAAATGGAGGATTCTCTGTCTGTCTGTCTAGGGTGTTCTCACTGACAAGTCATCACAAGCAGACACTTAGCCAGGACCCCTTGGTGTCACTTTCAACTCACTGAGTACCACTTTAGCGTCATTTCATTTTTCAATATGCAGGGTGGTCTGATAGACTTCCAATGCTGCACTGAAAGTTGACACATGAGACAAGCAGACAGTTGTCTGCTGATGAACGTCGTTAATATACATAACACTTAATTCATCCAAAAAATGTTCACATTCTGCACAATTAAAACATTATGCTAAAGGGGTACCCTGTGCAATGAAAAGTATTGCCAAGTAGTCCTGACCAAGTGCTGATCAGATCAACTTCAAACTTCGCAGGTGTAGCACTGAGGACTCACAGAAGTGCAGTGTCAATTGTAAAGTTTTTTGTCAAGAAAATCAACAGCTGTATGCACTGCTCAGCCTTATATTCCCCCAGCTGAGTGGACTTGGACTCTGTCAATTTAACCCTTTCCATCGAGGCTCTTACACTCATTCGCCAGCATGTAGCGATTACTGATGCCTACCACATCACTTGTGGTAATGGGATTTGAGCACTATGAAGACAATAGCTTGTGACATTACATGGAAACACTTCCAAGGCTAATGCCTCATACACTCCATCTCCTTTCCTCCTCCTTTCTCTCTCTCCATCTTTGATTCTCTATTTCTGTCTCTCTCTGTCAGAGAACGAACCAGCTGTTTCTCTTCTCTTACCCATCCCTAAACATCGACTTTATTCTCAAATCTCAGGCAGAGACATACAGTAGTCCTTTCTTCCCTATCAAAGCTAGTGCACTGATAATACAATAGCCCAGAATGCATCTATTAACAATTCAAACAACAATGTAAACAAGACTCACTGCTGCACTTGACATTGTTTTCAAGATTCATGTTTTGCTGTATTTTGCTGTATGAGCATGTCTGACCTAAAAATGAGCAGCCAGGACTTGTTGAATTCCAGTCTCTTCAAAGAGGAAATGTCTTGGGAACCAATTTGCCAGCTCTACAGGACGGCATTGTTTAAACTTTGCCTGTAATGAAACAAAATATTTTTAGACAGATTTTTATAGCCCATCCTATCTTGTATTTTGGTGGTGTGACAAATACAGTGTGAGCTGTAACAAACCTATCCAAGAACATCAACTCTGGTTCAAGTCAGGAGTAGCATATATTGTACTTTTTTTCTTGGAGAGCATTTCCAGACAATAAGAGTGACAACTTTGTGAGCTGAGGCTGTGCAACTGTGTGATTGTTGAGGGAACTTTACAGAGATATATTCATGATAATCAAAAGAAAGTCAGGCGGAAGAAAATAACTTCCACGGAGAATAACAAAAACTGCTACAAAAGTGTAGCTGCTGGAGAAAGTTGCAAAGTTCAGAGCCTAAAGACATGAATAAGGGCATGTGTAGATGTATGTATTTATGTATGTATTTATGGCCCTTGTCATTACTTACCTGTCTGGACAGACTAATATTGATGAGAAGTATTGACAAACAGAGCCATTACAAGATGCTGTGGGCATGACTGATTTTGAAAAAGAGACGAGGGAAGAGACGAGGGAAATTTCAAGTGTTACCCTTTGACTTTAACAACACTTTAACTTCAGAGACTTCCTTCTGTCTCTCCAGTTGTACCACTGATGTCCACCAGCAGCAGCTAAGCAACTTCACTGCAAAGACATTATTACCCTAAAAAGCTTTTAGTATGTGGTGTCTTATAAATGTCCTAAAAAATGTCCAAAAAACAATAACAAAGACAATGAAACAAAAAATGTAACTCAAATCACCAGAGCACCAAATATCAAAGTACATCCAAGTATCTAAAGGTACAGTACAGTGCTCTTGAGGTTTGTGTTAAGTGAGTTTGTGTATAGACTTTTTCATGTTGTTGTTTAATTCAATTTGTTTGTAGTTTTTTTTTCACATATTGTGGCTGCATTACTCCCACCTTGTATTTGTATTATTCTCTATATTCAGGGCTGGCACTGTGGCAGAGGTGAACTGGCTGAGCGCCAAACATCCTGCCCTTTCCTGAGGGCTCCAGCATTTTGAGTATCATTTATTTATCTACATTCATTCATATCCTACACTAGATAAGTGTCGAACCCTGTCCAGTTCCAGTGTGGGGAATGATGAGGGGTGATGAAGGCAGGGGACCAGGCCAGCGGAGTGGTGGAGACTGGATGGTGTTTTGCAGGTGAGTGGCTGAATGCCAAGGCAGGCAGAGCAGACACCAGAGACTCTGAAGTACAGGAAACAGTAAAGGCACACTGGAGAATTGCTCAGAAACTACACAAAAGACTGAGAAAAGTCAAGAGACCACAGTACTGACAGAACAATCTGGCAGTGAGTGGATACAGGGCTGGGGTTCTTGGGGTTTTTCTTCTATTGTGGCTGATGATTCCGGTGGTGATAGCAGAGCCACGCCCCCAAGCACACACACACACATGGCTGTATTAGGGTAAAAGTAAGGTGACTAAAAATATGGCCTGAACCCTGCTTTCCTACTTTCCCATCATCCAGTGATAAGGAGCAGCTATAGAGGAGCCTCTCTTTCTAACTCCAGATCAGGTAGTAACATGCTGAAGGAGACGTATGAAAGATTCAAATGTCAAATGATCAGTTGAGAAGATCAACTCTAATGGACAGGAGGCCATAAGGACAGTAGGAATAAACAATCAAAAACCCCAGAATGAAATTAAGCCCATTCTATACAGCAAGTCGTCATCGTCATACGTCATCTCTGCATGGGAAATCTGACTGTTACTCTTATCAAGAAAAATAACATGTAAAAGACTATGCTGAACAACAGAGATAGACTATTAACCAGATCGTAAATAATACCACATCCCAATGTAATCTAGGAAGCCATAATCTCCCTAATTTCTCCTAATGTCTGAAATCATATGAAGCTATATGCCAACCACTCTGTGAGCCAAATCATTGTATTGATCAAATGTTTTCAGGCAAACCAGTGAAAATCCAAGATTCCTACAATGTGACTATGCTGAGATATGCAATAATAATAACATGAGGAATCTACGATTGCCACAAAGGTCAAAACGCAACAACATTTCAGTAAACAAAACAATTCAGAAAACACAACAGCAATTAAGAAAATAAAACAACATTTCATAAAAATAAAGCATTGAGGGACCAGTGCTAACCTGAGAGCATACCTAGAATTCTTCAGCATTGTAAGAAAAATGCCACTGAAAAAAGACAGACATTAAGACAAAAAACATGCATCAACAGTAGGAAGCTATACAGTCCATTACCTGCTTATGATCGTGGGATGCCAAAATAAGTAAACTTAATCCATAAATCTCATTCATAGACATCTCAGGATTCAGTAAGCATACTATTTATAGCCTAAACCTATTTGCTTCCACTATATCACTCTGCTCGTTTTAATCACTCATGTTAGTTTGATCACCTTTACATCTGTATAATCTTTTATTTACGGTTAGTAGACCATAGTTAATACACCATTTATACATATTTCTAGACACAGTCATTGTGTGTGCTTTTTTGCAATGGAGAACCAGATCCTTTAAAACGTACAGATATTAGACTGTTTGGATACAATCTGCTAATCACATTAGCACAGTAATCAGATACCTGGGAACCCATACAAGCCGAGAACAACAGAGAACATAGGGACTCCATGCAGAAAAGCCCTGACTGAACCAGAGTTTGAACCTAAGCTACGGTGATTTCCTCTATTTTGGACTCCTTGGCTCTCCATCCCCTCAGACATCAGTACTATCAATACAGCTTGCAATTGGTCAAAGGAGTTTACCAACTTTGAATTCTACCTTCTACATTTGTACTGATTAATTTTGCCCCCTCAAGCAGATCCCCTGATCATGGTGATTCAATTGGAATTAACTGATTTTGCAACAAAAGTTTACTGTTGGCCTATAGTGACCACAACATTAGATAATGATTAGATAATTATTAATTGCAGACAAATTGCAAAAAACTGATGACAGAGTCTCCTCTGCCCTGCACTTAGCCCCCACCCACCTGGAGATGAAAGGCTATCATATGTCCATCTGGATACCAGAATTTCTCACTGCGATACCGCAGTCAGTAAGGATCAGCAGTGACACATGGTGCACTGCCACACTGAGGATGTGTGCTCAGTCTCCTGCTCTTCACCCTGCTGACTTATGACTGTGAACCAAATTATGGTTCCAACCACTTCATCAAATTTGTGGTGGGTCAACAGTGACGAAACAAACTAGAGAAAAGAGGTGAACCGTCTGGCCTAGTGGTACACAGTTAACAATATTTCCCTGAATGTAGGGAAAACGAAGAAGATGGTGTGGAGAGCCCAAACCCAACACTTCCTGCTTACTGTTGATGGTGCTACTGTGGAACAGATGACTAGCACCAAATATCTGGATTTCTAAGAATTTCTCTTGGACTAATAACACTGCATCACTGGCACTAGACCTGCTCTATATGAAAACTGCCTTGAGATGACTTTTGTTGTGATATGGCGCTATATAAATAAAATTGAATTGAATTGAATTGAACAAATAACTGCTTTAGTGACTTAAATGATTTCAGACGATATATTTCCTCTTAACATAACAACAACATTGTAGAGCAGTCGCCCACCAATCAGAAGGTCGGTGGTTCAATTCCCGGCTCCTCCAGTCTGCATGCCGAAGTATCCTCGGGCAAGATACTGAACCCCAAATTGCCTCCGATGTGTGTGCGTCGGTGTGCGAATGTGTCTGTTTATAGAAAGCACATTGTATAGAACGTGTGCTGTATGAATGTGTGTGCGAATGGGGTGAATGTGATCTGTAGTGTGAAGCGCTTTGAGTGGTCAAAAAGACTAGAAAAGTGCTATATAAGTACAGTCCATTTACCATTTAACATTGTCGGAGGAGTGGAGCTGTCAGAGGCTCGTGAAACCCAAATACACATATGGCCTAGGAAGGCAAATGATGCTGCTTTGTTACACAGAAACTCAACCAACCACATGATGTTTTAAACAGTGAAGCACTGAGGAGGGAGCCTGTGAAGGACCACACTCCTCACCAGCTGGGGCCAATGTGACGCTTGTGTGGTCATTTGTTTAGAGTGAATTTAGAGTGAATAACCTAACATGAAAATGCTAGGGAAATGATAACATTACAGTAAAATGTGCAGCATTTTGTCCTGTTCTACTTACTTGTTTCTTTATTACTTCTCTCTGTTATTACCATAACCCTGACCAGATAAATAACAAACATTCAGCAGTTCCAAATCAGATATTATTCACTCAGAAAAAAATCATCTTTTATGAACAACAGTTAAAGAATGACTCATAGCTTACTACTAATTTAACTGGCCCAAGAGCATTTGTGTTGCTGTGCATGCTGCTTACTGTTCTGTGTCACCATGACCCTGACCAGATAAAAGACTAAACAGGCTCCATAATTCAAATCCAATGGGGATTATTATTCCAAATCTATCCGTTTTGTGAGCAAATGGTTTTAAGGTGATTCATAGCTTTCTCCTCGAATGCCAGATGGGTCATTTTGGAGGTAAATATGATGATTGAGAGTAAGCAACAGCCATACACTGAAGAAAAATCTGGCTGTGGTGTTTCTGATGTCGTCTATATGTGTCTAATGATTCAGCTTCAAAGCTTAGGGCGATCTGTGTCATTTACTGAAACCCCAATATCCATATTTGAGTAGCAGGCTGGAGACTAAATGAAATTCACAATCAGCAAAACTCTTGCCTGCATTTGTGAAACCTACCAGCTGCAGCTAGTAATTATTTTCATAATCAAATAATCCACCAGTATTTTTCCAGTTAATCATGTTATTGTTTAAAGAATTTCACAACACAACACAAAAAATTGCATGATGGTGGTTCAGTAGTTAGCACTGGTGCAGGCAGCATACAGTGGGTCTATCAGACCTTTTCGCTGGTAACAGCTTCCTGCTGTAGCTGGAAACATAGCTTACACTGAGTTAAAATAGGCTAAAAGTCTCTGTGGAGCTGAGGGGAGCTACAGGGTCAAGAGATAATTTTCTGTGTGTTCATCAGTATGATTGACACCCTTTCACATTACACATTCACTGAATGCATTGTTAAAATAAAAATGTTTATTAATGCAGCTTTAAATGTAGTTCTTTAAAGTTTTTAGTTAAATGAAATTCCATTCACCTTCATTGTAATAGAATGGGGGGGATATCTTAGAGGCAGATATTTCAAAACATACAAATAAAACCATAAATATCTGCATGGCTAGATACCACCAGAGGTAAGTGAGAGCCTGTTTTTTGGAAAACTGGATGAGCCCGCCCATACTATCCTCTGTTGGACCCGTTCTGACTTTTCATCAAGCTGCAAATACAAGAACTGATTTTTTTCACTCTCTCAGTATTCAGCCATGTCAGTGGCCTCTTGACAACAATGACATTTGTCACCGATGTCTGCATGCCATACGCGGGATATTTTTATAATGTTGGTGGCAATTATCTTGAACCTGTGAAGTGGGACTAGTCTGTACAGCACATAAATTAATCAGTTCAATAAATGATTTATCACATTACCAGTGCTGTAGTCCAACAAGTGGAATGGATTTTATTCATTTCCTGTCTGCCCATGAAAACAGTGGAGAGATGAGATATGGTCTCTATGTGTGACTAACAGATCTTACCGCAGAGGTCTTTAAGTATATGTGATGTGAATGATATTTCAATTATACTATAAGCTTATCTTCCCTTTTGCAATTGCATCTCATAATAGTCTATTATCCATGGCTTTTCATGCTTGATTATTAAATAGGATTTCAAGGCACCACAGGAGTTTGCCAGCAGCAACAAATGAAGCAGAGAATTGAGAATTGATTTCTTATTGAGCAGACAAAACACCCTCCCTCCTCATGCTTACTAAGCTAGACTACACTCTCGGATATACATGACAACTTCATCTGAGGCTGTCATATTTCATTGGGGTTGTTTTTTCCATAAGAAACAAAGAAATGGCAGTGCAGGCTTGCCTTCTGTGGGTTTTGTGATGCAGCGGTGAGTGCTGGTCTCTGTAGGGAAAGGAGCTAACCGCAGCGGTGAAAGCAGAGCTTCGCTGCTGAATTATGAGTCCCTTAGCTCCAGAGCTTTCATTGTAGCCTTTATGACGCTCAATATACGCTGACACCCACACAAGCATATGTACATTTGTACACACACACACCCACACACAATCAGATGGAGACATATACACTACACACTAACACGGGCACATATCTATTTGTATATACTGTGTATTTATGTACACACACACATGCACACACACTATGCACTATGATGTAATGATTCAGCCCATTGGCGTGTGTTATAAAAGGCCTTGAGTATTAAAACGCAAGTGCTGCAGAGGAAACCCCAGTTAGTGTTTGTCGGTAGATACCTTTGGTAAGAGAAGGCCACACACCTGCATCTTTCATACATCTGCCTCTATGTAAGGACAACCCAGGTATCATGGATAAGTGGAAAAGCATACAGTATAGAGGTGGGTCAGTACCCACCTGCAGTAGATAACTGGCTTGAAATCATCAAAGAGATTAATGAGATGTACATTGACAGATGAACAAAATCAATTAAATACTTGTGGGAATAAGGAAGGTGGTTGGTGGTTATTATCCAAAAAAAAAGGAACTTATAAAATGTAAGTGTTAAAAGCTACAGCACAGCAACAAAAAACTGAAACAGAAAGAGGGAAGTCAATGCACCCAGCCAAGAAATAGTCCAGAACATAACCCTTTGTAAAAGCGCAACTTATTGTTTCAGTATACAAAATGAGATATTTTAATTGTTGAGCTTTGCAGGTGGTGATAGGCAGATTTTTTGTTAACTTTTGGACAGAACCAGGTGAAGTGTTTTCAGCAGTTTCCAGTCTCTGTACTACGCTATTACACATTCTCTTTCTATTGATCAGGAACTCATTTGACAAATGCCTTGTCTAATTACAACAATTTACACATATTGGAAACCTTTCTGGACACCTTGTTGTAACATCTCACAGTGATGTTTGTTTTCTTCTTAAAATGCCCAAAAACATCTGTAACCAAGTGGAGAATGCTTCAAAGAGGAGAAGTATCATTTGAAAGAAGAGATGTGTATCATGCAGTAATGAGTGTCAATACAACTCAGATAAACAAGACAGCCAGAGCAGGGAAGAAACATATCCAAAACCTCCATCAAAGAAAACTAATGCAGACAGATTGTATGATTTGCAGCCTGCAGAGTGACTGTAATCAATATTCAGGTAAAATATTTAAGTTAACAAATATTACATCATTTCTCTCCCACAGGCAGCCTCAGGCAGACTGGCATCAGTCTTAGGGAGTGTAGTGTTTGGGAAAAGGTTTTTCTAGAACCTGAACTGAGGTCTCAGATGTGTAAATTGTCAGTCACAGAAAATGATTTCTTGTAATGATGTATTCTGTCTGCACCATGTTTGTGAGTTCAGATAGATGAGATTCTTTTCATCAAGTCCTGTCTTGAACTTCAGATTGTATTTGGTCAAATCTAAACGTTATCTGACAGATGCTTCTGAAGAAGCTGCCAACAGATCTCAACATTAATCGCTTTGGCTCAGGTTTGCTACTGACATACTAAAATGTGTCTAATCAGAAAAAACTTTTCAATTCTAAAATGTCTGAGAATTTAAGAACTTTGTAATTGTGAATGAATGGCTTTGTGTAATGTGTTTGCATTATGTATTATGTATCAGGGCTTAATGATAATCCTCTATGGAATATCAAGAGTTTTGTGAGACAGAAAATAGAGAATTTCACTCCTGTTCCACAAAAAACGTAGTGATTCAAATGTCAGTAGTTTTCATAAAAATTTAAGGTTATGTAATATGTAATGTGATTTTATGTGTAACCCCTGTAATTTTAACACATTATAGAGACATCAAGGATTGTTCATTGCCATAAATGCAGACTTTCTAGACATGAGTTTTTCATTGGAGCGAAACAACCTCTCAGAGGTATATAATGGATTAGTGTTAGGATCCTCTCACAACAAGCTGACATCATCAGCTGAGGCACTGCAAAATGATTCATTATGCAACGCCTCATGCTGATATCTTGATATCTTGACTGATTTTTCTTTCTTTCTCTTTTCTAACAATGGCACAAAACATTCCTGCTTCAAGCCAGGATGTTTTGCACTATCGTGTGTGTGCATGTGTGTGAGGGAAGGAGAATAGTTGGGGGGTTGCAGGCAGGATAGCAGAGCCAGTGATTGTCTCCAAAGTATGTGTGTAGGCCCATGGCTAAACAGGGTCTATCAAGCAAGCGCCCTGGCGATTGTTGTGCAGCACTATTGTTATTCCATTTCTCATTCCCCACTCAACAATGGAATCTTCCCTCTGCATTTTGCCACAGTGGTTGAAGGAGCCAACTTATCTCTCATTCATCCACCTGACTGTCCCCGAATGCAAAAACCCTTTTAGCTTTATTCTGTATGGCTCCGTCGGGAAAATTAATGACTGAAAGTATAATTTTCTCAGAGCAACAAGACTGATTTAATGCTTCACCTCAAAATACCTTGGCATGCATATGTCTCTCTTACCCTCCTCTCTGTGCTCTCTCCTTCCTTCCTCCTTACCTCCCTCATGGGGCCTGGACTTAGTGTTTGTACAATACAGAGGGCTTGAACTCAGAGCCCTGGTAAATGCTCCATGAGAAAAGATCAATTTTTCATGAATGAGTCCCTGGTGTTTTAAAAGGCAGGCAGGAGCAGACAGGGTGGTCTGCTTTCAACAGCCCCTTAACAAAAGAAACACTGATATCCCACAAGACAACACAATGCAAATCCGCAAGGAATTTATTTCTGGTGGATCTGAAATGATTTTCCTTTTAATGCAACAGAAAGTAAGTTTGAGGGAAAAAAAATCTCAGTAATCCTCAGTCTCCAGCTCTACTGGCTAAAAACTTTCAGCAGATCACATTTACAGAGCTTTTTATTTCCTGTAACAGTGAAGCTATGAATATACCCAAGTTACACATCCTCAACAAATCATAGTTGCTATACTGCTTTCTTTGGGTTGCATTTGTTGGACCTGTCAGATAGCAGGTGTTTAGCAGGCTTTAGCAGCTGATTGAAAACCAGCTCAGTTTCCAACTGTTATACCAAAGGTCAGCCAATATTAAGTTGGTACTGGGATTTTTAAATAGCTAGCTTAGAGAACTAGCCTGTTCAGTGAGCCTAGGTTAAAGAGATGAGACATCGTGTAAATAATGTGACAATAATGTGAATGTGAAAGCTAGTGTGTCTGCTTGTCTGTGGCTCTTTTGTGCTTGACTGCAGGTTGTGGCGCAAAAGCAACACTGTCAGTGTCAATATTAAGGATGGTTACTGTTACATTACAGTTATAGACTTATATTAATTAATATTGATGTTTATATTAATGTATCAGTTATACAAGTACAATAATATGTTAAGAAAATAAATAACAAAAGATTTTAAAATAAATGAATGTATTCCTTTTGGTCTAATAATTCACATATATCTGTGGGTTATAGGAAAGAAAAGAAACATGGCACTTTCAGTTTCAGTAGGATTTGCTTACTTGCTCTTGCTCTGCTTCTTTTATTCTGATTTTTTGTGAATGGCAAATGTAAGGTAAGTGATACAGTCACACTTTTGTGTGTTTTGTGGCCATAACAATTTCACTGATGTTTTGACTAAAATTACAGTGAGTAGATAATGAACTGTAAAGTATTCACCTACAGTGGTACAAAACAGTGCAACTGGCAGCAAAACAGTCTCATCATCCCACTTCTTTCAGTGAGTGAACTCTGTGAAGTATCGCTGTGGACACTTTAATAGACTTTTCAAGAGGTTCTTTTTAGTATTAATTTCACAGTTGCATAGCTACAAGAGGATTTAATTTGCCCGGGCCAAACATGGTCTGTGTGACTCTTTGACTCACAATGTGAGATTGGAGAAAGTCCAGTTTGGTGGCTACACAGCTAATTGTCTGTGAAATACAGCATGCCTATTTCAAGCCAAATGATATTTCTCCCTTTTCATCAGCTGCAATTTCAAAGCAATGAGGTCACTGAGTAGCGCTGAAACTAATGAAGCATTAAAAACCAGCACATGCCCTTATACTTCAAGTTCCATGTGTCCTCTAACAATACATATACTTAGTGTGTCATATGCCACGCTAGTGAGCAGCACAGCCTCAGCATACCTCCTGCATATCAAGACAATGATAGATATTCTTTGAGGACTCAGAGCACGATTTGTCTCTGGGTTGGCCACTGCAGCTGAGTCTTTTTTTAAATATCACTCACTGGAGCTGAACAGGGAGAAAGAGCAATCACCCAGCTGATTAGATTAGTGAACACGGGACAGATAACGTGTCGGTCGGCTGATTGAGAGAAAACGGAATGCAGGCCAGGACCTGCTACTGCAGATCACATTAATTGTGCTTTAAGTCTACCAGCCTGCGGCTTAGCTAACACTTCTTCCCAGGAACGCAATTAATAGTGAATGTCTACTTGTTGCCCACCACAACCCAGTGTGCTCGTGATTGCACACATACGTGAATACCCTCTCACACACACATGCACACTCGCTGCAGCTCTGGGGGTGATTAGTGAGTATGTTAGCTGCCTCCCAATGAGTTTCAGCATAGTCCACATGGTGCTTCAGCATGCGAGTTCTGAGGGAACAGCATTGATCAAATGCTCATTGCTGATGGCCATCTTGTTAAAGTCTCTTATATTGTAATTGTACAGGACCATGTTAATGCCTGTTATGGCGGTGCAGTTTAGTTCACCAACCCGTCAATTAATGAAACACTTGTGTGTGTTGGAGTGATACACTGTACAGTTTGAATTGAATTTGAATTGTTGGGCTTCACAGAACACCAGAACGCCTTTCCAGACTCAATTGCAGCTGCTATTTTTTGCTTTGTACATTAGCATCTTACAGTAGTAATATGCCTGTGTGTTTGTGTGATTGACCCAGAGCAGAGTGCTGAAGAGGGATCAGCATCTCCCAGCAAGACACAAGACACCTGAACTACACAGTGATGGCGGACAGTCCAGGGAGCAGGAGCTGCACAAATTAGGCACCAGGGGTTTCTCAACCAGTGTGGTTGACCTGTCCATCAAGAGCTATGCCTTAAATAGCTGCTGTTGTCCAAGAAGAGAAAATTATGACATGCTCAATTAGGTTCTGGTTTAGTTTGGTAAGTTATTGTTTCGAAATAAATCTTTGTCTTTTCCATGTCTCTCTGGATCTCTGCCCTTTCTACTCTAAGCAGTAAAATAATATTTCTACCTTGTACATCCAATTGGTCAGCATAAGACACATCTTGTGATGTTCTCTTCAAACAAATTGTTATTGAATTGGGTTTGATTGGTTTTGCCTAATTTGATTCAAAGGTGAAAGGATAGAAGAGCTATGCACTATACTGTGTCTGTTGTGCAGATTGTAATTCCCTTTAAAACAAATTTGTGAATTGGAGTTCTCTGAATAAAACCCAGTAACTTGGTTCTTGTACTGCTTAAATAATAATTTTTAAAAAAGGTTTAAGATTTTGGGAGATAAGCATAGCCTGTTTGTTTTCTTGCATAGAAAGAAGACTGCAATCACGCTGCATAAAGACTGGACACAGGGGAAACAGCTCACCTGGCTCTGTCCAAAGCTTTTTAAAAAATCCATACACCAGTACCTCTATAGTTCACAAATGAACATAATGTATTTTCTTTATTTATTTGTTTTTAAAAAGAGAAAATTGTGAAAGCTTCAGTTTGTGTGTTTGTGGGGCATTGTGTGTTGGGCTATTTCTTAACTGGAAGCAGTGACTTGAGTGAAAGTTCTTATCCTAAGCTAAGCTGGCTGTGTCTTCATATTTAAAGGAACAGCTTGATATTTTGGGAAATAAAAATAAAATAAATCCCATGAGATTGTGTTATGGAGGAGGGAGAAAGCTTTAAGTAGCTCTGATGAATAAAGGCTTTGTTGTCTCAGCAAACTCTTATTCTAGCTAATTGATTACTCAACTATAATGTAAAATGTTGGTTGTAAAGTGTTGGTTTGAATATGGTGTGATCATTTATATCTGAACAGTTTGCAAGGAGTTGCTTCTTTAAACACTTCTCCTGGACTTTAAATACCATCCATTTATAGACACTGACCAGTTGCCCTTTCCACCTTTGTCTTCCCCTTCATCTCTCCCTCTTTTCATTCTTGCTCATTAAAACCTTTCCTATTGCACTGGTTCCTCCCCATTAGTTCTCGTGCTGGCCTCTGTAACTTTCTCAACTCAGACTTAGAGTTCCTCCTTTCCCCCTCCTTGTCACTTCATTTTTTTGATCCTTGTTTCTCCCTAACTGTCTCCTGTATTACCCTCCTTTCACAGGAGACTCATACATACTCCTGTACCAGTTTTAATTCTTCTTGATCTTGGGGCTGTCTCCCTCTAATTCTCTGGCAGCCTTCAGTGCCTGCAGGACACATTCACACGAACGTCATTTCACACTGAAGCTGAATTCTGTCAGCTTTTTGGATCTTGTAATGTAATATTTGTGCTGCAGTTCATCTTTCTTTTTCATGAAAACTTCTGCTCACTACATCAGCCTCTGGGCACCTAATGATGTAGTCCTTAAAAATGGGATTTTGACAATGCAGCATGTTGTAGCAAGTAACAAGTAACAGAGTTAATTGTCCACATTATTACACCTTAAATCTATATTTGCTAACTTTTCGAATTTGAAACCTAATACAGTAGTCAAGTAAATTTACGATTCCCTCTTGTGTTGATTTACATGATAAAGTCTGGAATGAGATCTGCCTTCTTGCAGAGTAGGAAATTAAAAGTTTATGCCAAGATTAAGCAAAGTTTTTAAAGATAAAGAATGGATAGAGGGATGGATGGATGTGCATGGTGGTTTTCCACTGTTTAAAAAAGCATTGCACTGTTAAACATTCTGTTTCAGAGCTGTGTTCACTAACAAAGTGAAGACTGCAATTTGTATCTGTGCACATGCATTCTTCAGTGTGTATTAATAGATTGTTCTCCAAGTTAGAGTGCACGATTTCATGATAGAAGAGATTAGATAGTTTAAATGTAAGAGTTGGTTTTATTTTATTTTATTTTTTTGCCAGAATGTTTGTCGTGAATGTGAGCAGCTCTGTTACTCTCATTGTGGTTGAATCTTCCTCATCTTCTGACGCCAGACTACACTGGTCACACTGACACAAACAGCAACTGAAAGCTCCTTCACAAGTGCAGAAAGCCCATCAGACAGTCTCAAGTGAGACAATTACAAGTTCTCCACAAAATTTGCCGCCTGTCCAATAGTATACCGTGTCAACCCTCAGATAGCTATGATTGTGCATCACACCCATAAACACGCCTTGCGTCGCTGAATAACTAACTATCTGATGTGAGATGACATTTTTTTAGATAAGAACAAATGGGGTTCTGCCCCCTTTTCATTTGTCCACAGCCCTCTCACTAAACTGTTTAAAGTATGAAGGGGTTATTTCCAATGGGTGCAATGCGCCTTCAATGGGAGTGGTGAAAAGGTTAATGAATTCAACACTGTAAGGCATGATTCCCCTTACAGTGGGCACAGTGAGAGGTGGAGGGTGCACAGGGCTTCAGCAGCATGCTGATGAAGGCACAGCAGTAACTGAGAATGTCGCTGCCCCCTGAAGGTGGAGATCAGCAAGTGCAAGGCTTATGCGAGGAGCCAGTGAAAGGGAGGCTAGGAAAATGTCAGATTTCATTTAACAAAATGTCTTTAATTAGGTGAGCTTTCTAGAAATTCTGACTGTGATGGGGTTTTTTTCAGTTTTTGGATAAGATATTAATTAGCATGTAGCGTTTTCAGTCATGGAAATTAGCCTTGAATCACAACCAATCTACAGTTTTAGGTGTATTTTCATTGTGTTCCTTCCTTGTTGCCAAATAGTGTTGTAATCAGGTGATGATTTGATTAGTTACTCAACAGAAAACAGATCAATGACAATTTTTATCATTTATCAGTCATTTGAAGTATTTTAACAAGTGCAATCACCAGAAATGTGCCGATTCTAGCTTCTCAAGTACAAAACTGTGTTTCTTTTATGCATTTCAGGTCAAAATATATGGATGACTGGCCAAATAAAATACATAATTTCAACACATTACGTATGTTTGGCTCCAGAAATAGGCACTAATCATTCTTTTTTACAGTATTTTGGCATAAAAATAAAATAAAGATAAGCATAATTTCAGCTTTATTTGCTACATTGCAGTGTGGTAGCATTCAAGCAGCATTAGAAAACAGAGTGAACACTACTGCATTGTAAGATCACACTCCACCCTCTGCCTAGTAATCTTGTCAGTAAGCAGCAGCACATGCAAATTCACCAACAAGCAGAAGAAGATAAAGGGAAACGGCACGGCTGGTAGAGGGGAACAGTTTAAATGTACCACTGTGTTTCTGTATGCACAATATTGGTGTGTGTGTGTGTGAGAAAGAGAGAGAGAGAGGCAGGGAAGATTTGTGTGTGTCTGTGTATTACTCTGTCTCAGTATCTAAGCTGCATCTCACACTGCATCTCAACAACTTGACAGAGGGCGTCAGCAGCAGGGGACCTGAACCAGTGACCAGAAACAATCCCCAGGCAGGCTGTGTATTTCTGCTTTCCCTCCTCACGTCCCTCTATCCATCCCTCCTCCCTCCTTCCTTGTAAATCAAAGCCACATGCAGCACAGCTCATCGCTCCAGAGTTGGCCAGTGGTACATCAGGTGGAAGAAAATCCAATCTATTTGACTGCAATATTATTTGCATAGTGTACACAGTGGCTATTACAACTATGATTAAAACAATCATTCCAAATCCTCTCTCATGGAAAGACAACAGAGCAGAAACAACATTATTGCTGTGATTGGCTGCAGATAACTATGCCATGCGTGACACTGTAAGAAAAAATCCTTTGGAGACGTAGCTTTGCTCTGCATCCCATGAGGCTGTATCATTCATTTGGCGATGAGGTGTACGGTTCAGTATTCAGAGTCATGGGCCAGCTGCTTTGTGTTTACTCAGTCTCAGTAGTTATGAAGTCTATGGAATTGGCAGGCCAGCTCTGTGTTTTTCTACTCCCTGTGCAGTTACCCCCTTCTGTACTTAAAATGACAAGCGGCGCGTATGCAGCCCTGCGACTCTGAGCGGGAAGGCGTCCAGTCAACAGTGAGAGAGGGAGTGAGGGAGCAATTGGGGTGGATGCACCATCCTTTATTTATAGAGCTGGAAGCAGCAATGACTGACAACCTGGGATAGCAGAGAGGTCCATCTCCCTCAAACCCCCCCCCCTCCAAAAGCCTCAGGCTGTCTCACACCCAGGACGCTGTCACAAACACACACCCACACAAACATCAGCACTGTCGGGTGAAAACCTCCTATCTCCAAAATGTCACCTTGTCAGTATTGCTCTGTACTTGACAATCAGTCTGACTTTATCTACAGAAGGTTAGAATTTTGCCAACTTGTCAACAGGCAGGTAAACTTTAACACCACAAAAACTACAAATAATCATATTTGGAGATACAAGGTTTTGATATAACAACTGGGATATGTTGACCTAAGTGCGGAGAAGTACCAGCACCCTCACTGACATGTAGACACCCTAAAAAAGAGAGACTGAATATAAAAGTGACAGACACATGAACAGGCTTGCACATTTCTTGAGTCACATCCTAACATGCTTTCATCCTGTAAAGGAGTCTTATTTGGTGTTGTTGTTTTCAACGTATTTCTATCATGCTTTTCCATTGCACATTGCTTGACTGTGTGTTGGGGGGGGGGGGGGGGGTGTTGTGTTGAACCATTGTCCACACTCATTGCCGGCCCCGCCAAAGCAATGAAAGAGCACATGAAAGCCTTTGCTCTGACAGTGCTCCATAAATATTGCACCACACAAACATGTTTGGCCAATTTACACTTTTTCCTTTGTCAGACAGCTCCATCAACAAGCAACTGGGTGGTTTCCATTCACATAAATAAAATATCTGGAGGTGTGTGTGTGTCTATGTGTTTTTTTTAAGTTTTGCTCTGTCAGATGCATGGTATGGATGTGTTGGACTACAAAGAAGCGAGTGACAGTTCTCATATAACTTTGATTTTATCTGTTCTAGCATACAAGAGTGCATTTTATTCCATGGGAGACAGTAGCAATGGTCTTTTTTTGTCACAAAGCTATATATAAACTTCAAAGCAATAGAGAACGACACATAATATCATGGAAATAAAATGCAGAGTCTCCTTTCAGGACTGGCGCTTGCCGCAGAATGTTTAAAATTTAAAGATGCTTGTCGCAGTCTTTACAAAGTGCCTGACAAATTATTAGCAGCAACTGTGAGAACATGAAATGCCTCCCCAGATCGAATGCTTTTAATAGCGTGGAGACGGTACATTGGTGAAGTGTTAGCTTTGTTGGTGAGAGATCACTTCACAGAGCTTCCATGGGTCTGACAGCCAGGGAGAACCGTGTAATAAGTGCCTTAACAGCTGAAACACCTAGCAACAGGATGACAGCGCTTTTATACATCATGTTCACTGATCGATAAAGGAAGAAAGCCGACACCTTCTTAAGAGCACCACTTGTCCTGAGACTTTGAAAAGAGTCTGAGAAATGTGGAGGGTTGGATGAGCGGCTCAGGGGTTCAACAATAGGATTAAAAGCACTGTTCTGTGAGGTCAAAGCCATACCTGATCAGCAGTTCACTCAGACCTGCAACATGCTAAGGATCAGTGTCTTTGGGAGCAATTTGATTCAGAGATGCAAGAGCCCCAGCTTCGCCTGAAGCAAAGATGATTTTTTTAGTGTGCAAACCTCCTTTCATGTGCTGGATTGTGGCTTGTAGTGTGATTTGGTTTTTACTGTGGAGACAGTGAGCACAGGCTCTAAGCTGGAGAGAGAGAAGACCCAAGCTCGCATGGCAATTACTGTGATGCATGTGTTTCAACGTGGCTTGGTTCTCAGTGGGAAAGTGTCAATGCCTGTATACAGTATTAGTGCTTGATATGATAGTATGATTAAATTCATGAGAGGGATATGTTTGATTCAGTATTACCAGATATAAACAAATACATCAACGCAGTGCACACAAGACTGATTTAAAATACTGACTATTTCCCCACAGTGTTAGCTGAAAGTTACTCATACCATTTTACATAACCGTGTGTTTTACTAGTGAAGGCTTAAAAACATTCATGATAACCTAGACAATGTCAATTTTCAGAGACATTATTTTAAAAAACTGATCATATTTAGTGAACTGCAAGGCTTGCAGCAGTAATCTGAGTTTGTGTGTGTGTGTGTGTGTGTGTTTACTCTGAGGAGGGACCTTTAGTTCTAAAGTTGTGCACTTTGTAAGTGCAAGCTGCACTGAGCAACTCAACACTTTGGTGCCCCCAAATGGCAGCAAGAGGTAACTGCTCAGAACCCAGAAATCATGTATCATGACTTCTAGAACTTCTCAGCTCCACGTTTCTTTACCAGAATATCAGGAAAACAAACAGGACAAACCTAGTTCCCTCATGATTTATAATAATCCTTATGATTCATAAGCCTTTATGATAGAATTATGAGCATGATAAATGACATGATGTTTGTGATATGTATTTGATGAATATGTATGTGATCACTTGTCATGTGACTAAAGGTCCACATTTAGGTCACATAATGACAGCCAGCTCCATTTTGTGAGATGTGGTTGAAAGCCCAGAAAGCTAGGCATAAATGTTCAGTCTTAACTTAGGAAACAGTAGTTTAAAAAAGTCATGATAAGCATATCGTCTAATTACGTCTAACTAAGTTTTTTTCAAGCGTCTAGCTTTAAACTGCATCCCACAGCCTGACGTTTGCTCGGTTGTCATGGAGAGGGTTAAGTTGGTATCACATGACCCAACATGAGATGAAGTTATCTATGTATGGGCTATCTATGGAATCACTAAACCATGCTTGGACAAACCATGAGGACATCTGAGCCATCTCCATGAAAATTGAGCAAACTCCATCAGCTGATGAAGACCACTAAGAGAGGTTAACAGTTACTGTTTCCAAGGTAATGAATTTTCCACATCTCACAGTCTTACTTTTTTCCTGTGTTTTTTCAGAGTCAGAAAACTAGTTAGTTTTCCTTTGAGATGAGATTGTAGAGTAACTGTAGTAGTATAAGATGTGATCTTACATATAGTGGTTACATATGGTACAGTTAAAGCCCTTTGAGACCTGTGTGATAGCTGCCATATAAGTAACTTGATGTTATCACATTCACAGGATTTTCAGTGTCAGTCACTGACTCATGTTTCTGTGTTTCCAGCCTCAGTCCTGTTTGTTATCTTGATCCAGAGCAGTGCACAAGCACTGCTGAGTGTCTGTGAACAGGTGGGCAGTGGCTCAGTGTGGAGGAGACCGTGCTGTTTGCTCCCATGGGACTTAAGTACAGCGTAGCTTATATTTAACATGTCATGTTTGTATCTATGAGAGAGACCTAAAGAGAGAAAGTGAAAGAGAGAGAGAGAGAGAGAGAATGTGTGTGAGTGGCCAGACAGGGTGAGCACAGTCTCAGGACCCAAAGAAGTAGTGGGCTTATTGAGGATCTATTCTTTCCCACACTCTCGTGCCCTGACCCAGACCAGGCCTGCTCTGATTTCCCTGGAGTGGGGCTGCAACAGCTCTGATATTCTCCAGCAAACTTTATCTAACCAGCAAAGTTAATGGTTAAAAATCAGGATGTGTTGGCTCAGCTGATCACTGAGAGGAAGCTGGCATGGCTGAGACCATCAGTCAATCATTAACTAACTCAGCATTACCATATTAGCATTCATCAACAGACAGGCAGGGGATAAATGTGCTGCCTTTATATGGGATAACTACAAAATGTTGATTATATCATCATTCAGTGTTTCACCATTTATTAGCCTGAGAAATGATTTTTGTCACCTGTGTTTTATTGTGTATGCACAATAAATTTAATGAGCAAATAAGAAAAAAGAAATTAAAATTAACTTTTGCAAAACCACCAGTATATATTCTTGGTATTTGTGTTGACTACTTATTTGGTAAAAATTGGGATTGGAGGAGGTGAGTTTTTGGTACCTACTATCAATATTGGTGCTGGTAATTTCATTGGTGCAATATCTGTGATAGTATAGTTAATAGTTTGTCAGAACACTTGATTTGACCATTCACTAAGCCCGACCCTCCGTAGTTATTGTTGCTGTTCTTGTCAGGTTTTCCATTCTCACACCATTTACAGAGATAAGGGGGCAGAGCTAAAACAGGCAGAGCAGAAAAACATAGGCTTCTCATTTCTACCATTTCATTTGTCAGCTGAAATTGACACCTTTCATTAGCAGGTTTTATCACTTTTATCTAGCTATCCATAAGCTAACTTTAGCTTCTGTCAATAGCCCCAGCCTCCTGCCCCCTGCTCAATATCATGAAAATGTTAAGCACTGTAATTACAAATCTTGACCATGTAGCACAATTTTGTAATCTAAAATTGTATATCTAATATCCACCTTTATTTTTGAATTCGATTCTCCTGGGTGTGGATGATACCAGTCTTGCACAAATCTGTGGAGACATGTTTTGCCATTTTTCACAGATGATTCTTTTCAGCTCTTTGCTGGAGGGGTTGCTGTACTTTGTATTGGATTCAAGTCAGAGGACATCTTTATAAACTGAGTGTGTAATTTTTGAAGTGTGTTTAGAATCCTTATCACGTTGGAGAATTCCTCTCCTGTCATCCATCATTCATTATTTGTGTCATCTTTAAATGTCACCTGCCCTACACCTTTTGCAGCCCCACATCAGTGCACTCACATTTCTGCATGCACTGTGCAGTCCTGGCCAGGTCCACACCAAACATGCTGGAACCCGTGTTATCCAAACAATTTCTTTGACTGAAGAATATGCTGCCAGTGTTCATCAGGCTTCTTTTCATGTTTTCAAGTTTAATCTTGCAGTTTTGTAAGCAATGATTTTCTTCATTCTTCAGATAATCTCTGTTTTTCAAGGAAAAGCTGTGAATTGTACACGTACTGTAAGATGACACAGTTTTGAATCATTTTAGTGATACTGCACAGGGATATATTCTGTTTTGTGGTGTGCATGTAACATGGAGATTTGAATTGTGGAGTGACTGCCCCTTGCTGAGTTTCAACACATAGACATAACTGGACCAGTGCACTGAAACAATATGAACAAAAAGTAATGTCTGATGAAAATATTTACTATAGTGCAAGCTATGCCAGCTAGCTTCCACTTTCCACTTGAAACACTAGGTTTACATCATACAATTCAGACTGCAATAACAGGATACAGGTGGGAAAAACCATTCACATCAACGTCTGAGTTGTCATTCCTTACCAGAGATACTTGGGAGTTCTGACAGGTATGTCTCCCTGTGGCACATGGCTGCAAGCATCCATCACCAGTAGTTACATCTACATATTCATACTAAAAGAATCAATTCAGCTAATTTAAAGGAGCTATTCAATATTTGTGCTTTCACTTTTAAACACAATACAAACAACAACAAATACACAACACAGCAAAGTACCTAAGTTAGGCTACTTTTAATCTGCTGTGACTACAAAGCTAGCAGCAATGTCAGCCTTCTAAGAGTGATGCATTAACTCTCCCACGTCAGTTCTTACTTTTCTGTCAATACTGCAAAAGCTAGTCTATCTTGCTAGCCAACATTCATGAATGTGGCAGAGGGTACTTAGCTTCCTAACTTCCCCTTTCCAAGTGGAATACAAATTTAAAATGGTGAATGTTGTATAAGGAGAGACTGCTTAAATTGCTGTCTGAGGAACAGTTAATAGCTGCTGTGTGGGCGTGTTGAAAACTGAGAGAAAAGATGTTACTGATAGCCTACACAGGATTATGACATGCACTGGCTGGTAGGTCACTGCCATGGGAAACAGCTACCCAGATTATTGCAGGTTAAGCACCGGTTCCAGAAATTTGTCCATGCATGTGTCTAAAAGCATAACATTTTTATCCTCTGCAGTATCATAATTTATACTTATTTGCACAAAAAGTGACAAGAAGTCTGACTTGTTTCCTTGTTGCTCTATTGACTTAACTATTGAGAACTTTTGCAGTCATAACTCATCACTTTTCACTTCGGTCGACAGAGTCACGAGATGCTTCAGGAATCCATTCCCCCTCCGTCATCTAGCCTGCAGCTGCAAACAGCTGTGGTCAAATTTTCTCATGGGCATCATTTAATTGTTATCATACTAAACTCCCTTCTCCCTGAGGAGAGAGCAGTTTTTCTATGATAACAATTAATTGCCGCTCCCTGCAACAAAGTCACTTCAATGTCCTCAAGTGCCAGCTGCGTCTTCACTGCAGAAAAACAACCATTTGTTTTTATTTTGACGCTCAGCTGCAGAGATGCTGGTGGTGAGCCACAGGTTTCATTAGGAGGGTTAAGAAATGGTAGTTGGAAACAGATGGTTTGCAGGATTCCAAAAGTTCATTCCTTTTCAGAGAAAATAAATTCAATGTTTTTGGCAGAAAACTAGGATAAAAACAACCAGAAAGCATTAAGTCATATCAAAATCCTTTTTATTTTTACAATAAATAAGTCAACATAAATAATAGTTGTATATCATACAGAAAATAAAGGTGTGTGCAATTCAACATTGGCTTTCTTACACAGACTTGCTGCTATAGTACAGTATATATATATTTATGTTATCTATCTCTGACTTCCAAAACCTGGTTTCTTTACTCCATTCTCTCCCCTTCCTGCCTCCCAGCTGTTAAGCATCTCCCCTCCCACCACTCTTCCCTTGTAACTGTCATTTCCCAATCCTTTCCAGCGCAGGAGTTCTGTGAAAGCTCTGCTCTCAGAATTATTGGGCTTGTGTGTCTTCATGTGACCTCCGGGACTCCAGTCCGGATAACTTTCCTCCCCAGTCAGGCCTCCCCTCACTTGTCCTTTCACTCTGCCCTTTTCTTTCTTTCAATACACTCCATCTTACGGCTCTCATCTTTGTTTATCCTGAAAAGAGAAAGGAAGAAAAACTGGGATTAGGCCAGACAACTAACACAAAACATCTGGAGGTTTGTGCAACCAGTGTGTGATGAAATTTGTTGAGCCAGCCTTTCCTGATAAAACCCTTCTTATTTACAGAAAGATTTCTAACCCATTTAGTTTCTGCCTTTTGCAGAGTAAGGTTTGCCAGTTAGGGTTTTGGCTCTACAAAATCCATTCCAGTGTTACATCTTGGGGCCATATCAAACATTTTTAAGTGGTGTGATTTTTTGCCATAACTCTCTGTGAAAGCTGTGCAAAATCCAACTATTGCTGGAGGACTCAGTCAGAAAATATAGCTCAGATGCAGTTTATTACATCTTTGAAAAGGCATGAATTTGTGCGCAGATTTAAGCTCAGATGGTCTAATGCAGGAGCTCAGTTTACCAATTTAGCACTAACTTCCAAAGTTAGTTGAGCTGAAAGTCATGTTATTGCATGACTGCTAATCAGTGATGTTGTTTGGATCATTGCATGATGTAACTTACCTTTCCCAGCATCTCAAAAAAGCCTTGGCCATCTTTCCCTCTGTGTTCATACAGAATTTCTCAGTGGAGTTGTCTGACCCACCCATGGTTACACTGAGAAAAATAAGAAGTCAAAGTCAATACGACTGATGAGGCTCTAAGTGTTATAAAGCAACAGATATTAAAATTTTTATTTTAAACTCACATTAATTCAGTTTTGTCACAACCAGGCCGCTTTTCAAGGACTTGGAAATCTGACATATTGCCTTTAATGAACTTGATTGTGTTGGGACAAGAGCAACGTCCAGGTAATTCATGAGCTGCAGGGAAAAGTTTTTAGATTGCAGTTAGATGTGCAGCCTCAGAAACAGGAACAATTAATACATAGTTTTACCACGGAAACAACATCTATTAAATAGTAGTTTATTGTATAAGAATAATGCATCATAAATTCTGTTTTGCAGTGTTTTTCAGCATTACTGAATCACACATCCTGCAATCCACTCTAACCATTAAACGGGAGTTTAACTCACCTTGATAGAGCCCTATGCAAACTGCTGCCACAACAACCAGCAAGAGAGCAGAGCTTTTCAGTGACAAGGCCATTTTTCTGTTGCGCGACAAAGAAGTCCAGAGATCCCTTGGAGGAGAAAGAGAAGAGCTCCAGCAGGTTTCTATATCCACTTGAAGTGGGGAGGGAGGAGTGAAGAGCTGCTGTAAGCCTTTTGCCCTTTTATAGGCAGCGCAGAGTGGGTTTTCCCCAAGTCCATGCTTTTTCCCGTTAAGCCAAACCTGAAACATGCTCTGGAATTTCCACACAGACACACTCTGGAGACTCGCTCTGGAATGTGCTCAGTGCTTATTTTACTGAAGTGGAAGATAAAGGGTAAAAGATATGTTCATTAAGTGGATTACTGATGTAATTAGATAAAGTGAGTAAATCAGAAACAAAGTGCCTGGACTACATACAGAGGTGATTAACACTTTGCCCAGGCATGTCCTGATAAACCCTGATTAGACAACATCTTATCTGTCAAGAGTGAGAACAGTTGCACCATGTTGACTTTGATAGAAAAGCTCCTGCCAGGAGGTGATGATGCCAGGTTTATGTGTTTATGTGTTATGTGTTAAACAAAACAATATGGGAGGTTTGCTTTGAAATGGAACTGCTCATTGGTTTTGCAATAGTGCGCTGTATTGTGCAATGTTGATACAACAGCTAAGAGTCTATTATATAAAATTAAAGTGAAGAATTTATTTACTCTGTGAAGATGAACTTTTACCTGGTATTATGATTATGCTTTATTAGTTTCTTGTGGTTCTGACTAATGAATACTGCATATGAATTTATGAGTCAGAAAGTGAAAAAAAAGTCTAAAATCTAAAAGATCAACTTTCTGTTTCTGCCTTCTGTATTCCTCAACATTCCTCATATCTGTTAACAGTTACTGGAAACCACAAAACATTACACACTGCGGCCTCATGGTGGGGGGTGGGGGGCTCTGATTGGAAGTAGAACAGCAGACACAGGACCTGCACCTGTTTTATGGAACATGTTGAAACATTTTATTGTTGATAATTGTTTAACATAGGCTTGAATCTGCTTCCTGTGCCCACTATTTACAAGCCTGTTTGCTTACTGTATACATGCTGTGGCAAGTATCATCCCATTCATGACTTAACAACTCACACCGTGTGAAGAATTCACTTTCCCATAGCCCACACAGTAGGTACATTTCACAACAGACAAAATCACTCATTCTGTCACTGAGTTGCCACAAGCTGGTAAATCTGCTTTTTGCAGCCTGAACACATTTCAAGTTAAGATGGTGCTACATGTAAAAAATACTGTAATTTAAAAAAGAAAACTTTGTTGGTAGGTGCAACACTCACAATATTACAATATGCTTACTTTTCTGATTTTTCTTTCTTTTTGTGTGCTTGTACTTAAAAATAAACCAAAAACTACCAAATATGAGAGACATAAAACAGAGGTGAAAACTGAATTTACCAATACCCTGGCACAGTGACTAATATAAAACAAAAAATTAATAAATGCCAGTGGACTCAGAAGGACTTGAAAAAGTGTGAAACAGTAATAATAGGATTATCCAGTGCCAACCAAGAACATCACTGAAGAACATTAAAAAGCACAGGCTCAGTACAAGAACAGATCACAGCAGGAGCCAGGCTAGCTAGCCTCTCCCTTTCTCTAGCTTTTTGAGAAGGGAACCACTGCAGACCCCAAGTCTGTAAGCCACTGGGAGGAGAGTAGGGTTTGTTTGTTTGTTTTTTCCCAATTTGAAAAAAGATTACATTTCACCTCTCAAATCTTAATGAATTAACTATATACAACTTGGTTGTAATGTAGAGCAAAGGTAATGTTAGCCTGCTGGAGAAGCAACATATTAGCCTCATAAAACCATGTGTCTTCAGTGTCAGTGTTTGAGTTTAGTGAACTATGCATGCCTAATTGCTTTCAAAATGTGCATAAAATATAGAAGTTAAAATACATTTCATCTCCTTCCTGCTCATAATAAAAAATGTTATGGTATGGTTACTTCACTGACGAACACAAAATCACCAAATACAGCACATAAGCTGACTGACATTTAATGCTACTATCAAGTTGGATGCTACTCTGTTTTTTGTGATCCACTTCTGCGTTGCATATTTGGGCACACAATGAACTTCCAGGTGTGCATAAGTTTAAAATGATCCCTTTATTCCTTTCCCTGCACCCTGAAAATACAGAAACACAAGCACATCAGTGTAACGTGGTTGCATACTGTAAGCTAAGGCCACTGAATGACTGGCCCTCTAAATATAAATATTCCCTCAAACCTGAATGAGACATGAAATATTTGCTTACAGTTTAAGCCTCAAAACATGATCACTGACAGTATTCTGCACACTCACACCACGTACTTTGGCAGGATACAGGTAGTTACTCTACTGGTTTCCTCATTAAGGAATTACTACGTGAAAACATCACACACAACATTTCAGTTGCAAAACTCCAACATAAATCTCATATTTGCATCACTGACACTTACACATTCACTGTGTATCTGTGTTGCTACTTTTCCCAGGCCGCAGGCCTGTGTGGGCCTTATTCATTGTGACCACAAATTTACCTACTAAAGCAGTACTGTTGCAATTTATAAGTGAACATATATCAGCTTATCCATTCATCCATCCATTATCTATACCACTTATCCTTAAGGGTGTAGGGAGGGCTGGATAGATCGCCAGTCCATCACAGGGCTGACATATAGAGACAAACAACCATTCACACTCACATTCACAACTACGGGCAATTAACCAATTAACCTAACCTGCATGTCTTTGGACGGTGGGAGTGCTGTACCCATTGTGACCCAGAGAGAACCGGATATCCACTCATGACTTAACACAATGATAAACCAAAACAACAAAAAATGTACGAGATGTGGGAGTATACCATCTGGTATGGCATCAGTTCTTTTACAGTGTGCACTCTAACCACATAAACTCTCAAACTTAAACAGTGGTCTCTGGCAAATCCTCTGCTGTATCAAGTGAGCTGGAGTCAAAATGACGCAGAAGTCAAAAGGCTTGTTCAATCATCACAACTGAATAAGTAACTGCAGATATATAAATGACAAAGCTATTATTTTGCACTGTGACATATTGTGACTCCTCATAAGGTATTTCTGCTGGATCTCTGCTTTAATTATTTGGCTCACTCTATCAGTTGTAGCTGTGGTTTCTTAGTCAGTGATAGAATACAATGAAAGTCATTGTAATTTACTTTGGGCCTCCTTTTTATTATCAACTTTATTTCAAAGCCAATATGATTGTACAGCACATTACTGGCCAGCAGTGCCCCAGATCATCACATTTCAATTTTATGTGTCTATTAAAAAACATCACAAACTCCCAGTGGGAATAACTGAATGTGAAGAGCTGTTCTCTGTCTGTAAAGTCTTCAGACTGTGAGCTTGTAATTCTAAACACAGAGATGAAACAGCAGCAAATCTGGGATTTATTATTGACATTAAGACTAAGACATGTGGCCTCCTCAACGATTTCTTACCTCTATTGTTATTTAGAATAAGAGAGTATGTCATTTTAAACCGATTGCCTGGCATTAGCTTTATTTATTTATTCAGTAAACATAGAGGCAAGCTGGAAGCAAGCAGTGCTGTAGATGTAACAACTATAGGACCTCAACAAAGTCAGTAGAAAAACTGCTGACAAACAGATTATACTGCTAGAATTTTTTTCAATCTTGTTAGATTTCTCACGACTCTTTCCATTCATCCATTATCTATACCACTTACCCTTTGAGGGGCCTCAGGAGCTGGGGCCAATCCCAGCTGACACTATTACATTCACACCTAGGAGCAATTTGGAGTCACCAACCTAACCTGCATGTCTTTAAACTGTGGGAGGAAGCCAGAGAGAACCCACACAGGCACAGAGAAACACCACACAGAAGAGCCCTACTGTATGGTCTATTTAAAATACAAATATATATTTCTTTAAGTCTTTTTAAAGGAACAGTTTCACATTTTGGGAAATACACAAGAAATAGTCCAACACATAACCTGCAAAAGCACAGTAATTTTTGGGCTGTAATCTAAAGAATTACCATTTTGAATTTATTCATTTATTTATTCTTACTAATACTTATATCCACTGAACAAACGAAGCACAAACCTTTGTCTACTCTTGACAACTTACTCTGTACACACATATGGGGATATTTCTGAAAGTAGTGGAGCAATAGATTCTGTTTAAAGCTAAAATCAATATTTTTATGTTAACAGAGGATTAAATGACTGTGACTGTGGAGTCATAGAGAATTATTACACAACTCTGTCAATCCCCTCAGTTCTACAAAGTCTATTATCATCTTTCAGCTCCTTGGTTTTACATCCCACAATTTTTCTGTTTTGGTGCTCTCATTATCCATTCAGCCACAGCGAGCAGTTGCTGTAAGCAAAAAAGTTCTGATAATCCCACTGCACACCATCTACCCAACACCACACTGCAGACAGATGAAGTTAGTGAGCATAGTGGAGCATTTAACGGTTAACAATCCACATGTTTTTCTCAAAAGTTGTCGGCTCAAACCAAAGCCTAAAAGAGATTGAATTTAGAACTTTGGATCACCAACACGACTCTAAAGAAATACTTATGCTGCTATGGTGTGTGCTGGTTGTACAGATAAGCAATTGTTGCTAACACATTCACAGTAACATGATATGTGTTCACAGCTTGTTGTGCTGCCTTCACATGGACAGAAAATGAACAAATGCAGCTTACAGCTGCAGGCAGTGGTTTGCAATCCGTTTGAACACAGAAGACCCATTCATACACTACACCCTAGAGATATGGTAGCAATGTTGAGATTACCTTCAACAGTGCAGAACTCTGTGTTGTGAAATAATAGGATCATACAAAGTAAATGTACTATGACTGTTGTAGTCAGCAAACATGAGAACTGATCCACACTAAAACCTGAACATTTCCTGTTTGTCCTCTATGATTATGGTGCACGTCTAGACTTGAGCCTGGCAGATTGCAGCTATAATTCCAATACTGTCTCTATGTTCATCTTTATCATCTTTATGTTCAAATTGTCTTTATTGTTTTTATGTTCAATTATTGTATTTTAGGATGATGATTTCTAGTTTGTAAGGTGGATTTTCATATTATTACCTCTACACTCAGATCTACATGTATCTTCTGACACAAAGCTCTTATTATCTCACCACTTTCTTCAGCTGTATGCCACACTTCAGAGTGTTTACACATCACAGGGGTCTTAGGGATATTACAACCAAACTGAATTGACTACAGCAAATCTGTTTCATATCACTCCCTTGACACATTGCAGCATATCTTACTGCAGAGAGCAGCTCACAGAACTCACTATGATATCCCTCCTTTTCTAATTTAATGAGTTTTGGAGAATAGATGATATCTGTGCCTCAACATCATTGTGGATTCAGTTAAAAATGAATCCAAAAACAGACACAATGCTGAAGCAGCAATTTACTGTAAATGTATAGGATAATAAGTAACCTCATATAAGTCTTTTCTTATCGGCATTACTTACTAGTGACACAACAGTCCAGTTATTACTTTGGAAAATATTGATATGTCTTCAAGTTTGTGCATGACAGTAACATTTCAGATCTTTCTGCATGACGCATATAGTGTTGCACAATGTGTGAGAGCACTTCAGAGTCAGTTAGACTACACCAGGCTTGTTCTGTGGAAATGTCTCTAGGGAGGCTGCTCTGCTCCCTCTCCCTCACCACATGTTTGTTGGACATGACTTGGTTGATTCCTGCCAAGGCCCAACTGGAGACACTTTCCACATAGTCACAAAACTTTGGAGAAAAAGAAACTAAAAGTAGTGGGTTGAGTATAAAGTATGCCCTAAAAAAATAATGAAGGACAGCAGTGTTTAGAGACAGAGAGGATGTTTACAAGGCAAGGAACAACGCAGTTGTTGAAGTTCAAGTCATTTTATGTTTTTCTTACAAATTTTTTGTTCAAAATTAAACAAAATGTCTTTAAAGATACATCAATGGAACTACACATACACACACACACACACACATACAGACACACACACACACTGGTTACACACTATACATTTGCACAATGCAGGAGGAATAATTAAGGAACTTCACTGTTTTGCACATTTCATCTGCAGGAGAAAACCAAGCACATGGAAAATTTAAAATGATCAGATTAAATTAAAGTGGCAATCTTTTAAGCCCACTGATGAAAGTATCACAATATCTATATATTGTCAGTATTACAAACTGGGTGTCTATAGTGACAGTCCCAGAAAAAATACTGTATTAAGTTATTGCCAATGCAAAATGAATATTTCCTACTGCTGCAGCTTCACATTAAATGTATGTAATAGTAGAGTTAGCGATTCTAATCTAGTACTTTTTTTTCTGGTCAAGTTCACAGAATTTCTCCTCTTAGTCCACTAGCTGTCCATTCTGCGTGTGCTTTTAAAAAAATGTGGCGTTCCTACACAATTCTGGCTCTGTATATAAACAAATCAGCACCTTGGAGTAACCATGCTTGTGCACGGGAGGGGGAAGGGGATAAAAAGGGGCAGGTAGAGTGAGAAGAACAGGTCTTACACTGGGTAAGACCCAGCACTTTCAATGGTGGAGACTGCACTGTCAGACTGGGAGAGAAATTGAACCCTTGACTTATCTGCTGGGACCAACTCACACCCCAAATGACAGGTACACAGAGAGGGCTGGTAAAGAGACTGACAGGACCAGAAAAAACTTTATGCACTTTATTAAACTTTATAACAGTCCACAGGCCCACTGGGATTTGTCTCTGTAATCCCAGTGGCCAGTCTGACTATGGTAGCGAGACCTTCACAAGCTGAAGGGCATGAAGACAGATGTGGAGGTTGCTCTTTTCCTGCTTGACAGGTGGGTAACATTAACATTTACATTCTATGTTTCACAAAGCCAATAGGTGAGAATTGTTTTGTCCCATTCATTAATGTTTGTGATGACTTATCTAAACTGGTTAGTTAGCAAGCAGTTACCAGGGTTACATTTGTGTGACCAGAAACATTAAATTATTTGCCAACCAACATTTGTCTTACTTTCTAGTTTCCCAGGATATGCTGTGTTGTGATTATACGATGTTAGCTATAATAGCAGGAGTAGCTGTGAGTGTTGCTGTCAGGAGCTGGTGTGGTGGCTCTGGTAAACCATCTCCTCTCTGCATGTTAGCTTTGCAGCACCAGCTGTAACAATAACGTGTTGTTTTTTGTCTCGTTATTTGCTCTATGCCATGTCATTTGTCCATACAACATGCAAAGGGTTTTATAGCCACAAAGACCTAAAAACACAAGCACAGTGGATTTATTTGGTTGGATACATAATTTGAAATGCTATGTGTTACTTTAGCTACAAACCTCAGTCCTCTCTTCTATCAGTGCTTTTTTAAAAATCTAAATCTAATACTCGCTAGATTTTACTCTCTTGTGTTTGTGTATATGGTGTTTCATTTTGGACAATGGATCAGGTTTAAATATTGCAGGGAGTAATGGAGCAAGAAGGAGTAGTCACAGTGAGCTGTTTGATGAAGAGCTGCAGCTGACAGACTACAAACTTCCAACATCTCAACGAGGTAGCCAACTCCTTTCACTGTGCCCTGCTGCTCACAGACTCCTGACTATGCAGCATAAAATCAGCCTATGTTTGTTCACAGTTAGAAAATAAATAAATAAATAAATAATGGTCAATTATTGCCTAATTTCTTAACTAATATGACAGTAGTTTGTTTTTCTGCCCCCAGAATTCTTTGACCTGTGATATTAAACTGTATTTGCTGTTACCAGCAGCAACTACAGGTGTCACCAAATCAACCAGGACTGAAATCTACAAAATTGCCCCTTTAAAGCAAAACAAACACACACTATACTATAGATTCAGCAATTTAAGACAAAAAATATGATTTTCCTTTTAACACATATTTTGTAATTAACTGTGTCCTTTATTTCATCATTTGATTTAATTTAGGCATTTTAAATGTTCCATAGTTTGGGGCCTCAGAGTAGTCTGGTAGCAAAAATCAAGAGAAGAGAGGTCACATTTTCTGTTTGGTCAAGGGCCCCTTGGTGGGTGAGGGGCCCTATGTAGCCACTTACGTTTTTGTTTCTATTTAGTCATTTTAAATCTTCTGGTTTGGGGGGCCTGAAGAGAATCTGACAACAAAAACCAGGGAGTGTATCTTTAAATATTAAAATCAGAACTAAAAACATCTTCAGTTTGTTCGAGTGCCCCCTGGTGGTTGGGGGCCCTATGCAGCCACTTAGCTCATTCACGCCTCAGGCTGGCTCCACTCATTTGTTTGTTCTGCCCTTTATATTTTTCCCTTTTCATCTTTTCTTGCATGTGTTGCGCTCATTTAGCACTTCAAAGAGAATGCATATCACTTTTGGAGAGTATCTGCACTCAATTACTTCTTACACATAAATAAATCATACAACGTGAGGCTGATGTCAAAGCACGCTGCAGGGATAACCGAGTAAATCCAGTCGAGGAGGTAATCAGTTCGTCCATTAATCCCACCCCTCTGGCTCACACCAGGCCTGCAAACAGAGACTGTGCAAGCAATCTGTCCAGCAGGTTGCAGTTACTACGCAGTGATGTGTCATGGTTTGACTGGTCAGTTACGGTGAGTGACACATCTGACAGTTCAATTGGAATGCAGGTTCCGTAGGTCATCAAAGAATTGAAAAATATAGTTGGAGCTACAAGTGTACCTCCGGGGCATGTGCGTACCATCCAGTGGCGGTGACCTCTGAGGGGCCCATGGAGAGGGTACTGAGCAGGCTGAGAGAGCTCTTTGATTGAGTCCATATACTCCTCCAGGGTGTGGAGGGAACAATCCAGGTTTCCGTCCCCTGTGTCGCTTTCCTGCATCTCATTAATGGTAGGAAGTCTGTCCACTGTGGAGAGGAGGCATTTGGGCTTCATCCTGCATAGGAAGGCATGCCTGTTAATGTTGCCATTGTGATCTGAACTTTAAAAATGGTTCCCTTTGTTTCAATAGAATATGCTGTACTCTTATGAGACATTCCTCACTGAGACTACAGTGATTATAGCAGAGTGTATTGGGTTTAATTGCTGAAAGGGCAATTGTCAAAAATAAAGTAACAAAGCAACCAGTGTAGTTCCTAAATAGTGATAAGCACTATGAATATTTAGCTGATTTTGTTCAAGATTGTCCTGTAAAATCCCTCAGATTGCCTCTAGAATTCTAAATACACATAAGGTCATGTCTTAATCTACATGTACTAATGGAAACTCTCACACTTACACCAAGTTAAATGTTTTTAAAAACAAGACAGCATGAATTTTTCCTTTTTCATTCAATTCATATTTGTTCATTCCCTTTTGAGTAAAAACAAGACAGGTATAAAGAGGATGGAAGAAAATGTGTAAAATAGAATATTGTCTCAAATTTCAAGTTTGGTACAGTGAGCTTAACACTAATAGGTTTCACCTGAGAAGCCAACGTATTTGTTCTTTCATTATGTAATTTTGTTAAATGAAGAGACATAGCCTAAATGCAAACAGTTTAAATGCAAACTTTAATGTTAACTGAGACCCTGTTCAGGAACACTGAAATGAGAACCCTTTCTATATGAATTTCCATCCAAACACAGACTCACCTGTAATGTCTCTGTAATTCTTCCTGATGATAACGTGTCCTGTGACAGCACGGTCCTCTCACTCTCTGTGTTTCTGCCAGAACTCTGTATTTTCACCCAGTATGCCAGTAGTCTGTGGGTGTCAACTGAGCTTTTGCTAAGGCTCTCAGCATGTACAGAACATGTTATGGTGGCATGGGGGTGTAAATCTGGAAGCGCTGCTGGAGGATAAGCCAGGGGAGCTTTTATAATGCATTAGCCAGACTAGGCTAACGGAGCCAATTATAGCCATCAAAGCACAGAGAGAAAGTCAGGCTGAGATGTTGGATGTGGGTTGGGAAGTACTGTGCAACAGGAGGGAAACAGGGTGGCCAGGGGGTGGACGCGGTGATCAGTGAGTGGATTATCAAAGGGGAAATATCATTATCTCACATCCAGACAGCTAGTGGCTACACAATTTACAACTGGAACTCTACTTTTATTGATTGGTTGAGGTAGTGGTTAAATACACCAATCAATGAAATTCCACTGTTGAGATGAAAATTCTGTTTAGTAGTAACTTTAAAAAAAAAAAACAGTCAAGATTTAATGTAATGAAGAACAAAATTTTTTCTCATAAATGCTGCTTTTGAATGAAAAAAAAAGTTTACAAAAATGGGCCTCTGACATCATACTGTATGTACACAAATGTGTAATATTCAAGGAAGAGTGGAGCATTAGGTTTCCCAGGAAACTATATAACAAAGGTTAAATAACTGAGCTGCTGGATTAAATAATCTCTGTTTGCTCTGATGTTCACTGACTAGGTCATCTTACAGGATTGAGTGTTCAGGAATCTGTATTTATGTCTTTGTTGTGGCTGGTTCAGATTGTTGACAGTAAGATTTAACACAATATATATATATATATATATATATATACATATATATATATATGAATGCAGATGCTTCCATATTGGGTGTGGAGTACAACAATTTCAAGTGTTTGATTAGACAATTCTCTCTGCTGCCATCATCAAAACACCATATAAGGGGATTTCTTTTTGAACAATGCTGTTCTTCCCAAGCACCGAATTGTTCTGGAGACTCATGGTGGAACAACACATTCCTGAGACACTTTATGTTGGTTTTTGCTTGAATTTGTCACCCATCTGTGGTACAACCACCAGCCCTCTGAGAATGTTTCATTTCACTGGGCTGCTCTTAGATAGGTGATCTACTGAGAAATCAAGACCACTGTACAGCCTGCCAGCTTAGTCAGAGAGACGGTGAGAGGGTGACTGAAAACAACAGCTCTTACAATGAATATACTTAAGTCACTGTTTAAGAGCACTGTCTATATATACCACCATATCTCTCAGGAAACGGGATGGTGTTTGAGAGTAACAGTTTTTACAGTAATATATTCTAGTCATAGCCAAATCAGACGTCAGGAAATGAGTCATTTTTCTGCAACAGACCATTGTTGAAGGAATTAAGCCAATAACTCTGTGAAAGTTATTCTTGATATGTATCCCACCCAAATGAAACATTCTTCACAACTTGTCTATGGTTTCAACATTCATCCATATCTCACTCACACAGTTTCTCAGGAATTTCATTGGAATCAGTGATTATAATCACTGGAGAGAGTTTAAACACTGCATTGTAAAATGAAGTGTATCCATACTTTTCCATTAGCTTGACACCAGCTATCACCTTCAATGTGTTTTACATTTTACAGCACATCTGAGGGTTCATGATGTTCTGGTTTATCTCTTTTTTAATGTTACCTCCTTCCTCCACCATCTACAAAAAGTAATGTAAAATAGCACTCCAGACATTGATACAGTAATGCTAATATGGCTCCTCATTAACATATGGTTTTTATCTGGATATAGACTGATTTAACAAAGTAAATTTGCATTAACACTGATCTTTATGTTTGGAGCAACACAACCACTCCTCACTCCTTCCTCACTAAGACTGTTAACTCAGACACAGCTCCACTGAGAGCTCAGGGACACATGCTAACAATGAAATGGTGTACACTAAGCTTGCCTGCTAATGTGCTATTTGAGGCACATTTCTTTGTCAACACAGCCCAACATAAACCTTGAGATTAAGGCCAGGGCTTAAAATAGATGTTGCTGTGATTAAGAATAAACTGTGAGGCTGAGGTGCCACGGGTAGATGGATATTACAGAGGACTGAACTGACCTAACTTCCCCATGTCATCTGATGTAATGGTGGCCCACCTTAAGACCAATTTAGTTAGTTAGTTAGTTAGTTAGGTAGGTAGGTCAATTCTGCTGGTTTGCTGTTAATGTTCCTGTAGCACAAAAACTGATCCGTGAGATGGAAATAGATTATAATTATATATAAATAGATACATTATCGTTGGATAGCCACAGTAGGCTACATTATCTTGCAAACTGACACTTAGAATAAAACATTAAAATAATTAATAGTTTCATAGAATAGCTTTGGCAAATACACTTACTTCTTGCCAAGAGTTATGGCAGATTAATGCTGCTCTCATTAGTTGAGTTGAGTTGTGAGGTTACTAGACATGCCTGTAAAATCAGTTGTCAAACAAACAAGATATAATGTGCTAATTAGTGAGTTTCAGAGGTGCTAGTAAGAGAATTTTGCTACCCTCAGACAGAGCCAGGCTAACCATTTCCTCCAGCTAACCAGCTGCTAGCTGTAGCTTCATATCTGTCAGACAAATACAAGAATAGTAGCTGTCTGCAACAAAGCAAATATTCCCAATCTTTTCATTTTTAGTGTTTGCTTCTTCACTTGATAAGCTAGATGTTGAGGTGTTGACCCAAGATTTGAGGTCAGTTAACCGTTAACCCCTTCAACCAAGATTTTTTGATCTGATAAAAAAAATTCCCCAGTGTTTTTTCTTCACATGTCCCATGTAGAAATAAGTCTAAATTTCAAGCTCGCTTTTTTTTTCATGTCTACTACGATGGACTTTACACATGAAAATACAATGTGCTGCTGTTTTTTTCTCAAATTTTTAAATAGCTCAACTTTCGGCAAAGTCACTTTGCCATTTCGTCTCAGTATTGTAAAGTGCTGCAGGAATGAGTCTTTTCCCAGCATTTTTACTCTCTGAATAGGTTTTTGGTTAGATGCCAGAAATTAGGTCTGTGGTTGTGACACAAGCTCCAGATATTTTCCTATTTTAATCTACGACATACAACACGTCAGTAAATACCCCACTTGTGTGTTGTTGTTTTTTTGATTTTTTTTTTAAGCTTTTATGTGTCTTATAAAAGGCGTTTGCAAAGAAGTGGTTAAATGAGACTACAACTGTCAGTGCCACAAGTCTGAACACAAATACCATCTACCGTAATTTCCGGACTATAAGCCGCTACTTTTTTCACACGCTTTGAACCTTGCGGCTTAAACAATGATGCGGCTAATTTATAGATTTTTACGGGCTAACGAGCCTCATGCCGCAAAAACATTTAGACACCTGCGGCTTATAGACAAGTGCGGCCTGTATATGTACTTTTTTTTATTTATTTAGTGGGTGCGGCTTATATTCAGGTGCGCTCAATAGTCCGGAAATTACGGTACTCACCAGTCTGCCTATAGCCTTGCTGTGTTTACACTCACACTAATGTAAACTATTACTAACTTTCAAAAAGAGATAAGCGTGTTAAATCAAATTAGTTAAAGTTAGAAGCTCAGTGGTTGTGACACAGAAGTCATGCGATTGTGGTGTAGTTTGCTTATAGCCTAACATCAGCTTATCATTTCTGGTGATTGTATTAAGGCTTCAAAACTCATAAAAGTGGTGGTCACTTGTGAAGATCTTGCTATCTTGCTGAACAAAATATATTAAAAAGTGAAAAAATTCCATTGGCTTTTTGTCAAGGGAGCCAGGGTGATGCTAACTTCCTGGCCTACAAAAATATGTCAACCCTGCACTACTCTGTTTCTTTACATAGCTGTATACAGCTGTTTAAAGGCCAGTTAGGTTTCTGAAATCTTCCAAGAAGACTTTTTTTAGAACCAGTTTATTGCCTCTTTTCTGTGACATTTGTCATTAGGTCAAACATGTCAGCACCATGATCCTCAAATGTGTTCAGAGGTTAACTGACTTTATCTGAGTGCAGCACAAATGCAATACTGTGTACATGATTTTGCATAGCATTTAACAATGACTAATCACCCATGTTGCTGTACTGTGAAATAAGGTGAAATGTTATGGACTTAACATGAAAACTTAAATATTAAGTTAATATCATCTGAAATGAGATGTTGTAAAAATAAACAAATAAATAAAAAATATTCTGTCATCAGCTTTTGTTCATTAAGATGAAAAGGATATTGTTACAAAGTGCAGGTATAGTTCCTAAATTACAGAGAAGTAGGCAAGCACAGAGTTTGGGGATAAAGGATATTATTTCATCTTCTCTCGTGTACAATGTACTGAACTATTAAACTATACTGGCGAATAACATGAGGGCTTGTTCATATGTAGACATAAGGCTTCCATGAAAGGTTCTAAATAAGTTCAGATAAACCCTGTGTTATGTTGTTTGTTCTTAGTTAAGTACTTTTAGCATGAGGGAAACAGCATTTTAAGTAAGGATCCCTCGCTAAAATGAGATGGAAAAAATGGGAAATACAAATCTATTGTAAATGTTCAAATGAAAGTGACCACTGTCAGATTTGAATGTGACAAACTCTGTACTGTAGTGAAATTAAAGGTCACACGGACTAACTGATGCTTTTTTTTCCTACATGACTGGAGCTCACAGCAGCATCATAGACATGGTGAGATGCCCAGGATAAAGCAAAAGATAGCTGGATGTCTGTAACACCACCTGTCCTCAGTGCTTGAGGAGAGGAAAGCACGTTTCTGCCTGAGAGAGCCCGAGAAAAGAAAGGAACAGAGACAAAGGAAGGTACAAGAATAAGAACAGAATTGTTTTAGATAAAAAATGGAGAGATAATTCCAAGTGTCAAGTGAACAGAAGAAAACACACAGGTAGAGAGGGGAAACAGAGCGCTCTTCTTTTACATCAAAATGAAATTAACCTGGAACTACTTTACATTCAGATGACAATTGGCATATACTTTTATTTGAGAACCAAGTTCAGTACTCTTTCCTCCTGTGTTGTACCCTCTAAGCTATTAATGCAATGACTGTATTGTGCCCCCTGTTGGTCAGAAGGCACTACTACACACACTGTTCAGGCCTTCCTGGTTAAATCATGCAAAATGCAAACACACATTGTTTAAAAGTTAGTTTCAAAGTGTATTATTATTATATCAATTAATTTATAAAAACCATACCTCTTAAATCTTCTTAAAGGATCTTAAAGGAACAGGCAGAAAAGGTTCACTTTTATTCATTTCAACCCTGACTGATAGTTGGCAACAAGCGCCATTCAAATTCAGTCACAAATATCTTAAAATATTTTAAATAATTGAGAAAAAGATTGTAAAAGATAGTAAAATACAACTTATTTTGTCATTCATTACAGCGAAATGCACTCCAGTTTCTCCAGAGTGTTGTTAAAAACATTGCATGTTTTTCCCTGAACATTCATTTGAATATTTTATCAAGAAAATAAACAAGATAAAATAAATGAAGTGACACTAAACAGCTCTAGGTGCCACATTCAACACATTCATCTGTGTGTGTTTGAGACCGGGACAGCTCTAATTGCACAGATTATATGACACAGATTACAAATATATTTTTTTACACTTCATTCTATTAATAGGAAATGATAGGATGTCTAGATAAGGAACTGTTATAGTTCAATATTGAACTTATCTTCTTGCCTTAGCAGATTTTTTCTTTGTGTGTCCTCTGGTTGGATCTGATACAAGAGCAGTTCTTATCTGTGTGTAAATTCTGTAGCAGATCCTGGATCAGTGTACAAGTGTACAATGTCCCACAGTCAAGTCCAGTGACTCAGCAAATGAAAAAGAAAATCCACACTGCCCTACAGTGAAGGACAGGAATATGAGCAAGCAACCAAAACATGTTAATGAACAGAATAAAAGCTGGTAAAAATAAAAATAAAAAAGTCAACATAGCAAATGCCAGTTTCTTATCACTTCAATATGTAAGGTGGTGATCTGCGTTCTTTACAGACTCCAAAAGATCAGGATGATTGAGGATTGCAAAAAAACACAAAAAAACATTATGTAGCCTTCCAGTGAACATAGTATAAGCTGTATAACCTGTGCTAACTTTTGGTTATTGGTATTTCACAGTGCTAATTTCCTCACCTTCACTGTTGGTGTCAGACAATCGAGGTATCTCTGAAACTGACAATCCCACATTCACACCCACATAACTTTATCCTAACAGGTAGTTGTGAGACATTTTGGATTTGGGAGGATATATTTATGTGTTCTTGATTGACATTTGACACAGTATCAGTGTTTTAGCCCTGCTAGTGGGATGGCTCTAGGATGGCACTGTCAGTCTGATTGTCAACCTGACACTTTGGTAAAATATCTCAGGAACAATTTTGTACAGGCATTCATGTTCCCTAGAGGATGCATATGACTAACTTTGATGATCCACTGATTAGCAAATGCTAGCATAGTAATGCACTAAATCCAGATGGTGAAAATGGTTAACATTATAACTTGTAAACATCAGCACATTAGCAATCATTGTGAACATGTCAAAGCACTGAATATTCAGCACAATGCACTGCTGTGTTTACGTACAGCCCCACAGAGCTTCTCACATCCCTGTAGACTTTTTTTTTTAACAATTAAGTCAATTAATCTGAATCTGCATGTTCTTTGTAAATTGTACAATGATGTGCTACTTTATACTAGCAAACTGTACATGAAAATGTCAGTGATGGTTTATGAGTGTTGATGTTTCTTGTCAGTTTGTGCTGTGGGTGTTACAGTAAAGAACATTTTGTTTATTATGGAGAAAAATCAACACATTCAACCATATATTGTGTGTGTGTGTGTGTGTGTGTGTAGTGAAAAAATAACCACCTTTAAACTCTTGGATAATAAGTGACTTTAATTTCTTTGGAATTTTCTTGGCAGTTTTGGGAAGAATACATCTGGGTTAAATTTGTACTTTTGAAATATTCCATTACACTGTCTGTGCTGTGTGAGCTGCAGATTTTAAGTGCAACTTTCACACAACCACATTCTTCACACAAAACGAAGGGTAGGTTTGATCACAGTCATAATTGCTCCAACCCTCTGTTAAGGGAGAAAAAGAGGAAGAATGAGATATTTACAAAAAATGAACACATCCTTATATATAATGCAATATATAATAAATACAAAGTACAACACAAACTGATGTAAGGGTCATAGGGTAAGAGTCAGAGGGTCACTAAAATTCATCCTCTGGGGAACCATAAATACTGGAACAAAATCCAACCCAAGATTAGTGTCATCAATTCAGTGTCCGACCAAATGTGAAATATGATCACCATCTCCTGGTCAGTGTTTTTGCCGAACATTATGATGATGACTAAATGTAACTTTGCTGAGCAACAGTGACCTCTGCAGCCGTGAGTGGTAATGAATTCTGTTGGTCTCTGAGCCCAGAAAACAAATGCCCATCAACTGCATAGCCCCACTGACTGAACTCAAACATGGCCGCATGGTGTATGTTACCTGTGATCCCTGCCATCCCTAGACAGAAGTGCTGTCACTGTAACAAACAGCCTAACCTGTTTAAAATGTTTGTTATATACGTATGTGTGTGTGTGTGTGCATGTCAATGCAATTGTAGTTAATATCAAATAACTAGCAAATAACTATGACAGATCTTTGGGTAAACCTACTTCCAGGTATTACCTACTTCCAATACGTCCAGCATTTTCATTAATAGAGGCAGGCCTGAACCTGGGTCCATGATTGTGATCAGTACATCATCTGCGTACAAACTTACTTTATACTGCACTCCCCCTATATCCTGACTTATTTTGAGAAATCTTATCAAGTGACAATCACTTACTGTACTGGCAGCCAAATTTACTTGTTTCAGACAAAAGAAAGCTCATATCTAAAATGTTTTCACTACAGTGTGTCAGAGCATTTTTGCAGTGAACCATGTCAGTATAAAGGTTTTTGCAGAGGTTATGCAGAAATAGCTAAAGTCAGTCTATATCAGTAAATAAATAGAAGAGATCTACTTCATACAGGCCAGTGATGGATCATAAAATGTGTCTTTATTTCCCCCCCATATCACAAACCATCCACTCAAGTTAGAGTTTGATTTTTTTAAATGAAAAAATGACTAAGAGCAGGTTTAGGACCCAAGGACATACCGTAAATCTGGTTTCTTACCTGTGCTGTATGTTGAAAGACATGGGTTGGTGCTGTCTTGAGACATCTGCGTAAAAAAACCCTGGTAAAACCAGGAACCATCAAGCCACATCCACTGGTCCTTAAATGAGACAGTGATATATTCTAATTTAATCAAATGTCTTAATGGATTTATCTTATTTCTGTGTTGTTGTGTGTTGGTGACAGAACATCTGTTATTATCATTTAAAACCAATATATGTAGAATTTTTAGAAGAGAACACTATCTTTTTATTGAATCTGAAAACACAAATTAGAATCTGTGTGGATTGGGTATTGTCTACCACAGTGTTATTCTTAACACCACCCACAGATGGTCCCAAAGTAAGACTTGCTATGCTTATTTGTTTTCAGGCTGAGATTTAGATGAGATACCACTGATTTAAAGCCACTGGTGCTTTGAATGAGAGCCAGACTAGCTGTGTCCCCATTTCCAGTCTTAAAATTCCAGGCTGAAATTAGCTAGGCTAACTGATTTCAAACTCTTGCTCCATACTTAACACACAAACATGAGTAGCATCTCAGAAAATGAAAAAAGCATATTTCCTAGAATGTCCAATCATTTCTTTAACTACTTGAAATAGTTAAAGAGTACAACCCATTTTATCTTTGCCTTGAAAAAGTAGAACAATGAGTGTGTGTATAGTACTAATATGAAAAAACACAATGTAACATAAAGAATTCGTAAGCTTTTCTCTCCCTTTGTCTGAAGGTAAAATTGAATAGCTAATAAACAAGCTTCATGTATAACTGGCTACAAAAGAAGGAAAGTAGTCCAAGAATAAGTTAACACTAAGTCCACTTTTTTGAGTTAGTAAGTTATATGTGTGTTTCTATAAGTATTTGTGTTTTCACTCTTGTATGTGTTTTGGTGTTTTTAGTATTTCTGGCACTGAATGTCCATTAATGTCCATTCCTTTTCTCTTGCAGGCTATGTGTTTTTTTCCTTAGGGACAAATGTGGAGGAGGAACCTCATTTAAACTCTGCAAATCAATAGTATAGCACAGAAATACCCAACGCTTAATCTGCTGTTAAATTGTGTCACCTCAAGGTAGAATCCACCTAGCCAGGTTGGAGAAAAACCATTAACGGTTGTTTGCTGATAGAGGAAGAAATACTCCTGAGGGCTGTGGACAGAGACCAGGCTGGCCTCAAGACCAGCACAGTTAGTCTGTTGGAGAAAAATAAAACAGAGAAGGATGAAGCATGCAGTACAACAGGAAGTACAGGAGAAAGAGGTGACATGAAGGTCAAGGGCGAGATAGAGCATGAAAGGAGGCACTAAGACATTGGAGGCAGCATGTAGTAAGTGAAAGACAAAGGTAGGAGAAGTCACAGTCATCATTATTTTATATTCTAAGCTAAGAGCTAAAATGTAATTATAACTTATAACTAAGCTAGATAGGTGGAAAGTATGTATTTCCCTTATTTGTGACTAAATGTATACAGTAAATGTATTCTCAAATAATAGAGGCTATTCTGAACAAAAAAAGACCAGTCACTGATACAGACTGGACTGTATCAAAAAAAATATGAGACAAGTGAATAATCTTAATATAATATTTTCATACTCTAATTTATTCCAGTCTTTTTGTCTTTGCTGTACTCCTGATTGATTTAAGCTACACTCAACAAAACTCAACACTTCCTGATGTTTCTTGACATCAAAAGCCTCCAGAGAAAATTCTGGAGGAAGTGTTGAGTAGAATGCCTGACATGACTCCTGCTGAATTAATGGGATTAGCACTATGGAAATGGTCATTATACTGAATGAATGAAGACAAAAGGTAAACATGGAGAGAGTTTTGCATTAACTAAGGAACAGGGAACAAAATCCAAAATAAAGGCCTGGCTGAGCTACCATTTAAGACCAGAGGTGGGTCAAGTAGTCAAAAACTGTACTCTAAAAGTACTGTAAAAGTACTGTTACTTTGTCAAAACAAGTACTCAAGCAGTAGTCATTAAAATAACTAGTTGAGCTAGAGCACAAAAGTATGCACAATCTGAGTAGCAAGTCACTAGAAAATATCCTTCTCTCTTTTTCCCACTTCTTTTATTTTATGTGGATATGACTGACATTATATCAACCACAGATGGTCTTCCTCAGGTAAAGCTAAAGAAGTAAACACAAACCTGTGTTTATGATGATTAAATATCACATTATCTCCTGATTAGCTAATCTGCTACATAGAGTATACACCAAAATGTATAGATTATGTCAAAAAAGGAAATAGTATATAGAGTATAGAGTGTTAAGATGTTACAGTGTCCTTAAACCTCGACATAATGCACATCGGTGTGATACACATTTAGAGCTTGCATCATTAAGTTAAGTCTTTTTCTTGATAAGAATATTATAAGGCCAAAAGAAGGTCCGACATTTTTAATGAAAAAGAAAGAAAATGTCTAATACCGGATGATTCATTTAGGATTATCAGGAGATAACAAGGTGATACTTTGTCATAATTGTGTATTAAATACAGATATGTTCACTTCTTCACTTTCACCCAGGGAAGAGCATTTGTGTTTGAAGTGTTATATCAGTTATGTCCATGTAAAATGAGACCATCATTTGCTCTCTATTTTTCTGTCTCTCCTCACTGGGCCACATGAATGTTATTAGTTAAGACAGCTGCAAAGACACACACTAATAGCTCCAATATTTACATTATGACAGAGCGAACATTACGACTGCATTAAAACTACTTCAACAAAATCAAAAGAGTTATGTAACAGAGTAAATGCCATTCTGATGTTGGAACAAGGAACTCATATTGTGTATTTACATCAGCTTCAGGCCAGGTCAGAGACTCATAGTTGTAGTAATAACAACGGCCATGGAACTCCGTCCAGCCTTCAGGACACACAATTGCCTGTGCTGTGAACGTCAAACAAACAAACAAAACATTCATACATGGCAGACAATTTACCACAGTGCTCTGGATTCAGATCCACACTATGAACTTTTCACCTTAGACAGCCTGTCTCTCTTCTCCTTCTACTGCTGCTCACTTCCTCTAGGCAGATTTGTTACAAAGCAATAACACAAAAATCCTGCCATGGGAGAACTCATAAACCTTAATTTATCTCATTTTTGTTCAAGCTTTGGAAAAGGAAAGTTCTTAATTTCTTCATAAACCAAAATGCTTCAGGGTGTGCTGAAAGTGCTTCTAAAAACTGACAGATGACTAACTGAACTTTTAGAGCCTCTTTATGGCATGTCAGTGTCATGATAAAAATAAGATGCCAGTAGAGATGAATGCCTTGAAAAAGTAGAACTCTGAGTGTGTGCATACTAGTAATATAAAAAAACACAATGTAACAAAGAATTCATAAGCTTTTCTCTCATTCTGAATGTATTTTCTTTTACACTGTAAACCTCTTTTATTTGCTGTCAAGCAAAGACAAAAATGGACTTACGGACATTGGAGTTCTTCACACAGATGGAGGCAAAGCCACCAACGTTGCACGGGGAATTGCTCCATGCCACTGTGAGAAGAAAAGATTTAACATTTCCACAGTATGGATACATATGGATACACAAATACATGTTACTAACTCAATATCTTCCCTTTCCTGTAGTATTGTGCTCTTCCGTCTCTCTCTCCTCTTCTGTCTCTTTCTGCAGGTATTTCTGCCTCTGGAGCTGTAGAGTCTGATCTGTGATGACAAGTCTCCTGCTGCTCCTACAACTCCACTCAACACCTGCTGCTATAATTAGACATTACTTATACTGCTATTAGTTGTATTGCTATGTTGCTGTATTATTGGCATCACCTTACATCTTATATGGAACCCGTGCTATGCTATGTTCTTCTCCCACTATTCTCTACACCCCCGCCCCCCACCCCCTCCTCCTTCTTAACCCAACCAGTCGAGGCAGATGGCTGCCCACCCTGAGTCCGGTTCTGCTCGAGGTTTCTGCCTCTTAAAAGGAAGTTTTTCCTTGCCACTGTCGCCTAGTGCTGCTCATGGTGGGATTTGTTGGGTCTCTCTCTGTAAATACCTATTTTAAAGAGTATGGTCTAGACCTGCTCTATATGAAAAGTGCCTTGAGATGACTTTTGTTGTGATATGGCGCTATATAAATAAAATTGAATTGAATTGAATTGAAAAAAGGACACAACAGTAATGGAGCAGAATGTTATTTAACTGTGCAGATAATAAATCCCCAAACTCACACCAGAGGCTTTGACTTTTCATTCTGAAAATCCATGTGTGAGATGAAATCATTTCTACAGAGTCACTGTTGTTTTTTTTCTACTGGCTGCAGGCCATTTATACCTTGTATTGTTGAGGTCCCTGGAATATCATGTGTGTGTTTTCTTACCATACGTATTGAGCAATAGGCAGGGGTTGCTGCTGTCTGGGGACTCACTGCCCCAGCTGTTATTGTAGAACCAGGAACCATCAATCCATAACCACTGGTCCTGGAGGAAAAACACATCAACACATCATTATCAGTGCTTTGTTGTGCAGCAGAGAGTAACTTAAAATAAGGCAAATATGAAGGAAAAAATCAAATACACAAAGGGAAATATGTTTATGTTTATGTCAATGTGTTCATTTAAGTACCCACGCAATGACAGTCAAAAACATAGATTCCAGTACACACAAAAATCGTTTAAAAAAAATGAAAATCTATCAAGAGGGGAGCCAGAAAAACAAGTTAAAATATGGTAGAGTACTGTGACATAAAAAAAATGGTAAAATAATGGTTACTGGCTGTACCACAAATATAGTATACAGCTGTTATTTTACAGCTAGATCTCATCTCTACCAAGAAAAATGTAAAAACACCTAAATATATCACATATAAAATAGTAACCACCTTTAAATAACAAACATATAATGTTAAATTACAGATTATCATCCAAAGAATAATGTAAAAATGCCATAAATATATTATCATTTGTATTTTTAAGAAATTTAAAACCATTCTAATTTAACGTGACAAAATCAATTTAGTACAGAAATGCTAGTAAAGTTAGCATAAAATGCCTGTTAAAACTCTAATAAAACTCTTAAATGTGTCAGGTAACAGCTATAATGATTTAAAAAAAAACAATTTAACTTAACCTCTGGCTCAAAGAATGCTGGGAAGTTCCCTCCAACTCCACCTCCACCGTAAAATGTATTTTCTATAGATTAATTTAAGATTATTTATTCATATTAACATAATTGTATCATATTTAAGCAATGTTTAAATATAATTATCTGCTTAATACATTTAAATGTGCTATTTCTAAAAGATTACATAATGTTATGACTTTTAAATATAGTAAAATCATGTAATTCTTCATTTGATTTTAACAAATATTATTTGTATTTTCAAAAACCATCACAATGTAAATTTTTAATAAAAATGCAGTTTAAAAATGTTTTAAAAACATTGTTTTTTTACAGTGCACGAGTCCATATTAAGTTACCTGATTTACCCTGACATCTTCAATTATAAAATGTCACCACCCCGATCTACAAAAAATGTCTAAAAACCTAGTTACATTACTGAAACGTCTTAAACAATTCCCATTTATTCTCTTGATTGTCTCTAAAATCTTTATTTCTTTGTGGTGCTGCAGATTGCTATGACCATGGCTAATAATATTACATCATGTTATCCTTTGTACCTGTAGGTAGAAACCACCCAGCCAAGCATTCTGATTGCCATTATTGCTGGTGAGCTGCTGGAGGAAACCATACTCCTGAGCGCTGTGGACAGAGACCAGCATGGAGTCCATCATGGCACAGTTTGACTGGTGGAGGAGAAATAGGGCAGAGGGACAAAAAGAGACCCATTAAAGTCTGAATATCTAAACTGCATGTAGCTAAAGCCTTTGCAAAGAAATTAAATGGTAGTCCATTGTGAGATTAAAACAGACAGGGAATGCTCTTAATTTAGACTCAAATTTGATATCAAATGGATGTACACTATGTAAGAAATCCAAATGATTTGATTTAGGAAATCAAAGTACAATGCTCAAACTACAATTACAATATAGAATTGATGCTGAAAATAAACAAAAACCAAGAAGATGTTCCTCTTCACAGAAAAAACAAACACTGCACATACAGAATACTGCTCTGCACATTTAATTTAATTTTGTTGTAATTTATAGTTATTTTGAATTTAAACCCAGTGATTCAAAATTATATTTTTGATGATAGAAGCTGTAAATATTATGTTTTAGTTTGAATGAATTAAAATTAGATAATCTATAGTCAATTTTTCAAATCTACTTTTAAACAGAAATTGGCTTCAATAAATAGCAGATATTACTTTACAATGGCTTAAAAAAGTGAAGAACTAATCAGCCTGTCTGTACTATGGCTTTATTTACTTTATTTACTTTACTTTATGTACAGTATTTGTCTTGGAGAAAATCAAAGCAGAGAATCCAATTAACAGACCATGTGTAATTTACAGATGAAACTTTCCTGTAGAAAGTGTGTCTGGTGCTGCAGTCTTTAGACAGTATTTACCTGAGCCTGAGGCCAGGTCATGTCCTCATTCACAAAGCTGTAGCAACGTCCCTGGAACACCTCCCATCCTTCAGGACACATCATCTGGCTTGGTGAAGGAGTAGTGTATACTGTGGTTTGTGGTGTCGTGGTTCCAGGAGATGTGATACAACAAGGAATTGACGTGGATGGAATGTAATTTGGATAAGTGGTCATTGTGGGAGAACTGTCATTGTAAAGCCCTGTCACTGTAACTGTTGTGAATGGAGTTGTAGTAGTCATAGACTCTACAGAAGGAGGCACTGTAAGGAAAAGAATCTGTATTACTTCAAAAAGTGTCACCATATTAACCAAATCAAATAATATTTGCCTTCACAAAAACAATATGTCAGAAATATGACCCTTAGTATACATGATAACGTTAGGCTCACCTGAAGGGGAAAAGTATGTTTAGCAGAGGAAGCAGAGCCCCAACCTCATGAAAATGGAAGAACAACTCAACACAAAATTCTAAAAAGCATTCTTTCATAGACCACCAATATTGATGTCAAGGCCTTTTCACATGTGGAATACAGATCACCCTATCCCTCTTCTCATGAGTGAATCCTGTACTACATTTTCATCAAACTGAAAGTGTAAACATAGAAAAACAAAACCGTAACACTGGAACTTAACTTGCTTACATGCTGTTTTAAAAAGCATTTTGTTTGACATTCATGATATCCATGCTAGGTGAAAAAAAGAGGTTTTTAAGTACTAATTTTTGAGAAGAATGTCCTCAGTAACTTAAAAGTGGGTCATCCACAGTGTTTTGTGTTTTATTGAAGTGACTTTATTTTCTTTGTGTATAAGTATGTAT
>BRZM01000226.1:21282-35052 GCA_033238685.1 Lates japonicus | reverse complement strand
ACCACTCCGCCTGTATCTGAAGGCCATACAACATGAAAAAGCTGTCTGGAAAAAAAACGTCAGGAAGCTGAAATATATCTCAGTTCCTTTTAAAATTTATTATTAAGTAATTAAATGTTTTCTGTCAACTTTAAGTTCAAAACACTTATGAACGTACCTTGATATCACTCTGGGTATAAGATAACAGTTATTAAAGTGCAATATATAGTCCCTCAAATCATATATGATCCAAATTATGAGTATATTTATAACTGTGTTTTGACCAACACAAAACAAATTTTAAACACAAATTTAGAATGTATTCATCTCAGCTGACCAAACCAAGTGACTTTTGGCAATGTCTGAGGGTGATACTGAGATCTGGACTTTTGGTACTGACCCGTCTGAAGGTTGAAAGCCGATGGTTTGTACATAAAAATGTCTATGCAGTGAAGTCATAGTCTGTCCTCCATGGTTCTTATTAAAGGATTCAGAACAGAGAATGCTTTTCCTTTTGTATATGGAGCCAAACAAGCTCAGCATTTTCACTTCGCAAATGTGCCGAATCTCTGGAAATATGCCTTTATTCAGCTGCTGGTAAAAGTTTGCTGGGAAGGCTGTTGGTGTAAAACTGCTCCACTGCTGTACTGCAGCTCAATAGCTCAGTGCAGCTGATACAGCAGGAGCATCATCAAGATACAGAGGTAGTTCTATGCTCATGTGGTGACAGAAACAAATAAGCCCGTTTCTCTGTTTGGTCCTTAAGACTCTGGAAGTCAAGCATCTTCAATTCATTCATGTCATCATCAACTCCTCTCAAAAAAATTAGTAACTGAGCAGATGCATCCGTGCTTTCATCACAGGCTAACGAAAGAAAGTCAAAGGCCGCTCCTTTGGCGCCCAACTGTATCTCTTAATATCTGATGATATGTACAATTCTCACGTGCTACAGTGTTCTGAGCCAGGCAATCATTGGCAAACTCGCTGCTAAGGACGTTTTCTCCACTATTTTCATAACTTGCCTGATCTGCTGCTTGTGAACTCACCCCCTCCACAGGGTTTGCAGTATTTGTGATTAACGCCATACCTCATAGCTAGCCTTTGTGGCATTTTCATTTAGTGGGCTCTTGTGAAAACCGCTGCTGTGAAGCTAAAACAGCTTCAACAACCTAATTATCTCGCTCACTCCCTGATAAACATGTCGAGATAATATTGCGCATGTTTTGACTGGTAGTGTCTCCTGACATTTAATTCTTTATACGGCTGATCTCTCTTATGGAATTAAACCGCCTGGTTGTTTGTATTTCATTGATATTGTGTTCCTATATGGAAGCGACGTCCCTCACCGATCAACTTTTCTTTTTATTTGTGTGTGGCTTCAAATTGGCTGGAAAGGGTCCAGCAAAGTCTCCATGATAGAGGGTGCTTCTGAACAAATAGCATTTTTTACATGTATTTTACTGGCGATATGGAGCATAAATCTTCTTTTCAGACACCAGTCTACGCCACTCTACTGAAACAGCACTTGCTAAAGTAAATGATCTTCTACTCTCTCTGGTTAGTTCACCTCTCACTCCTCCACTTGTGCCGTGCAGCCTTTTGATACTATAGACCACTGTATACTCCTTGACTGGAAAATGATTTGGAATCTCCCAGCCTGCAGCCTGGGAGAGGAGGGAGGGCTGGTGCATGGGTGGTACTGTGTCATACTGAGTACCCAAGCTGCCTTGTATGTACTGCCTCAAAGGCTGACAATGCCTCCTCAAGTCAAGGAACTAGAGATCTCTGCTTGTCTTCTGTTAAAGCTGGATGTCTCAAAACATCCTGCTGTATCCCTTATATCCGCCAAATAACTAACGGTTTCTCAAGTACAACAACAACCAAAAATCTGGGTTGTCATTTGATCCTATATTTCCTTCAATCAGCACGACAAGGGACATTACAGAGACACTTTTTCACCCTCTGTGTATAGCTAGGATTTGGTCTTTCTCTAGCAGGCGCAGGTCAGAACCATGCCTTTATTCCTCTAGACTGGATTATTGTAATGTTTTGCTCAGGACTACACGTGCTAGCACTAAAAAGTCTGCAAATATGGTTCGAATGCTGCAGCTAGAATGTGACCAATTCGAGTTTGATATCTTTTATTAGCCTCCTTCACTGGCTCCTATTCTGTAGCCCAGATCAGACTTTAAAGTTCTCCCTATTGACATAAAATTCCTAAATGGTAGCCCCTCATACCTATCTGAACTGTAACCCATATATTTCCCTCCCGTGCTCGTTCTCAGGTGCAAGGGCTGCTATCTGTCCCCAGTCAAAAAGTGGCAGGCTGCAGGGCCGCTTCTCTCTCAATTTGCCCTCTGGAACAACCTCCTATTGATATATTAGATGGGGCGTATCCGTTTAGGCCTTTAAATCAAACTAAAAACTCATCTTTGTGCCTTAACTTTCAACTAGCATATTATTCTGGATTCCTATTTCAGGATACCATTTTTCCTTTGGCCAGGTTGGGTCAGTCTCAATGCATCAGTTAAACATGGTTATTAAATGTTGTCCATGATGTCACATGAATTATATAAACCGTCTTAATACCAACTTATCACTCTAACTGTGTTTCTTCCTCAAGCATGTGGTACCCAGGCTGTGCTTCTCTCTCTCTCTCTCTTCTACTGTCTCTTACTGCAGGGTTCTGCCTCCGGAGCTGGAGTCTCCTGCTGCTCCATAGTCCATCAACTGATGAGTAGCAATAGATTATAGCATTCAATTAGTGCTACTAATGTTTCCTGTTTTGTCATTTTATTCTTCAGCTATAATTATTATTATTATTATTATTACTACTATTTACATTGTGACTTAGTCTGTGCTGCAGTGTTGTCTTTTCTCTACCCCATCCCCCCACACCCCTCCTCTCTCTCTGTACAAACCCATTACGAGGGCAGGTGGCCGCCCACCTGAGTCGGTTCTGCTCTTGGTTTCTGCCTCAAAGGAAGTTTTCCCCACTGCCACAGTGTCGCCTGAGTCTTGCTCCTTGGTGGGATCTGTTGGGTTTCTCTCTGTAAATTTAGAAGATAAAGAGTATGGTCTAGACCTGCTCTATATACAGTGCCTCAAGGTAACTTCTGTTGTGAATTGGCGCTATATATATAAAATTAACTTGACATAAATGATACATTTTGCAATAGGCCTTTATATAAAATTTGTTATGGGCATAATTAGCTGGACTTTGGACATACCTGCTCAGGACCGCCTCATGAACAGTGTTTAGGTCAATTTCAGAAATGTTTGCCTCGTGTCTACTCTAATCCAAGTATTCTAATAATTTCCTATATTTTAAGTGTCATATATTTCCAGTCCTTATCACAAATTAAGATTATAGAGAACATGTAGAGTAAGGCTTTTTTTTAGGTATTCATTGGTGTGACACTCCCTGGCTTTGTTGGCAGCCATGGTGTTGCTGTGAAACTCTACAATTCTCATAAACCTGTCAGAATTAAGCACTCTTCTGAGAAGCCGACACACAAGCCATTATATCATAACTCTGCATTTCTGGACATGACCGCTAATGCACATAAATACGCACAAACTCAAATTAAGCTGACACAAACTCAACTGTCAAAGCATCTTAGAAATTATTTAGCATACACCCACATCAGCGTATGAGCTACATATGAGCATTCAGAGGAACTGTATCACGCTCTTGCATTAGTAAGGTATTTAGTTTAGAAAACTGTGAGTAGGGTGTGCTGCTTGGGGTATATGAGTTAGGCACATTATAGTTAGGGATGGGAATTATTAGTTTTATTGACACCAGTGTAAATAATCAGTTCTGTATTGCTCCCATTCTTTATGATTCTCTACAATCCTCTGATCAATTTTCTGTGTAGCCAGAAAAAATAGGCCTACAGGTTTCCAGCATCAATGTGTTCATTATCTCACTGAGTGTCCTAGGTACTGAATACTAGTACAGCATTTGTTTCACAAAATTCTGCTAAACCCACCTGTCTGTGGCGCTATAATTACACATGAATGTTACCCTCAGTAACCAGACAGGCTTGCTTGGTAGAGAGGCAGTAGTACTCTTGTGTATGATCTCAAAATACATACAATCACAATTAAGCCCTTGTTGCATATAGAGATGTTTCAGCATGCTGTTCTATATTGAAATTGCCATTTTACAGACATTACAACTGTTATCATTAAAATGAAGCCACACAGTATTTCCCACAGGCTGAGAATCTACTTGTGGTGGTGGGTGTAGGATAACAGTGGAGTGGTTCACAGGAATTTTAACATCACCATGGGTGCATTGGTAAGAATGTAAGGAGACCACTGTTGTTCCAGTTTAAGTTTTTATTCCCACAGTGCACACATATTGAGATGAATAGGAGGCTTGCTATGGTTATGGTTTATATCTGAGTGAAAAACAAATAAACACAATAATTAATTCAATGTCAATTTACAATTAAATGAATATAAGTACTCTGCCTGTCAAAGGATGTAAAATGAGCAGAATTGGTGTTTTCCACCAAAACGAACAATGGAAAGGAGGAGGATATATAGACTTGTCAGTTAAGAGCATGAATGTATACATGGTTGAGAGTCAGTTCAGGTGACAATGGGCCATGTCAAGGAAGTGGATGAGGAGTGATGACTAGTATGGCTCTTTTCAACAGCAGGTGATCAATGATAAGAAATCATATAGCTGTCATGACTCATCCTTGGCTAAACCTCCTCTGGACATGCCATCCCCCTCTACCTTGATGCCTTCCAGTACCATCACCTGTCATACTCCATCTGCCTAACAGATGTCCCCAGACTTTCTTCCTGTCTCCATATTCACTTGCCACACCTCATTATCCCAGCCAATACTTACACCAGCCCTTTTTCCCTGGTCAGCTGTTAGATTGGAGTGGCTGAAGAGCAGGGCAGACAGCTGAGTACAAGACTGAGCAAGCACTGTCAACTGAGGCTGGGCAGGCAGGTTCTAGAGCTGGAGCACGTAGACACGACAGCGAGCTGGATGAGAGAGGAGAACAGAAGGGCAGACAGAAGTAAACCTGATGCACAGGTGAACAATTGTTAATGGGAGTTTTAAGACAACATGAGGTTACTCAGGCCATGTAGGTGAATGGACAATCTGGCAAAGAGAGGAGTCAAGAGTCAGGATTTAAATAATGGCGGGAGAAAGAACCTGAAGGTTATGCCCAGCATACACACACACAAACACAGAGAGACAAACCTTGGACAAGCAGGGAACACAAAGGGTAGGAGACAGAGGCAGAGCCTGTCCAGTTTTTCCTTATTTTATTTCAGTTTATTTTCCAAGTTTTTCTCTATTTTATTGCTGTGTGTAAGTTTTCATATCTGAAGGAATTGAGTTGTCTTGTTAACAAGTTTATTCAATTTTATATTGTCTACATTGAACTGCATTCATTCAAGAATTCTGAATTAACCTCTGAGGAAGCAATCTGTTGAGCTTGACTGAGACTGGTGCATGGCCACTCATAGCAACCAGGTGAATTAGGGAATCATTGGTTCAGGCAGAGCAGTGTTTTTTGCTAATGGCACTAGCTATTTGCAGCATGCGATGCAATGATTGGCACATTCACAGCTGTGTAGCTCTTAATATCCAATCATTATCACTCTAAAAATCATGCATGTCATTGCTATTTGTTGCCGCAGCTCTCTCCACTACCCCAACATTTTCCTTAAATTATGTTTTGTGTGGTTAATTTAATGTCTATGCATGTGTTTATCAAGGGGATTAGTGCTCTTAGCAGAATCCCTGTTGCTGCTTGTATATGAGAGCTCCCTCAAACAGCAGAGCCTTATAACCACTTGCTATAATGTAGCTATTTCTGACTGAAATGTAATGGTGTAATACAGTGCCCTAAAAACAAATGTATTAAAAGGTTATTAGATGCATAAAACACTTAACTGAATACATGGCAGGGGCAGGGACAGACAATTTTCATAGTGGTTGTCAGCGCAAGGCCAGTACTTACTTTGGGGAAGCACAGAAAATAGAAACCTGTTCAGTTGTCTCCATGTGACATCAGCCATGGACAGAGAAATTATGTTTTCAGATTGTCTATCCTTCTGTCCACCCTATTCTCGTGAGCGCAATATTCCAGTAATGCTTTGAATTTCTTCAAATTTGGCACAAAACTTTACCTCAAAGATGAACTGATAAGATTTTGGTGGTCAAAGGTCACTGTGACCTCACAAAACACATTTTTGACCATAACTCAAGAATTCACACACTAATTAACTGCAACTGGACTGGCTGGCAGAGGCATACTGACCATAAGGGAGAAACCGTGCCATTTTTAAAAAAAATTCCTAGTATTATTATTTCTAATCATAAAATTATTAGCAGTTTTCAGTACTTCTGTAGCTTGTACCTGAATCTCTGCTCTTTGGCTTGGCTCCTTTGTTCTTGTTACTTTCATCTGACTCTGCCTGTGTTAATGTTTTACTGATTACTGCCACCTTCTGACTATCACATCCATACCAAAAAAGTTGGCTAATCTCCTCTGTCAATAAAGAAGAAGCATAGACAGAAAGGTTTTTCTTTCATCAAAGTGCACAAGACCCATTGATCACAACTGTGACTGTAAAAAATGTTTCAGTTTGTAACGTAGGCACCTCTCTTAACAGAAATGAATAAGGTTGTTGGGCACCAGACAGGCAAGGTATAAACCCACCTATACCTATCAAATTTATTTTTTATGAATAACTTTAAATTAGAGAGTGCTTGCGTCCTAGCTACAAAAGGAACAGTAGAAAACCCAACCAATAAATGTGCAATATGTATCTTGTATTAACTCAAGTCTTTCGCATCAATAATGAAACACAACATTGCAGCATCCAAAAAGAGAAAGAAAACAAAAATCAGATATCACATATCAAAATCACATTAGACAGTCTCATTTGATAGTCCTGAAACCAGTGTGTATGAATTCAGGTAAGAGTATGTGTGAGTCCATTGGGGGTTTACAGTCACTTAAGGAGGGTGAAGGTGTGAATGGATGAATATGGGGAAGTGAATACAACTCAGTCCGGTTCCGTTCGGTTCAGTTCAGTTCAGTTTGTATGTAGGTGTGTGTGAGTGTTTTTTGGTAGAGAGAGGGAGAGGGAGAGCAGGAATGTATTCAGGTGAGCATGGGAGAAGCCAGGAGAGTTTGGGTTGTGAAGGGGACTTATCTGGGGTGTGGATGGTTGATGTGTCCTCTGACCCGGAGAGAGAAGCCTCAGAAAACCGAGCAGGACAGGACCAGCTGCTCCAGGGTTCCCATTTCTCCTCCTACAGTCCTAGTTCCACTAATTCAATATTCCATCTCAAACTTTCTCAGTAAAAGTCCATGTCATTCCATATTTGATCCATGTTACTAGTCCTCCTTTCTTTCTTTTTCTCTCACGTTTCCTCTTTTTCTCTCACTCTTCCAGTTATCAAACCTCCTTCCAGTCTCTCCTTTGTTTGAATTTCCCTTCTACTCAGCTCCCAGGTGTGACTCCTACTTGTACCTTTCCCATCCCCCTCCTTTTCAGCATGTCATTTCCTGTTTCCTGTCAACCCCCTTTTCCTCCTGCTACAAGTTTTAAGTACTGACTGTATACACTCACTTCACTAGGTACACCTTGCTAGTACCAGATTGGACCCCCTTTTGCCTTCAGAACTGCCTTAGTTCTTCGTGGCATAGATTCAACAAGGTGCTAGAAACATTCCTCAGAGGTTTTGGTCCATATTGACATGATAGCATCACACAGTTGTTGGCTGCACATCCATGATGTGAATCTCCCGTTCCACCACATCCCAAAGGTGCTCTATTGGACTGAGATCTGATGACTGTGGAGGCCGTTTGAGTACAGTGAATTCATTATCATGTTCAAGAAACCAGTTTGAGATGATTTGAGCTTTGTTTGTTGTGGAATCCTGCTGGAAGCAGCCATCAGAGGATGGGTACACTGTGGTCATAAAGGGATGGACATGATCAGTAACAATACTCAGGTTGGTTGTTTCGTTTAAACAATGCTCAGTTGGTACTAAGGGGCCCAAAGTGTGCCAAGAAAATATCCCCCACACCATTACACCACCACCACCAGCCTGAACCATTGATACAAGGCTGGATGGATCCATGCTCTCATATTGTTTACACCAAACTCTGACCCTACCATCCAAATGTTGCAGCAGAAATTAAGACTCAGACCAGGCAATGTTTTTCCAGTCTTGTTGTGTCTTGTATTTTGGTGAGCCAGTGCAAATTGTAGCCTCAGTTTCCTGTTCTTAGTTGACCGGAGTGGCACCCAGTGTGGTTCTCTGCTGCTGTAGCCCATCTGCTTCAAGATTCCATGTGTGGATTCAGGGATGCTCTTCTGCAGACCTTGATTGTAATGAGTGGCCTCTGGCATCAAAAAGGCATTCTCACTGAGAGAGCTGCTGCTCACTGGATATTTTCTCTTTTTCAGACCATTCTCTGTAATCCTAAAGATGGTTATAAGATAAGATAATCCTTTATTATGCGGGAAAATCCCAGTAGATCAGCAGTGTCTGAAATACTCAGACCAGCCCATCTGGCACCAACACCCATGTCTCATTCAGTGTCACTTAAATTACCTTTCTTCCCAGTACTGATACTCGGTTTGAACTTCAGAAGGTTGTCTTGACCGTGTCTACATGCCTAAATGCACTGAGTTGCTGCCATGTGATTGGCCTTAATGAGCAGCTCAACAGGTATAGCAATGAAGTGGCTGGTGAGTATGCAGTATGGACTGCATTCCCCTTGTAAGCAAAATGACCAAAATGCATCCCTGTGTACATCTGCACACGAATGTGGGTTTGGACCGCAGCATTTTTTCCAAGTTCATATAATAAAAGTAATGAAATTTTCTGAAACAATGCTACACTGATGCTGCAAAGATATTGTAGTCTACAGTGCCAAAATCACTGACTTACCTAATCTTAATGGGGTGAATGTGCTTGTCATTACTTTCAGATTCAGATAAGCTGATGCAGCATTGTATGAATAAAATTGACTTGACTTGATCTCAACTTTTATTTCAAACCAGAAAATTCCAGGACTTGCATAAATAAATTTCCTAATACAGCAATTCAGCAATCTTTTTTTTTCTTGAACAATCATCAGTTAGTAGAAAGAAGACATAACAAAACAGACAAAATCAGCAATGATCACAAAATTAAGCTGAAATCCATAATTTTTAGATTACACATTAGTAAAACTACAAAACTGAAAGAATGAGAGTGTAACAACTGTTTACAGATGATGGGGGTTGAATGGAAGAGGGGAGGGGTGGGGGCTGAGAGGTATCAAGTATGTACAGATTCTGTATCCAGTGTTATCCAGTAGGCTGGAGGAGACAAGTTAAGAACCTTCTATGTAAGACCTGTTACCCACTGCTGTGAACTAGAGAGACCTGCAAACAAGAACAGGAAAACAGGATTCATAAAAAAAAAAAAAAGAAGGCATCTTGCTAATTTGGAAACCCAAAGACTTCAACATTAAATAAATAAAGGTGCAATTATCATAGGAACAACTACAAACATAATATATAACCATGAAATTGTGGAATAATCCAATACATTCTAAAAATACTGCTTATTATTATGAAATGTCATTTAATTCTGCTTCTTTTCACAATAAGTTTCTTTTTCTATTTCCAAAAGTTTCCAAATGTTCCTTTTCCAGACCTTTTTTATTCGAGTGAGTTATTCCAGTTGAATCTACAACCATGCTCGTGGCTCTGTGAAGCTGTACTTGAGACACAGCAGTGCTTTTTAGCTGAATGCTAAAGTCAGTGTACTGAAACACTCACTATGACAATGTTAACACAATGAACTATTTCATGGATTATTACATATTCTATCTGCATTTATTCAAATGATTATTTATTTCATCATGTATTATTATTATACATTATAATACAGACATTGAACTTCGGGTCTTTATACAATTCAAAGGATTGTTGACGCCTGGTGAAATACATTCTTTATTCTCCAGTAAAGATAATGATGGACAGGCAATATGTTTAAGCTTGGAAACGAATGGATTATTTCACCAACAAATATATTACGCTCTTAGCCATTTTATTCATGTAAATTTGTGGCATGTTTCCATCATAGAAAAGTTCCCATTTTGCCCCATCTTTACTCGATACAAAACTTGCCTGTCTCCATAATCTTTGATTGTATATATCACTGCTTTGGAGGCAATGATTTAATGCTATGTAGTTCATAGATTATTTTACCATTCAGCATGTCTGTCACATTTTGTTATCCTTGATTAATTTTTAATATTTGCACTCATTTTACCTGAGCTACCTTGAGGTGTTACCTGTGTTTTTTGCGAGTTAAGATTCATGCAAGCTTCTCTTCTGTGTTTATAATTATAACGAATACAACACATACTGATATTAGGCCAGGAGTTCAGTTTATCTCCACCTATGATCGCTGTATCTCTGAAAAAATGATTATGTCAAAAGATGTCAAATCCTTTCTGTGATCCTTCCAAGTGCTGAATTAGTGTTTGACTGAGCATGTCTCCAGTGATCTAACCCAGCACAACAGTGGCAATCGAACACTTTAAAATATCTAGGATTTTTTTATAAATACTATTTGGCCTAGGTTTGATGTGTAAAAATAGGTTTGTTCAGTAACCCAAAATACTATTTTTGTACAATACAATTTGTTGTCTGAGAGCACCACTTTTAACAGCCTGCTTTGAACATTTATACATTGTTTCAATATATGAATGTATATTTATGTGAAATATGGTAACATACAATATTTCCCTCGTTAAATGCACTCTATTGCATGATTGGTCCATTTGTACAATATGAGGATAGCATGTGTGAAAAACTTTGGCAGTAGACATGAAGACACATGAAATGAAAAACATTGAAGAAAGTTATCATATCTTCAGAGAGAAGTGTTCACTACAGATCAAATGTCACACTCATGAATACCTTATCGTGTGTGTGATGTAGCATTCATTCAGAAGACATCTATAAAATAGTCCCACCTCAACACACAACCTAATCTTACTTTTTTAAGGTTACACAGCCTAAAGTTGAAAACTTGACAACCTGACAGCTGAAGGTCAGCAGGTCTCGACCTTAATGGAAAAGAATCAGGACTTCAATCAAATGATCTTTCATCAGTTTTCTAATTAAAATGTAAGCTGTGATAGCCGACCTCTTTGCACAAACTCTGATGAACCAATTAAAAGCAGATGAACTACTTAAACCCAGAAAACTTTACATCACAGCTTCATTTGCTGTAATCATAGCATGTAGTCAATCCATCATTTAACTGACCTTGATTTTCATGATGCATTTAGGGAAGTTTGTGAATAAAAATCAGTTGGTCTGTTGCCCTCTTTCTAGTGTTAGTTGTATTGAATAATTTTTATGTATATTTTACACAAATCTTTGTTTTTCCAAATATTAATGCCACAGTGTGACAGAGCTACCAGTGCAGATACAGTATATTGAAGCTGTAAATTAAAGCTGTCCACAATGTGGACAGTGACCATTTGAGAACAATGACGAAACAATGATGAAATGGTTCTTCAATATTGTTTGTCAAAGTAAAAGCATCAAAATTCCATGAAGATCCAGGAAGCCCCACGTAGTAGGTCCTGTGCCTGCATTAAATTTCTAAGATGAATATGAAGAAAAGAAGGAAAAAAGCAAACTGATAGCTTTCAGCTTTTAAGGGACCTAAGTTAAACCACTTCAAAAAAGAATGATACCAGAAAAAACAAAACCACTTCAGAGCTCGCCTTTCATGAAAGTATAAAATCAATGAAAGAATATTTTGGCTGGCGCAATACCAGGCTATTTTTATACTCATCCTCAAATTATCGCCTGCAACTGCCGTTACTTTTGGATAAATTGACGGCCTGGCCCATTTTCAAATAACGCAGGGCAAACTCCGGGTGGAGAGGTAGGAAAGAGATAACTCTCAGTGGTGCAGGACAGGGTCCGCGGGCATTCAGACTGAAAATCAACTGGTCGCTCCGAAAGCCATTTACCGTGACAAATAGTTCCTCTTCTGCTATCGCTGGCCGCTGCGGATAATGTGATTATACCACTACAATATGACTGCCCAATAACCAGATTTTTGAGGTGGCTTCTATGTGACAGTGAACCATTTCAAGTTTTCGGTCAGGGTTTGGCCCCTGAGAGAAATTTGGGGAATTTAACCTCTTTTCACACAGAGATCAAAGCAGAAACTAACAACCATAATTATTGTTTTAGGGAAAAGTTTTGCTTTAAAGAGCTGATAATTCAGCTTCAATTGATCCTCAGTCAATTCAAAAGCTGTTCATCTCACCTCTCTATTCTTTTTCATCAAGATCATATAATCCTTTCAGCAGAATATGAATCCCTAAACACGAGTTTTGTTCATCATGTATGACCACCTGATGGGTCATGTACACTGTTCCTTATTAAACCGTGGGTGTGGGGTTAGATGAGGCTGCCTTTTGAGCTCTCAGAACCGATGTGGGCAGCATGGTGGACCGTGAAGTAGGATGTGATTACTCATTTATATCTTGCAATCAGGTTTATGGATGGTAACAACAATTTCCTTAATTTTCAAAAAGGTGCAGTAGAGACTCTTCACCTTGAACCAGTTTCATTTCCAGTTGTCTCAAAGTGTCTGAGACCTAAATATCAACTTTAGAAAGATAAAGCATCAGGAGAGCCACTCCTCTGGCAGAGGCAGGCTCTGCACTGTGTGATGGGGTCATCTGGGACTGTCACTGGTGCATATGCTGACAAAACACAGAATACATCAGGCTTCAGCTCACGTCTCATCTCAGTGCTCCCAGGAGACCAGAACCAGGAAGGCAAAAGTCGACTAAAGCTAGTGCGTGATCAAAAAATTTGCCAGGACCTTTTAAAACGAGGTTTGAGACCATGAAGATCATAGAGAGATGAAAAACTAAAACTTAAATTTTCGTTAAGTCATTGAACAGATCTCTTTCCTGTCTGTCAGTGCCTCAACACTCCATCCTGGGTCAACTTCAACACAGTATTACTGAGACTCAAGGTACATCGTTTTGTGAATCTGGTCTGGATTCTGACTATCACTGTGAAAGAAAAATAGGTGTGTCCTGATTCTTCAGACTCATGTAATGGGCTGACTTGGGTTGTGGCTCATTCAGCAGGTGATTATCCCAGCAGAAAGGATCATTCTGGAAGAACGAAGGCTGTTCTTTGTATTTAGACTTTTTGACAGATACATTCCTTAAATATGGATTCTGTTCTGCTCGAGCAATCAAAATCCTGATCTTTAATCATTATTCACTGTGCCTTTGCTTTAGATGTGTTATTAGTTATCCGGGTGGTCGCGATGTCGATCTGGATTTCTAGTTCAATAAAGATAGTCTCCTCTTTCATGAGATGAGGATGAAATGATCAATACAATGAAATAGAATGGATCTTTTATATCTCTTATTGCGTGCTCTGGTTTGCCCTGGTGACATTCAGTCATCAAAACACCTCTTCTTATATCAGTTATAAATCTTTAGATGGCATCCTTGTAGTTATATCTCATCAACTCATCTGAGACAATGTTTAGTAACAAAATATCGTTACCTGCCTATTTTAGTTACTTTAGTCATCTGTAATTTTTTATATAGTATTTTTGGTTTGATTTTCTGTCTTTTGAATTATACATGGTTTTATTTATCTTGTATGATTCTGAAACCGTATTCAATAAATTCAGAAACTAGATGATCAGTGGTTACTATTTGATCCCCAACAATG
>BRZM01000226.1:0-20554 GCA_033238685.1 Lates japonicus | reverse complement strand
TGAGCTTCTATCCAGTGCCCAAAGACCTCAGGCTCCAGCAGCTGCTTCTTCATAATAAGAGAAAACTGGGGTGACCTGGGCCCTAGTGAGACTGCCTCCTGCAGGACACTTCCCTTTAGAAATGGATTGCTCATGAATACAGGTGGGAGATCTGGAAGTTCCTCTCCAAAATATATCAGTTTTATGGTATAAACACTTAAAAACAGCTCATCTCCATTTCCTGACATAGTTCACACATAATTAATAATTGTTCTTTCTTACTTACTGATCCAGTCATCATATCGTACATCAGGGCCCCCAGGCTCCACCAGTCCACTGCTCTGTTGTGACCTGACCTGGTCAGGATCTCTGGAGCCCTGGAAGAAGACACACACAGAGGGGAGACAAACACAACCACAGAAAAGGAAGCACAAAAGTTAGTGCAAAAAGTGAAAAACAATACCAAATACAACTTATGAGTCAAATATCTTTACTAAATTTACAATTTGCATTACACCATTCTGCTTTACTCTTCCAGAATTTATTAATTATATTATAACCTCTTATATCTTACAAGAAGAACAACAGAACCAACAGGAGCATGACACACAGAGCAGCTGACACAGAGTAAAATTGCAACTCACAGTTTTACATGTGGTCATGAAGGTGTTAAAAAGCAAGAGAGACACTGTGAGTGTGACACTGTGTCTATGTGAGTCAACGCAGTATTACCTACATGTATTCTATGGTGCCACAGAAGGTGTGTGTGACCGTTCCATCATGAATTGATTCCTTACAGAGACCAAAGTCAGTGAGCTTGATGTGTCCTTTAAATAGAGAAAAACAAAAATATAACATCCATTGTTTATGTGTCAGGCTAAATGTATATTAGAACTATGAGAAAATGACACTATTATAAAATTATGTTTCAACTACAACACAAGGCAGGACAGAAAATGACAAAACTACACAGTGCACACATTTGATAGGGCACTTAAGGTCATTTATAGTCTTGTGATCAAAATTCAAGCTCGTAAAAAAAAATCTTGACGACACAATTTTAAAGCTGCAGATTTCAATGAGACAGAGGAGAAATGGGAGGAACCTGAGCTAAATTTCAAGTTTCATAGCAAGGGTCTGAATACTTTTGTCAATGTCTCTTTTTAAGAGTTGCAAAAATGTCTAAAATCTAAAAATGTTTTTGCTTTCTTATGGCTATTGAGTGTAGACTGATGAGGGATTTTTTTTTTAATTTTGGCATAAGGCTGCAACATAAAATGCGAAAAAAGTGAAGGGGTCTGAATACTTTCTGATTGCACTGTATATTCTTACATAAACACATGGTGTGTTACCTTGGTGATTAAGCATGATGTTTTCAGGTTTGAGATCTCTGTAAATAATCCCGTTAGAATGGAGGTGACCTAGAGCCAATGTGATCTCTCCTAAATAGAAACTACACACACACACAGAGGTTAAGTCCATTGAAACAATTCATTGAAACAATCCAATATCATTCACGCTTAAGCTGTACAAAATTGCATCTCATGTGCAAACAATGAGTCAGGAACTTGGCATCTTTACCAAGCAGTGTCCTCCATGAAGATGCCTTCTTTCTCCAGCTGCATGAACAGCTCCCCTCCTGGTGAAACAAAAGTACAGTTTGATTAGTGCCTATAGAGACTTTTTCTACCATCTATTCCTTCATAGCTTTACTCATCCTTATTTTCTTTCCCTCCACATTTTCCCAGCTATCCATTCAAAAAGTTTTAAATTAAGGAATCTGACCATGTGCATACACATTCACTCAAGTTGGTCTATGGCATCTGTCTCTCATCCTATGTTTTTATCCTTCCCATCCACCAGTCCATCCCTCAGTGCTTCTGTCTTACCACTTAAACACTCAAGTATGAGGTAGAGTTTTCCCCCTGTCTGGAAGGCGTAGAGCAGATCCACAATGAATGGGTGTCTCACTGTCTCCAGGATCTCCCGCTCTGCTCGTGTATGGGCTGTATCTTTAGCATTACACACTATCTTAGCCTTGAAACAAACATGTTGACAGAGGGAAAGGAGGAGAGGATAAAAGGGATGTGGCAAGGGAGAAAGGACAAATATGTAGAAGGGAGTAAATGAGAGGCAGACAATGGAACATGTTGAACATTTATGTATACTTTATGACTTGTATAATTTGTGAGAAAGCTGTAAGCTGTGTCAAAGTACCTTTTTCAGGACCTTCATGGCAAATATCTTCCCCATCTGGGCACCTTGAACCTTCCTAACCTGGAAAACCTTAAAGAAAACTTTTTGTTTTAAAATAAAACCATACAAAAGAAAGACAGCGCTATGTTGTAAAAAGTAATAATAGTCAGTATAACCAATAACCAATTAATCTTTACTGAATGGTTTATCAAGAAAAAATGCCATCCGTTTGCTTTTCCAGCTTGTCAAAAGTGAGGATTTGCTGCTTTTCTCTGTTTCATATATGTAAATTAATTGTATTTATGTATGAGTTTTACTATCAGACAAACAGTTACTACAATAATAGTATAATGTTTGTTGAAACATTGGTAGTAGTAAACTCTAGTAGTAAGTGTATTTCCGAGGTCACTCCTGCTCAGTGAAGTATCAATAGTGCCTAGAAATCAGAAATCAGCAGTAACACTTTGCTGAAAAATTCTCTTCCTTCCGTTCAACTGACATTTAACATCAAAACCTGTTTAAGCAGATTTGCAATGTAATTGTGCGCTGCAATAACTTTTTTAGGTAGTCATTAATAAAAACACAAGGAAAAAAGTCAGTGGATAGAAAGAGAAAGATGTCACCTTTGGTGTCACCTGATATATACATGTGTACTCACACACCTTGCCATAGGCTCCTTTTCCCAGCACAGTAAGAAGCTCAAAGCAGTCAGGTCCAACTCTCTCACTGTCTCTGTTGACACTCTCACTGGTCAGCTCCACCTCCTCTGTCTGAATGCTGGGATGAAGCATGAGAATGACACAGAAACATTTGTATATGGAAGCACTTAGCATATATTTGTTGAGATTTAATAATAAATTCAACTTACTTCTCTGGTTCTGTCACAGTGAAGTCACAGACATCATCCTACAGATGAGGAACAACAAGCCAAGGAGGTTAAACAATAGTAATAAAGGTAAATGTGTTTTTAAGAACATTCTGGTTAAATTCCTCCTCAGTTTTAATTTTGTAGATGGCTGTATTCTTTGCATTATCATCACCATCATCATCATTATCACGAAAAGAGCTGAAAATGTATTCAAATTAGATCTTGTGTTACGAACCCAAGAAATCACTAATAAAGATTAATGAGCAAAATTAATGGTCTCATCTCATCCTAGATTAATTCAGTTATTTATATGATCAACTGTAGTCTTATCAATGATTATGGGACACAGACCTCTGTATCACTGATGTCCTCAGTCTCCAAGTCTATGTCGAACACTCCTGCCATCCTGAAACCAAGACTACAGTCAAACAGTGTGTTGTGTTTTATTTAACCAGAGGTTCATTGACACTTTTATCTCAATGAGGAATGCAATATTGCCATGCAACTCAAAAACACACTTTGTTCTTGTCTCGTGAGCATAACAGTGAACATCTGAATGGCAGACGCAGACATTACAGGATCACATACTGTATGTCTGCTGTCGACCTACAATCTAGAAGACAACTGCTTCTTAGTTGGCCTCCAATAACCATTTAATTTCATGTGAAAACACTATATTGGCAATTATTGGTTGGTTTCCTAAGACAACTGAAGTCCCTGGACCACGAAATTATCTGATTTTTATAGCTGGCTAGGTGCTCTCAGCCTTTAGTAATTAAAAGAAGGAGCAACTGCTGGTTTGGGTGAATCAGAACTCAAATAACTTGGCCCACCTAAGACGGAACGATAGCCTAGCCTCCACCAGGCAGTTGTGAAACATGGAACAACTACATCTCTGAAATTAGAATGAATCTTGACAACAGCTTTGTGGCTTCAAGTAATGCTAAGGGCTATTACAGACGTCTTAATCAAATGCTTTGAGGGAGCTAGCGTGAGTTCCCACGTTAGCATGCTAGTTAATCAGATGGCAACCGCAACAACATGTGAGTGACCATGACGACAAATGTTTTGTTCTCAAAAAGCCGATTGATGTCCACAATTGGTTTGTACGTTTATTGGGGTGTTACTTATTTCTGTAAAATCTCACACTGGTAGCAACTGACTGACAGTATTAAATGTTAGCTATCATCACGATGACAGCCGAGGCTGACCGGTTTGACAGGTACCAACATGCTAATGCTAGCTGCTGTTTCACCTGGTAACGCTTCTTCATCCGGTGGTTCCTTATTTCTTTCTGTAGTCCGTTAGCATAAAATCCTAAGATGTTTTTCATACACCAAAATTTGTGGTTGCCATTGTTCTTTTTACACAATAGTTAACTAAACTACAACAACACACTGCGGTTTTTGAGTCCCTCTCATGTTCCTCTATCAGGCATCAATCCGTCGTGCTGTTGTTGTGGCTAGATCGACCTTTAACTTCCTACGTCAACAGTCAAGGGGGCTGACCGGGGCTGACAAGAAAAGCACTAACGGCTAATACTACAAGAACAAAAAATGCAATTAATGAATATCACTGATATTATTATTTTCTCTTATTAAAGAATTGACTCACTCAGATAAAAAAAAAAAGAAATGAAAAACAAAACGCATATTTTCTCTTCGCAACCTCTGCACTCAAGGGTGAGGCAGACATCTCAGAGACAGAAATGAAAACTATCAACATGGCCAGGTAGCTCGAGGGTTAAGTGAGACGTGAAGAAAAATGTACTGCGACATACGTCCTTATGGTGGAAATCTGGGTACAGTTTAATATGAAACAAATGACATCAAGATTTGATTAGTGTCATCCTGTTTTCTGGCCTGCCACTATCCACTATCCCTGAAAGGCTTCCTCTGGCATTTTTCCAGGCTATATTTTTATAATTGTTCAGCTAACTGTTTTCTGCTAGAGATGTAAATGAATCTAAACTAAACTTGAAAAAACTTGAAAAAGGCTAAATATTTTCCTACTGCAGCAGTGGGTTAATAAACATTTGGTGAGCTTACAACAGCAGGACAATATATGTGGGAGTGACCCCCAATACAGCCATATCACCAGAACTGTCTTTTAAATTCATACAGTGTTATAAACTACCAACAGTTTGATCACAACTTCATATTTATCATTTCCTTAATTGTTTCCCAAATCAAGCCAGAGCTGATTTTAAAGTACTTCTGCTAACTTAACATCATCACCATCTGATATCTTGTAGTTATTCCTAATATTAACATGTGTGCCCACAGCTCAAATTGTGCTATTACCTTCTGACCAAAATTGGCAAAAATAAATTCACACCAGGTCCCCATCTAACCAGGTTTCTAATGTAACTGGGAAAGGTATACAGAGACCCTCAAATCCAACTTCTCATATCAAACCTAGCACTGTCTATCTGTGGTGAAACAGAACATCAAAGACTGCATGGACATCATTGTTTCTCTAAGGTTTTTACAGATATTCTTCTGATAAATAACAAAACAGGTTTCAGAAGTTGAAGTTTGGCTTTATTACGCTGTGTTACTTTTTCCTCTGTGTTTGGTTTTAACACAGAGGTGTAAACTACCTGCCAGTTGTGGTTTTACTTCTCTCGAAGTCAGCCCACACCGGATGTAACTGACATTTAGCATTCAAATTTCAATTAATCAGACTTAATTCATATATTACCTTTCTAATATGTTAGCATAGCTCAAGGTCCTTTACAAGTGACAACAACACAGTAGAAATATAAAGAGTAAAACATGGAAGACTAATGCATACAAAAAATATAACTTATAATAATAAATATAACTACAAACTGAATATAACTTGTAGGCAAAATGACTGTAAAATAAAACTGGAATTAAATTAAAGCAATGAAATAAATAAATAATGGCTGTGCAAAATGAAGTTCAATTAACAGCCATAAACATTTTCAGCCAAAGCCAGGCTAAAGGGATAAGCTTTAAGTTATCAGTTGGTTTCAAGATGACATTTTCATTTTCATGCTACTCCCAGATCCTCAGGCAGGCTATTTCAACTGTTTAAAGCTCAAAACCAGTTGGAAAGCTTAAAAGTAAGATGGAAAACTTGTGTAACTGCCAAACTGAAAGCAGTTATTGTTAAAAACACAGGGTCGAAGTGAGCCTTCAGTGGAAAGTGGCTTTGGCACTTAAAAAGGAAGTCTGTGTGGTCTGGTAGCCCCTAACGTCACCACTGTCAGGGACAGGAAAGAATATAGACTTAGAACCAGAAGATGAAGTCTCACAGGATTCCGACAGTTCTTGTTGGTGAGTAATAAATGTGTCCTACATTACACCATAATTATGGATAGGCTGGTAAAAAAAAAAAAAAAAAGTGTGCTTAATTCATAGATGACTACATTTCATGTTCATTTACAATAGATGAGGGCTGAGTCAGACATGTAGACAGAGAGACATGAGAAGCGAGTGATGATCACAGCTAGATTTGTTGGTATTAAATATAGTGGTAGCCCCAGGATGGTTGTTTTATTTTTCTTTTCAATGATAATTTATTTCAAATGTTAAACAGGAGGAAATTGATGATAATAATAGTAATTGCTTTATTGCACTCTAAAGGAAGATTACAATATAACTGGGGGCCAGAAGAGCTGCAGCTTCTGCAGTCGCAAAAGCAGAAAGCTGTTGTGTAGCCTCCCCAGAGTTTGGTGGGTGTTGAACTCCACCAAGGTTGCCCCTTGTCCCTGATCCTATGTGACATTCATGGACAGTAGCAGCCAAGGTGAGGAGAGTGTCCAGAACTGTGTTGCTGCCATTTGCGGATGATGTGGTTCTGGTGGCTTCATCAGACCAAGACCTCCAGCACACAAAATGGCAGTTTGCAGCCATGTGCGAAGTGGTTGGGATGAGAGTTAGCAACTCTAAATCTGAGGCCATGGTTCTCTGCCGCAAAATGGTGGACTCTTCCCTCCAGGTTGTGGAAAAGTTGCTGCCCCAAGTGAAGGAGTACAAGTATCTTGTGGTCTTGTTCACGACTGAGGATAGGATGGAGCGGGAGATTGACAGGTGGATTGGTGCATTTGGTGTATCAGACCATTGTGGTGAAGAGGGAGCTGAGCCAGAAGACAAAGCTCCTGATTTACCAGTTGATCTATGTTCAAGCCCTCACCTATGGTCATGAGCTTTGGGTAGTGACCGAAAGGATGAGATTGTATATAGAAGCAGCCTTAGGCCCAGCCTTAGAAATATGGCGAGGAGCTTGGACATCTAGGGGGAGCTCGGAGTAGAGCCGCTGCTCCTTCACATTGAAAGGAGCCAGTTTAGGTGGTTCAGGCATCTGATTAGGATGCCTCCTGTGTACTTTCCTGTGGAGGTTTTCCGGGAGATGATGGGGTAGAATTACATATCCCATCTGGCTTGAGAACACCTTGGGGAATCTGGAGTACCTTGCTTAGCCTGCTGCCACCATGACCCAACCCTGGATAAGCAGAAGAAAATTAAAATAGAGTGGTCTGCTGTGTCAAAAATTTAACTTAGATCAAACAGAATTAAAATATTGGGTCAGTCAGCAGCTAGTAAGCAGCTAGTAGTAAATTACCTTACCTTACCTTACTGACAGCTACTTTGGCAATGTGAAATGAATGAAACCCAAATTGTGATAATAAGAATATAAAAAACTATTTAGTCCTTATGGGCTGTAGATTGGAGTACTTCAGCACAGATTGAACTATATCTTGCTTTAAGGATAACTCTAGGTTTTCTAAAACCGTTATTTTCCCATGTAAATGACTGATAGGGACAAAAGTCTTTGTTGTTGATGCAGTATTGAGCAAGAACAGTGTACCCAGAACTGCTTAACAGTTCAGTTCAGTGTGAGTGAGAGGAGCATTAGTTGCCATAACATATGGTTACATTTCTAGTGAGGTACACCTCGTACCTACAGCGTCAGTTCATCGCATAAGCATAAACCGGGCTTTGCAGTGGCTGTTTAGCAGATCTGGGTTTACACAGACAGTTTTCCATTTACTGAGTAAGATGACGATGTGATAAAGTTTCAAAATGCACCGGTGACATTCAAAAATGGATTAGCATGGCTGTAGACTCAGGAGTAAAATGGAATTTCAAAGATATTGGAGAGTTATCCTGCTTTGTAATATTGCAAATTTTGTTAGCTTTGAAACTTAACTGTTTTCATGTATTCAAACTGTATCAAAGATTTTTAAGATTAAACTATGCATACATTGGTAAAATTGATGTCCATTTTATTCACTCCAGGATTTATCACTGTGGCTGGATTTTGGATACGGTTTGTACAAGTTGCTGAGGTCAAATCTGTCCAGTTTGGTTCAACAGTTACTCTGGACTGTAACATCTCCTACCTTTATGATACAACATGGTTTAAGCACAACACAGATCTCATCCCGACAGTGGTCCTCTGTGCCAGCTTCAGAGAGGGACAACCAGTCCAAGGTAGTACATAATTTCATACTCTGGTGTTAGCAAATATGAGCTGAACATGACCTGTAGAGAGCATGAACCTCAGAAGTACTCTGCACAAGATAGGATGCTTTGGACAAATAGTAGCATAGCCTATCACTGGACCCCTCTTGAGAAGCAGAGGTTTAGGTTGAACATGGACAGAAGTATAGCTTTGCAGGTTAAAATGACAGAACCCTGGGTATTATTTCATCTGTCTCCCACTCACTATTTTCTTAGGGTTTCAGCTCAGTCCTCGTTTTTCAGTGGGGTTGATGAACCGATCTCTGGTACTGAGGATCACTGGTGTTGAGGATGGGGACCTGGGGCTGTACTACTGTATTGCTAATGTGAAAGGGCGATTAACAGTTGGAAGCGGAACCATGCTACAAGGTAAGCATGAGATATCATATGGTACATTGTGGATAACCCCTGTTGCAAGTATAAGTGCTTTCCCTTAATGAATAATTCCTGTTTATTCCAACCAGGCATATTTTCCATAAATGTGGCTATTGTAGCTCTGTAGGTTGTGCTTGTCTTTGAGTCTGACTGAAATTGAACACAGAAAGTAGCAACTTAGAATGATCGTGATGCTAAATTATATGGATCTACTCCTGGGGACCAGCTGACCTCATCCACACACACTGATTTGTTTGCATGTGTGAGGCTGACTGAGGAGGAACTCAGACTTTTAAAAACAGATGTGTCCAACACAATAATAGCGACGAGAGTGGTCGCATCATATTTTATTTCTAAATGTGCGAACAAAATAGTAAAATGTGTGAACAAATTAATCAAAACATGCACACTAAATTTTTAAAGTAATCTGTGTACACATTTTACTTCATTTCTATGTATGAGATTGTAAAAATCAAGCAATTTTAACTACAGCTTCATTTCTCTCTCCTTTTATTTCTCCAGATTTATCACTAGGTTCCTCTCAGCTTCAGTTTCACCATTGGTACTGTGTGGTTGTGGGTTCTGGACAGCTCATTATGGTGCTGGCTGTTTGCATCACCCACTGGAAAACAAAGTCACACACAAGGACCACCAACAAGACCTCCACAGCTAACAGTGGCAAAAAGACCAAGCCCCCTTCCAACAGCACCAGCAGCTAATGTAACAGACCATTTCAGCAGACAGCAGCAAACTTGTCATAGTAGGAAAAGCATGGGTGTAACTACTGTTTATTAAGGCCCAGATATATTGGAATGGAGCCATGATTAATTCTGATCCAAGTGGGAAATGTTAATCTATTAAACTAAATACGTTTCAAGTAATTACTGATCGTGTTCTACACAAAATGATTTCTGTGATAACTGATAACTGTGTCCACTAAATGCAGGCTTATGATTAGTTACCATATATGTGTGCCTAGTATCTGTGCTTGTATTTTCTGTACGTGGAGTGGATGCTGAGTTGTCAATTTCTTCTAGAGGGTGGGTGTTATTGTGTAGTTTTCTTTGTATTCATCATTGTTGTTGTTGTTTTTGTTTTTTTTGCACCTACCTGCATATTATTTATTGTATTCTGTACATACTTGTTGCTATATGCACTAATGTAAAGTTCTGCAACTTCCTCCTGAAGAGTAACCTTATGAGATTGGACTTTTGGACGTTTACACATGTGTTAATAATCAAGTGCTGTGAGCTCTAAAAAACAATACATTCTTTGAATTGAAAAATGTGTTATAAATAAACCAGATAAATGTTTGTTTTATTTTCATGCATTAAATCATTGTATTCTGCTGCCACAAACTACCATATCAGTTTTAAGTGATATTAGGACATTCCATATTCTTGTCATTAACTCAGGTACTTTTGCAGCATTTAATGTCCAGCACTGACTGATATTTGCACCCTTTCATTATGAAGATTTATGTAGTTTGCATATCAGAAACAATTTTAAGAAATAAATGTGCAAATTTAAAAAAAAAGAAATACAAAAAAGGAAAATAAACATATCATATTGTTTTTGTTAAATTCTAAATGTATTTAATCAGAATTTGTCATGCAAAATTATCAACATGATTATTTAATTCCAATTTACCATGTAAATCTATTTGTAGTTTTAGGGCCCCCATATTTATGGCCCGTATGCTGCAAGATAGGAGGGGTGCAAAAGCAGGCAGACGGACTGATTCTACGAAGAGGGGGTTAAAAAAAAAAAAAAGAAAAGAAAAAAAAAAACACACCGCCCGAACAGGGACTTGAACCCTGGACCCTCAGATTAAAAGTCTGATGCTCTACCGACTGAGCTATCCGGGCTCCACGTCGATCGTTGTATAGATAGTTATTAGGGGTATAGCAATGCACCGTGACACGATGCATCGTGATAAAGACAACGTGATAATACTGTCATGCTGAAAACTGTATCGTGATGCGACTAAAGCTGTGTGTCCTGAAGTAATCCTTAACACCTCTGTGAGTGATCGCACTGTGCGCCATACGAGATTAAAAGAATTAAAGTGAGTAGATTTGAACCGCTATTTCTCATCTTCCCACAGCCTCTGACAATGTAACAGCATCTGGCTGCTTAAGGTTCTGTACAGTCGGACATTTGTAGACAGCTCGCTTTCCTGCCACTAATCAGCTGACCGAGTGACTGTAGCGAGTCGACCTCTCTATCACTTATTCCTCTGTCATAATTATTTTCTCTGACAGTTAATATTTTTCAGACTTATCATCTGTAACAGTTGTAATTCTCGGCTGTTTGACAGTTATATTTAGTTTCATTTCTGCAGTAAAGACTCCGGGAGACGCTGTGAACTCGTTTCTACGGAGCCCCGGAATGGTCACGTCAAAAACTAAAAATAAAACGTTCGCATGTTTTACTACTTTATGCGCATGTTTTATTATTATTATTATTTATTTTTTTTGTGGTGAAATAGTAATAAATAGTAAAACGCGCAAACAGAATAGTACAATAGCATAGAATAATACAATTCATTCCCACGTTTTAACTAAAACGTACGCACGAAATAAGTGTATATATAGGGAGCCATGACAACAAACAAACAAACAAACAAACAAACAAAGAGCCATGGTTCTCTCTCTGAAGCATGAAGTGCACTGCACATAGGTTACTTCAGATATCAGTGTCACAGTAATTATTAGCTAACGAGACAACATTAGTTAGAGTGAATACTAGGGAAGGGCATTTTGATTACTTTTTGAAGTCGATTAATAAAGCCAATTTAAGTTGATTAGGCGATTAGTCGTGACATCGTTAATACGTGCCCTCCACCCGAAAAAAAAATGTTGTCATGTCATGTTTTTTGCAGTGCAGTGTACAGATGCACTAACTTTACCTCCCAAGCCCCACTCATCAACAACGCACCTCAGCTGGGTTTCATGAGCCTTTGACAGCTCCACTCCTCCGACAATGTTAAGAGGAACTATATCGTCTGAAATCATTTAACTAACTATAATCTTAAACCAGATGAAGGATTTTTGTAATCAGATGTCTGGATCTTAAGTAAACAAGCTGAGCAAACAGCCGATCTCAACGTCCTGTGTCCGTGTCACAGAGAAACATAGATTTTTTTTCCATATGAAATTGCTTTATTCAGTGTTTCTACCGATTTTAATTACTTGGTCTGTTTGTTTTGGAGATAATTAGACCTGACAGTGTATATAACTATAAAGTATCACAACCAAATCAGGCTCCTTCACCTGACACTGAAGCTCTCAGATTCCTTCACTTAAACTGAGGGGCACCGGCTCTTTTGCACTCTCCGATATCTGGTGTGTGAGTGCTGAAGAGCCAGTGCTAACCAGTGAGCATACCTGGTGCTCGTCAGCATAAGGTAAAGGAGAGCAAAGGTTATATTTAAATTATGTCAATGAATTAATAGAACATAATATGAGGGCCAGTATTTCCCGTTCTCTCTCTCTGAAGGAGGGTATAATAAAATTAAATCAATCATTTTGTTAATTATGGCCATTATCAGAGATTGGGCTGCAGTAGCAGCACCGCAGCAGCCATGCTGGTGGTGTGGACACACACACACACACACACACCTGCCTGCTGCAGCAGCTCAGTGGTAGGCGCACAACTGAACACTGTGAACAGATTATGGAGTTAACTGTATTGAGTGCAAATGTTTTATTTTTTTGATGTGACCACTCTGGGGCTCCATAAGAGAGGGAGAGAGAGAGAGAACGGGAAATTCTGGCCCTCATATTATGTTCTGTTAACTCATTGACATAATCTAAATGCTGTATAACCTTTATATAACCTTTCATATAACCTTTACCTTATGCTGACGAGCACCAGGTATGCTCACTGGTTAGCATGGGCTCAACTATGTGCAGTGCACTTCATGCTTTGGAGAGAAAGACTGTTGTCATGGCTCCCTATATATACACTTGTTTCGTAACCATGTTTTAGTTGAAATGTGGGAACGAATTGTATTTTGTGCACATGTTTTATTAATTCGTTAGCACATTTTGCTATTCCGTTCATGTTTTACTATTTCGTTTTTAGAAAAAAAAAATTGATGTGACCATTCCGGGGCTCCGTAGAAACGTAATTGTACCAGGGGAAAATTGTTGCCTTATATTAAGGCCAATACGGTATCCTCTCTTTTGGACTGTAGTCTACAGAATAAGAAAATAACTGCAAGAAAGATTTTATTTTTTACATTTTAACTGGACCTTAGTTTATAATAAGGAAAACACTGGAGGAAACAGGGTTTTGTGGCAACAAGAGATTTGAGATAAGTGATTTTATTTTTGCAGTTTACACTAAGAAGGAAGGAATAAGAACTCTAAGATCTTAGTTTGTTTCCATTCTTCATATATCTTTAGATGTATTGAACCGTGAGCCCTGTATGGAGTATCATACCGAATCGTGAGTTGATTGAATCGTTACACCCCAAGTTATCTCTCTAGAAAATCCATGAGCCCTTATACGTTGCGCAGAAGAATCGACTCTGGTCCATTTTTGTACCTGGTCTGAGCTGACAGAAACCACTTGACAGGGTAAAGTGTAAAATTTGATTTTCAGCACTTACATTTGCCTTGGTTAACCTGACTAGCTAAATGACTGCATTGACTGTAACATCCAACATTTTGTCAAGTAAGGGGTAGATATTGTATATACCACAACTTGAAGCTTATATTACCTGCTTATTTTCATTTTTAAAAATTACCATCTTAATTGAGAAATAGCGCCATGCATTAAAAACAAATGTGACACATGTAGACCTTGTTCAACCCCTTGCTAAATAAAATTTCAACAATAATATTTTGATGTAAGTGAGCATCTATAGGTAGTATGACTTTAACACCACAAAATATTTAGTAAGAAAATGAAAATGGAATTAGCTGTTGTCAAAAGTATTTAACCCCTTTCTCTTTATGTACAAAATGTTACAATCACAGATTTCAATATAGGACACAAAAAAATAATAAATGTAAGTGGATAATAATAGTAGTTGTTGATAATAGTATTCTATCAGTACAGTGCTTAGTTATGTGAAATTGTTTTGGAGTCCACACAGGGCCAAACTTAACAGAAGAGCTTCCTTAGTATTAAACTGTGTGGTCTTGACTTCCCTGTTCTTTTTCTCATCTGGTTCTTGCTTTCTCTCTCCCTCTGACTGCCAACTCAATCCAGCTCGCTCTCCTTCTTTTCCTCTCCCTCTTTGTGCTGTCAACATAAAGTATTCTTGAAAAGAATTTTTACGTTTTTTGGAAGAAAAAAAAAGTACCACAGGCCCCAGCGAGATTTGAACTCGCGACCCCTGGTTTACAAGACCAGTGCTCTAACCCCTGAGCTATGGAGCCATGACCGTGAAGTGGCGGACGTCACATTATAATATATAGGTGATTCTCCGACATATTGATTTTTAAGTATAGAAGTGGTGGAAAAACAAACTGTCACGTCTTAGACGGTGGAATACGCTCCAACCAACAAAGCCACTATAGTCCTAAACAAGAATGCAGGTAAAGAGAGAAAGACGTAGGAGCCTTTATTCATAACAACATAATAACTGGCGTTTAAGTCACACAGATATATACATATATACATGAACTGAAGATATGATATTGTATACCCATCTTGAAAAGATACCTGATCTGCTTTGAACCCTCGTGATTTGGACTATAACCTGCCCCAATAAGTCAGTGTCACATCCCCCATTTATCCACCAGGTAGCAGCATGCAACAACGTTCAAAATGAGAAGTGTCTTTATCAAACTCTCCAGTTTTGACATTATTCTCGGTAAAGGAGGCTGCCTGTTAGTTAAATAGCTAAAGGTAAAATTAAGTTTGATTTCACTGCAACATAACATACCGTATTTAGAGTATGACTTTAATCACACGTGTACACTTACAAGTGTATAATGACGACAGTTATATAAGATTTAGGAAAAATAGCCAAATAAAAGTATATAAAATAGGTCAAACCAAGGCATATTAAATATAGGTCGGTGGTGGTGTATGGTGCTAGAATTAACAGGAGGGACCCTGGCATTCAATACTTTGGGAGACCCATCTTTCTATTGGTCGTCGACCCCTCAATTACCATGGGGGTTTTCTGGGCGTGGTGAGGGAAAGGAATCGGGGGTGCTGTTCCCCCAGTTCCCTGTTACCTCATACCAAGTTTTTCCACGACAAGGTAAAGATGGACGCAAAGGGATAGCATTGGGATCAATATGGCGGAGTTTATCTCAACTCGTCGTGGACATATAATTGTCCCACCCGTAACATCTCAGAGGAAACGTGGATCCTCTCTGTTTTGATTACGCTTTTTATCACAGGGAGATAGAGGTTATTTTGCTATGTACGACCACCTGAGGTAAAGGGGGAGAGCGAGAGAAAGAGACATGGTGGAGCCGAAAATGTAGATTTAATTCACTAAGAGGTCTGTGACGGTCCTGGATTTTGTTCCAAGAGTCTTGGAGTAGGAGAGCGGACCCAGAAGTTCATTTTAGCAGGTGAGTGACCAGATCCTACCCTTTCTGTGCAGCGGTGAAAGCGGCTATGTATGACTGAGAAGATATATGAAGGGGTGGAATAACCAAGTGGTCGAATATAGTGTCATTACTAACAGGCTGCGGCAGTAGCTACTAGAATAACAACACTGCAATTACGACACTAGTAAAAAGTTGAAATATAACGAAGACGTGGAATTAGTTCAGCCATAACAAAATCTTAATAATAACGTGGAAAGGCATGGCCTTGGGCTCAAATGCGCATTGGGCAGTTTGTTAGTTACATTTGTGTGTAGTAAATCTTCAGTGTTGTGTTCAATGTTTCCGGGATACAAACCAGTTGAACCTGTTCTGATCTGTCCCGGGTTGGAGAGTCGTTGCTACTGAGATTGCGCTGTTGGAAGCCACTACTTTCTCAACATTTCGGTATGCTACGCCCCAAACTACGGGATAAAAAACACACTGGCTGTTGCTACACCCTACTGTGGCTGAATCTATCGGGATTTAAATGCTGGTACACGTTGCTCGTGCTCCACAAGACATAACCCCTTAAGAGTTAGCGTTTAAATGTGTTTTCCTCACGCTGAAGATATTTCTTCCACCGTGGCAGGAATCCCACAAAACGAAAACGGTTGTCGTTGGACATGAACGACTTGCCGGAGAAGCCATCAGTGTTTCTGCAAGGAGTAGCTAACCAGAAACCACGATTTTAAGGCCGCTCTGTCGCCCGTGTAGTTCGCGGCTATTTTGACATCGCAGTACGGTGTTATAACAAAGACAGTCGCACAAAGGCTGTGATTTCCCTCTCCTCTTGGCCATGCGAGGAGCTCGGATATTCGTAGAAGAATGTATCGCTTTCTCTCGGCGTTAGCTCAGCCGCGCCTCAATGTAAGATACTAAACCTGGCTTTGTTGCAGCTTTGGGGTACGGTCGGCCTTTATTAGTTTATCACGAGGGTGAAAGACACCCCGGCACTCAGAGAGGACCAGATTAAAATGGATATCAAAATTAAAAGTCTTTTGTGCGAAAGCCACTTGGCAGGCTTAATTTTAAACAGATTTGTCACTCCTCTCCGAGGGGGCTTAACGATACCTCTAGCTAACAACTAAGTGTTTTCTTGGTATTTCATCCGTCATTTCCTCTCCAGGGCCAACAGTAACAACATGCTCCTGGCCTCAGCCGTGGTGGTGTGGGAATGGCTGAACGAACACGGCCGGTGGCGGCCCTACAGCCCCGCCGTCTCCCACCAAATAGAGGCGGCCATTCGGAGCAGCGACCCCCGTGGAGGGAGCGTAGTCCTCGGCCAGGTGGACAGCCGACTCTCGCCATACATCATAGATCTCCAGTCCATGCACCAGTTCAGACAGGACACAGGTAAGACAGGGAGAAGGGAAAGATGCTGTATGGAAAGAATGCACTGTGGCAGAATATCTTGTTTGGGCTTTTTAAGTAGGATGCAGGGCCATAAAACTTTCCGTGTAACAGGAGTGCCGTGACTGGCTCTAAAATGGTATTATGGTATCTTAAGCTGTTGTCCACTGCTGTACAATTTTATCTCTTTAACAAATTTGAGTTGGTTGCTGTTGATCATGGGCGTGACTTTTTAGCAATCCTCATAGCTTGAAACATTGTTGACCCCAAAGGAGACCTGTGTGTGACTCTTACTTGACAAGGGTGTAACCTCCTCTGCATGGATGTCTCATGTAAAAAAAATAGAATCTTGTTTTAGATCCAGTTGATCTAGTCATTTGCACAGACCTAGACTTAGAAGTACTTTGCATCTCTTGCAGGTCTAAGGCTAACCTAATAGGCCAAGCGTAGACTGCAATGCACCATGTCAGGGTATTCTCAGTGTAGCTATACTGAAGTTTGATTAGTCTCTTCAACTCATGTACAGTATATAGAGCTATATTTGGGGACAACTGTGTTGAGTTTTTACTAAAATGTGGATGGGGAGAATGAAACAGTAAAACCCAATTTGAGTTTTCTGTGTTAATCCAACAATATGAGTAGGTACACCGTAAAGTAATGGCAGGGATTGTAATAATGGCAGCACCAGTGCTTTTGTGTAGACAAAAGCACTCAGCAAAGAGTGATTGCATAGGCTAATTTGCAAAAGACCCAATCCATAATTGATTTCACCCAAAAATTTAGTTCTAGTTTTAAAAAAAGTAAAATAAAAAAAATAAAATAATAATAATTGCACATATTGGCCACATTAGCGTTACAAATGTAAACAAAATTATAATATCGTCAGAAATCCTCTCATCTGCTCACAGTAGCAATACAACACAGTGGATGGATAGTTTTTAATGAGCAAGAAAATATTTCCTTTATAATTCATCCAGGTTAAAAAGGTTCACAAACTAACATGTATTATAAGATGTACTTGTGTGTAAAATGGGTCAAAAGCCCACTTACTGGAATTGGCATCTATGATTACACCACTAGTTGTATAGTTGTATGCATGTCATGACATGGAAAAGAGAGCACAGTATCACTTTTTTAGTTTGAAAAATCTCTGATGTATTGAAATTGTGCTAATGTACTTGATGTAAATTTTGTATCAGTCTTACCCTTTCCCATGGTTTAAAACTTATGTCATTATGTCATTCAGACAGACACAGAGAAAAAGAGAGAGTGCGAGAATGTGTGGTGGGTTGAGATTCAGCAGCCTCAACTGATGATCTGGGGCATCTGTAAATGACCATTGCATTGCTGAGTTAGCAGCATTCTTTAACCCCACAAACTACATAAGCTCACATAAACACTCACAGGCACATAGCAGCTATACACATGTAACATGAATAAAAGAAACAGAGACCATGATGCTGTGTGCAGAGTTCTCTTCTCAGCTGTCCTCCCTCTGTCACTCTCCCCACCCTCTCTGCCTGGGGTCTCTCGTCCTTTAGCCGCTCTTCTCCCCCTCTCTTGTACAAGTGTTCAGTTTCGTTAATAGGCAAAAGTCCCTATGGTCTCTGAGTTTTGGTTTTTGACATAGTAGGGATAGAAAGATATGCGTGTGTTGTGGGGGGTGTTGCAGAAGGAGTGAGATAATTGGGGAGTCTGTATTCTGTCCCTCTCCCTCCCTCCCTCACTCTTTCTTTCTTTCACTCCACCATTGTTGGATTTTGTAGAACAGATGCGAGTTACTCCATTGTAGCCGAGACACACACACACACACAAGGTGACAGTCTAATGGTTCTGAGAAGCAGAACAGACCTTAGAGGCAGAAGGGAGGGGTTGTTGCAAGTTCACTGAAGTGGCCATTTCCACCTGCAGTCCAGTTTTAGGTTGGCAAAATAACATGAAACATATGCTGGACGTTATACGAGGGGGCTTCAGAAAGTTAGTGGAAAAAGTACATAGCTAAAAATCATATGCAGGGATTTTGATCTCAATGCACCTGTACGTTCTCATACTAACGTGTCATAACATGTTCTAACATGAACCCTTAAATGCATGTTGCAACACAAAAATAAACATCATAACTTTAACCGTTTTTTCCAACTGTCCTTTTTCCATGAACTTTTTTTGAAGCCCCCTCGTATGGTATGTGCTTTGACCATCTAGCTACTTGAGTGCCCCAAACACCATGATTGGGTTTTACAGTATGACGTGGGCAGTTATTCACACACACATTAATGTAGTTTATTGAAGGCTTAGTGAATTATTGAATTAATTTGATTAATTTGACATTTTGCATGATGTGTAAAAATGCTTAAAATAAGTTCGACAAGACATAAGACATTCAAAAGGATACAGATTCAAAAAGGGGGATTCGATATTTGATTTTATTAAATGCAATTAAATCTCAGGCCTCATTAAATATGTCAAAGTAACATCAAGAAGAATGTTTTACAGGTTACAGGTTTCTCCCACTTGAAAACAATAATCAACAGGTGGGATGTGACTGCACTGCACATGGGGCTTTTAGGCTGTCAGACAGGCTCAGACGGTCTGCCTGGGTTTTGCATGCAGATGGGGCAATGGAGTCTATGAGAATGACACCCGATTTTGAGCCTGTGTTCACACTGCATGCAGTATGATGAACAGGTCTGTCAGTAAACAGTCATATATGAAAGGAAGATTGGAGTACCCGTTTGTCTCCCAGTCAGTGTTCTTATAAACTCTCCCATCATGCTTGCTCTCCCAGCACTGTCAGTTGTGGTCAGAGGAGGAGGGTCCTTACCATGGGCCTCCCAGCAGAGCTACGGCCTTGCAGACACTCTCAGCACTGTCACCACAGATAGCACAGGTATTAAGCTGACAAAACGCAACATTTAGGAAACACCTCCAGTCCTTAGCATAGTCTTCCTGTGAACCTCAGTTTTAGTTTGACAAAATACAAGGATTTGCAAAGCTCTGACTCTGTCTCTATATGTTGGCCCTGCAATGGACTGGTGATCCATACAGGGTATACCCTGCCTCTCGCCCAATGTCAGCTGGGATAGGCTCCGGTCCCCTCGCGATCCTTATACGGATACGCGGTATAGATAATGGATGGATGGATGTATCGAGTATTGTACCAAATCGTGAGTTGATTGAATTGTTACACCCCTAGCCATGAGTATTACTTACTCTGAACACATTCATGCTTGCATACAATTGTTTGTCTGAGAGTAACAAACTTCCTGTAGATAAAAACATATCTGATAGTACTTCCTATTCCTTATAGCTTTAGAGCCTTACTCAGTTCTTTTCATTTGCAATTACTTACAGCACTAAAGAAATAATTCCTCCTAAACATATATATGAAACAAAAACCTAATATTGAGCAAAATATTGTATTGTCCCATATGAATGTTTAACTGACTGAATTCAAGTCTACTTGGACTTTAACCCCCAAGAGAAGGGTGTGAGTTTTAAAGATGAAAATAAGCTTACGTAATTGAATTTTTTTGACAACTTGTCATCAGTGTCTTTGAGGGGCGTTTGAAAACTCTGAGGGCATTTTTTTCCGCTCTTGCAGCATGTTCCTCCTCTCATTCCAGCTGGTCCTGCTGAAGGAGACACATTCCCAGACCCCCACAGTGCCCCGGGGTGTTAGGGTCACAGTAAATGGGGGTAGGGTTTGGCTGGGGGACTCCCCAGAGACG
>BRZM01000225.1:81124-91145 GCA_033238685.1 Lates japonicus | reverse complement strand
TAGAAATGCAGTTCCTGATGTGAATATGAGATGTCACTTGTTTGCACACTATATCAGAGGCTTTGCCAGTGACATACACTAAATATGGTGGCAGTTCCGAAAAAGCAAAAAGTGGACAGTGAGTGCAGGAGATTCCAGACACAGTGGTACAATGACAGTAGCGATGGTCCACTGATCATGATAGGTGAGTGGAATGGCATCCCTGCTGTGCAGTGAAGTTGGACAGTCTGGAGGACAGGCTGTGAAACTGCATGGTATTATACATACGGAACTACTCTGCACTACCAGCTGGATGCTGGCTTTTAAAAGGGAGAAGGTCACAGCCTTGTTGAACTGAGCAACCCTGAGTTGTTGGCAGACTTTGCTTCTCAATCTGAACACATCAAACAAAAGCTTGCACTGAAAAGATGGGCTTGTGTATCCATCCATTATCTAAACCTCTTACCCTTAAGGGTCGCGGAGGGGCTGGAGCCAATCTCAGCTGACATTGGGCGAGAGGCAGAGTCTATCAGAGGGCTGACATATAGAGACAAACAACCACATTCACACCTACGCACAATCTGGAGTCATCAATTAACCTCCATGTCTTGGGAGGAAGCTGGAGAACCTGGAGAGAACCCACAAAGTCACATGGAGAACATCCAAACTCCAAACAGAAAAGCCCTGGATGAACTGGGGTTCGAACCTTCTTGCTGTGAGGCAACAGTGCTAACCACTGCCCTGGGCTTGTGTATGCACATGTGAAACAATTGATTGTTGTCTCCCAAAGTTTGTGTGAAAATGGAGAAATGTGATGTGCTTCCATCACTGACCACTGAATTTAAACAATAAGTTCAATGAGAGCCAATGAGAAGGACCGTAACCTGTTTTCAAACCCTCTCCCTACTGATGTGGAAGGAGTACAGGAGCATGTGCAGTTGGAGCTTGTTGAAATGGTAACCCATCCTCAGAGGTTATTTCTTCCTGTGGACTCATTCTTGGTCCCATGTGCAGGTACACATATGAATTGTGTATACATCTGTACACCTTTCACCTGCCATTTCACTGATTTTTCTATGAAAACCAACAAGTCCTAAAAGCACATGTGCCTTGATTTGACATATGTGTTTTAAAATAATTGTTTTTGTGGTGGTGTGATTGTGTCTGTGTTCAAGTTGCTCTCAGAGTCTGTCTTAGATCATCCGTGCTGCCCTGACACTCAGGCCTCTCAGCAGTTGGTATGTTATCTTGCCTTCAGGCTGTTTGCATTGTCAAGTTTTCCATATAGTCTCATAGCATCATTCTAGACTCAGAATTTCTTGGCTACAGAGCAGAAATGCCAGGGAGACACCCGTAAAGATGCAGTGTACAGTTGAGATTAGGGAAACCAGAAGCTAACATCCCACTGAGGAAAAGGATTTCTGTGGTCTGCTCTGCTCTGGAGTGTTTTCTAGCATTACACAGTCCCTCTGAGGATTCTACTACTAATCACTTCTGGCATAACAATTCCAGCAGTGACCAATTTCATCCTTGGAATTTTTTCCATGATGTATATAGACAATGGCATTAGCTGTACAAAAGGACTTTTTAATAACTAGATATTATCTTAATTAAGCTTTTATGGGACATGCCACATTAAAGAGGGGTAGAGTGAAAAAAGGGAATCCACCACATTTTTTTCCAGAACACCACACCATTTCAGTCTTTTAACATGAAGGCTATAAACAGCTCAAAAAGATGTTGTACAGATTCTGCTGCTGATACAACTATCCAGTGGTAATTTTCCTTCCTTTATGAATTTTTCCCGATTAATGCCTGAGGACCAAATGTTATTAATGAAGTGCACTGCTTAAAGCAAGCTCAACTTTGTCAAACAGGTCTCAGGCGAGGTTATAAAGCCTTCATTTATATGGTTAGTTTGGCAGCATATAAAAGGTGAATCGGCAGGCGAAGGTGAAAGCTTTTGTCAGTGTTAGAAATACAGGTTTTTTCACAACTTTGCAAGGCTTTACAACTCTTTACAGTTGTAAAGTGAGGTTATACAACTCACCATGGCCATTCTTTCAGCTCCAGCTAGTCTGGCTATTCGCCTAAGACCTCTCTCATCAACAAGGCATTTCTGTCCGCACAACTTTGCAGTTTTTTGCACTATTCTGAGTAAACTCTGGAGACCAGCAGTTTCAGAAATACTTAAACCAGCAAAGGGTTGCAGAGGAACCAGCACACTTCCCAAAAGCTTCATGTGTGTGGACCTGGACATCAAGAAAGCTGATTGGTTGATTGAACATCCTCAGGAGACAGGTTTGTTTAATGGAAAAGACATATCAACCCTATACCCTGTGTGGTGTAGAAACCATGTGAATGCCTCTGAATGACCTCTGTGCATGTTTATATGCAGCCTGAAGAAGAAGTTCTTGTTTCAACTGCCATGAGTGTTCAAGCCTGAAACCTCCACAAGTACACTCTGTAGGGGTAAGTACCTATACTAACAATACTAAGGCTATGAAAACAATGGAATAAAAAAAAACATTGTCTATGAACTCCTTAAATCCACAGTTAAAAAGGCTCACAGCCTCATTCACTGTTGGGGCAGAGACATAATTCAAAATGATAATATTTTTATTGAGGAGAGGAGAGGAGCAAGAGGAAGCTACAAAGCTTACAGACCTTTAAGTATCCCTGGCCCTTGACTGATCGGAAAGGAGGAGCTAATGAACCGGTAAGGGCTACGTTCAAGAGCAGTGAGGGGGAAGTGTTTCCCAGTGATTCCTACCACACTAATATATGGGACTAGTACTAATACAACCCCTCTTAGCTTACCACTGAGAAGATTTTCTACCTGTGCCATTGCTCAGAATTGCATGGGGCTATTATATAATTAATTGAGGTTTTAATTGAGGTCTCCGATATGCTAATTGCCATATTATCCAACAAATCAGATCAATTTAAGTTACGTTCTTATACTGCAAACAATAAAATTGACTTTGGACCAAAACTAAAAAGTGACAGCATTTGTTAAGAATATCTATTATGTATAAATTATAAAGTTTGGATTGAAAGAGTAGAAACAGTGTAAGAGTGTTTAGCAGGCTGAGGGTTGCGTAACACACAATCTCAACTCAAGTCAAAACACTGCAAACACAGAGAGGGAAAGAAGCAACATCAGCTTCATTAGAGACAAATGTCAGAAGTATATCTGCAGGCACCCACTCACACATTCACATGCACACAGTGAGCAGCCCACACACACACACACTAACCTCATTTGCTTTTACTTTACACTGCTGTTTTTCAGTGTAGTAAATTAACCAAATGGAGACCATTTTGCTACCACCACCCCCAGAAACACTACAGATTTGGGCCTGTGTGTTCTTCCCTGCTTCTCTCACTGCTACATTTGCAGCAGCTTTTCAGAAAAACTGCAAAGAGATAGTTTGTTATTTTGCAATAAATTGCAATAATGATATCATACCAATAATTATAATTTGTAATTGAACAGAAAAAATATGACTGACTCTTACACTATCTGTGGTGTGGTTTATATTCAACCTCAGCCAGCATTTTTGCACTTTGTGCTGATGAACCAACATGAACCAAAGTAGCACTCAGAGATGCCCACACAGTCCCTCCAATCAAGACCTATCACTTTGCACTTGTCTAATTAAATTAGTTTATTTACATTTTGAGCATTCTGTTGTTGCTGAACATTTTCCTCAAATACAGAGATGTATAAGACCCACTTTGCACTGTCTCATTTGAATGAACCTCCCACCAGTGTCCCATGCACTCTGCTGAGATACCACACAAATGGGCAAAGCAAATTTCAAGGTCAGAGCTGCCTGCACTGTCTTAAAATTAGGACCCACAGTGTTTGTAGGAGGACAGTCCCTTTTAGTTAGGAGGTTGATCCATTTAGGACGATGTAATGTGAACTGAGCTCTTGCCAGTGTTTCTAGATTGTATTGTTTCTGTCTGCAGTCAGAAGAATCTTAGCAAACATAACTGTTGCCCATAGCATGCCTGCAATCATAACATGAAATTTTGCAGGGATAGGACAAACCAAGCTCTCAGGGGTCAATTTGTTCTCATTGCACACAAACCTGAAGGGAGTGCTGAAATTATTTGTTAGGACCTTGATTTTGCAGTTGTATGTTTGGGCATGTTTTTGTTCATTTTTAAGGTGCAAAGATCTAAATCTAACCACTGCAGCATTACGTCAAATGTTAACACACTTCATCAATTTAATGTTTTTTGTTTTACATTTTCTGTACAAAAAATAGTTACCATCTTGAGTCATTCCCCTTTGGCACACAGTACAAAAAATACTTTGAAGCAGCTGAGAGTCTTTCTGTTCATGACTGATGAGTTTTCAGCTGCTGTTTTGCACACACAGATCTTCAGTGATGTTCAGGTGAGCGGACTGTGAGGCTTCAGTGTTTCTCTTTAGATCATTGTCCTGTTGTAGGAGCCAGCCTCTTTTCACAATCACTGTCATCTCTGACTGCAGGACATTTGATGATATTTACTGGAATCCATTCTTCCCTCTACCTGTGTATTGTTCCCTGTGTCATTGGCTGCCACACAAAGCAGATTATTTCCACCCTCATATTTAACACCTGACAAGGTGTTCTTTTCCTCAAATGCTGCACCTTTTTTAAACTGACGTTTTTAAAAATGGACTTAAGATCAAACTGATCAGATTAACTAAAAATTACAAATAGCAAATAATTTTTTAGGATTAAAACCACATCTAAAAACTCTTTACAGAAGTAGCACTAGTGCTCAAAAATTAAAGCATTAATGAATTGTCAGTATCATACCGGTGTAATATGACTATGTCCAAAACTGTGTCTTTGAATATAACTCCGTGCTGGTGGTCGTGAGGTCAGGATTTGATGTTGATGAGAATAAGTTAGTGTGAGTCGACAGAGTCTGCCATCTCCTCTGACTCATCTCCCCAGCACTGTTCAGCTCCACTCCTCCTCAGCCACGCAGGATGTTAGTGGGGAGACGAGCTGCACTGCATGACAGGCTGTTCAGCACACTCAGTGCTCATCTCCTCATAAAGCCCATTAGCTCAACATTGCTCTGACACTGGGATTACACTGGTGTTGAATTTGTTGACAGCAGCGATATCAACATGTGCCATGAAGCCAAACCTGTGAGTACTGCAGTCAGTCAGAGTATACTGCAGCAGGTTTACCATCAGGGAGCCGAGAGCTGCTGCTGTATTATGCATTACTGAAGAATTCTCACAGCCTGTGAAGACGTGGAATGAATTTTCCCCCAAATCCTGGCTGCTGTTTTTCAGTTTGTCTTAGATTAAGAGGAGTACTGTAACCTTGCAATTTGCAGGGGCTATGCTGCTTACTCATTATCTACACTGTAACGTGGTGGTGGTGATGCTGAAGGGAGACAGTGGTTTTGACTGAACATAAGGATGTGAGAAGGGCTGGTTGTATGTAGCAGTGGGATTTTTGAACAAGAGCCCCAGCTGAGCTGTCTCTGATCTATCTCCCGCAGGGAAGCTGCTCTGCTCACAGCATTACAAAGACATTCAATTACTTTCATCAGGTCCTGCGTCTGCATTCCCAGCCTAACAGCAGTATTGCAACGATCAATTACATGTGATACTATACTATTTTGATTGATTCTGTTATGTTGCTCCCCTGCAAACAAAAAAAAGTCAGCTTTCATTTCATTGAACACACTACCATCTGTCTAAACTTTAACTGAATCATTTGAATTTGTTCTTGTCCAGTAATAGACTTTTTAAAAAACATTTTCTCTTAAAATCTTCTTCCTCTTCAGCTCAGCTGGGAAAACCTTTGTTTTACTTTAGGCTTTTCACTGAAAATTCTAAGTTCCATGTTGTGGTTGGTGGCACAGTGCTACAATGGTTGTTACCTCACAGCAAGAAGATTCATTTTTTATTCAGTTTTATTTATATAGCAACAAATCACAACAGAAGTTATCTCAAGGCACTTTTCATATAGAGCCAGCAAGAGGCAAGGAAAAACTTCCTTTGAAGAGGCAGAAGCCTCAAGCAGAAACAGACTCAGGGTGGGCGGCCATCTACCACGACCGGTTGGATTGAGACGGGGTAGAGAATAGGGGCAGAAGAACATAGTATAACGCAGATTGCATGTAAAGATGTAAATGAAAAACTGAAACCCCTTCCACCCAACCCCCAAAGTAAAACAGAGAAGCAGCACCACATACAATTATCTGATGCTGAACTGGATATCCATCTTCTTATGTGCCTCAAAGTGGATCACTTTTTAATCGCCAGACACATTTTTAGTAGTTCTTCAATTTTGTTTGAGTATGTAGTAGTGATAGACCGATATGGTTTTTTCAGGGCCGATACCGATTATTAGTAGTCAAAGAGGCCGATAACCGATATTTGGAGCCGATATTCATTTGCAATAAAAATGAAAATATTGTTGTCAAAATTTTGAATAATACAAACTCCAACACTTAATTTTGTTTAAATGCCTTTAAGCATATGTTTATTAAACAGCTTTTCAGATTTGCAACATATTAAAGGTTTTGTTTTGTTTTTTTAATCTTAGACAATAGACATCTTTGTTTTAAAATTCTAACAAAAAGTGCAGGGAGCTCTCAGGCTCAGCAGCATGTCTTATAAAGTTAAATGAAAACTTAAACAAATAAATAGCTCCCTAAAGTTTTCTACAGTAAATAAAGTTTTCCAAAATTTCAATATAACTGAAATGTTATTTTATTTTTCACTTATCTTTATTTTAAGTTCAAACAAAAACAAAAAAGTGCAGGAAGTTCCCAGGGTCAGCAGCATCTCTTATAAAGTTAACTGAAATTTAAAAAAAAAAAAAAAAGCTTCCTGAATGTTTTATAAAGTAAATAAAACAAAGTTAAATAAAATTTGCACAGAAATGTGAGTCTCAAATCAATTAGTAGTCCCAATTGAGCAGCACCAGATTGTGGTGCAAAAAGCAGAGTTGTTCAGTGTGTGTGTGAGCACTGTGCATGCACAGCTTTCACTGTGTGTAACCAATCAGATGGTGCTGTGGGCGGGACAATGCTGGAGACAGCATAGTGACTGCAGACAGAGAGGCGCAGCTGCATCTGAGCCAAAATAACCGAGTTTTAAATTGATCTCTTATCGGCCGTCGGATTTAAAAAAACGGCCGATGCCGATGTGCGTCAAAATGCCGAATATCGGCGCCGATAATTGGCCCGGCCGATAATAGGTCTGTCCCTTGTATGTAGTAGTGTGTGTGTGTGTGTGTGTGTGTGTGTGTGTGTGTGTGCAGCGGTGTGTGTCTAAGGGACAACAGACAAAAGCAAGATGGCTGATTCAAAGCAGCTGCTTTGTTTTAGGCCCCATGGCTTAAAACAAAGGAGCTATAAACCAAGATGGCGGAATCAGAAAATGGCCTTTAGGACCAACCGCATGGCATGTAGGGGAGGTTAACAAAGGCTTCTTTGTTAAGGTCAATTCAGGTAACATAGAGGTGCCAGGTTAAACGGAGAGGTTAGGAAGTTGCATTTAACACAGTGGATCTGGATCTTTGTTCTCCAGGAGTCCCAGCCTCCTTCTTGTCTCACCCTCCTTCTGTTTGTTTCTTCCTCTAGATGTGTGAAGTGTGTTTGTGGTGTGTTTGTGTAGTCTTTCCAGCCCTTCATGGTGGAGAGGAGGTTGTGTGGCTCAGGTCCTATCTATTGTCATCACCAGGAGGTTTCTCAACATCCTGCCAGATCATATTCTTTGTATATATTTACAGTCTAGAATTTGGTCATCCTGAGGTTGTTTTGGGGGAGGATTTTTCATCATCCGATTCAAGGGTGTCATGTGCTGTACATATTGTCAAGTCCCTTAAAGCAATTTTGTGATTTGTGATATTGGGCCATATACATTTTTATTTCTGCATTCCAAAATCGCAAATGACACTAACTTGACTGAAGTCACTCCAGCCCTAACCAAACTGAGCAATTCAGTTTTTCTATCAGAGTAAGTCACACCTGCAAACTGCCTCAGTGTGCACTGGCATATGTCAGTCAAGTCAGAGTCATCTTCTGTTAACTGGCACCAAAATCTTGTCATGTAGTCAAACACTTATTATGGGGCATAAAGAATATTACAGCCATTTGGAGCCACTAGTGCTAGTTAGTGGTTAGGACATCTAGCCTTATTAAAAAAGAATTCACATTGTACATGCCACTCATATGTAATGTTAATCCCACTTACAAAAGGACATGTTGTACATGTTGTACATGTCCTTTTGTCAGATCAAAGAGACCATTAAGTGCAAAGAGCCAACACATCAAAAAGTTGTGGCTCTTTAATTGTTAGAAGTAGTTTGCAACATTTGCTTTGCCTGTCACTTATATAACTGTCCAATCAGTATTCACTTCCTGCAGGTCTACCTTTCCCACTGCTGGGTTTGTAGGATTTAGCTCCACTCTTAGATCCATGGGTCCTTTTCTAACAGTGAGATGAAAAAAGAGGGAAGGCACGAAACACATACAGCCATCTGCTTTCCTCTCAAAGGACTGTACATAGGTGGCTTCCACCATGATAAAGAGAACATTAAAAGGAAAGTGGAAAAGATTATGTGTGTCAGAGGCCAGACAAATGGAGACATTGCTTAAGTGTTGTTGCTGTTGTTACATAGCAGTCTGGTGTTGTAGATGCTAAAAATACTGCCAGACTTCCTCAGTGTCTGCCTAATGTCAGACTGAGTGTTGTCCTTTATTTTAACTGGTGGTTGTTTAGCCACTAAGAGCTCACTCTTAACTATCCACAGTGCCCACTTGCAACTGATGTGCATAATCCTCCACTGTGTAGCCCTCTAAAGATTCACTGCACATCACAACTGCTGACTGCAGGCTGACCTGGCAGTGGAATCCAGTGGATGCTGCCTATTTAAGCACAGTCAAATACAACTGGGCATATAGGGTTGATTCTCTAGGCTGGGGTGAATCTAGTGTGTCTAGATACCAATATACTGTAAGCACTCATGTATCACATCACACGGTCAGTTGTGTTGTAATGCCTGTCTCTGTGTATCAAGACACTATTAAGATTACAGCAAAGGAATTTGTGAGGAAATGCAACGTTGCTACAAATACTGTGCTCTGAAAAGAGAGATTATACTTCTGCTGGTGGACAAGCAAAAAATCTAATACTTTAATAAATGAGAATTAAAGTAATTTGCCACAAAATCACTAAGCTGAATATCTTTGTTCCTCCAATTACTGATGTAAGTGAAGGGGTTTGAGTTGCTATTTCTTCCTGTTCAGCAGTTTTATTCATATATTTTTGGCTCTTTCTGCAGTTTGCTCAGTGTGCAAAAGCTAGAGGAAAAGGAGGCATTTAAAAATGCTTCAGAGCTGAGTCTGTTATTGTAAGAGGAGCATCTGTGAGTTATAACTTTGCAAGTAATTCACAGTAGAACCAGCTGAAATCTGTGTTCTGATTTAAGCCTCTTCCATCTCTATTCAGAGGAGACCTTATGTGATAACACTCAAACACAATTTTACTTTCATTAATAAGTTTCACAAACTTCCACACAATGTGTTATACTGGACCCAGGTCCATGTTAAATATAAAAAAAACATAATCTGCTGGTCGCACCAGAGGAAAAGTCAGTGGGATCAACAAAGTCAGTAGGATTCATTCCCCCTCTCAGACTAACCATTATTGTTACTGGTAGACACATGCTAGCAAGGATTTTAAAAACAGAACAGTATAAAACCACACTCAATAATGAGTTGGCTGTCGTTATGAAAAAAAAACATAGTCTTGCAGCAACCAATGCCATTATTAATAAAGGGTCAAGAGTTTTGATTCCCACAGAAGGAGAGTTGTACAGCACATAACCCCATTGTTAAACCTACCAGCAACAGAGGCTTGAGGATGATGATATTTTGCGAACGGTTAGTTACTTCCAATCACTATTTAAGTACGGCCCGAAGATATCTAGTATAATATTACAATGGTTAGAAATGACCTCAAAGATGTTAGTGTTGAATAATGGAACTCATGGAGCTCCCCACC
>BRZM01000225.1:57446-80785 GCA_033238685.1 Lates japonicus | reverse complement strand
CTTTACTGAAGTTCAGATTCTGTTAGTACTGTACAGTGAGGAGGTGGACTATGGTTCTGTCTTAGCCCTTTTCCACTATAAATAAGAACTCCACTGATTTTACGATTCAGAATCAATGTACTACTAATGTAGAAGACTACTTAGCCTGTGAAAACAGTTGTATAATGTCCTCTGTAGAGGAGCTTTGTCAGGTATGAATGTGACATCATAGTAATGTCATCAAGGTTATCTCAGCTTGGGATTGGAAACTACAGATTTATAACAGAAACCTGCCTTATAAGCATATAGAGTTTATCAGCTTTGCATTAATAGGCAGGTAGGGTCTGATGCATGATGATCAAGTTGCATTATGGGAAGTGTCTCTCACAAATTCCTAAGCTTTATGGAAGTACTTTACTAAATTGTTAGAGTGCCTTTTAAACAACCATTAATGTTGGGCTCCCCATAACCTGAGCCTCTAAGAACCTTAGTGAGGCTTTGGTATGAAGTTCTTTTTGTGTTTTCATTATTTTATGGACCAGGATGTCTGGCGCTACAACAGCATACATATGTCCTACAGGCAATCATCTTGTCAAGATAGCTCAAGATTAACAACAATCTGCTTTCATCATGAAACCTTCAAACAAAACTTGATGACTGCTTTCAGTTATTGCTAAAACTTCAACTTCAACATTTCAGCTGCTTTCATCAGCTTCATCTCAATCAACACTTCATTCATTCAACTCCTTTAAACATTTCATAGGTGAGAATTAACTTTTAAAGAGATGTGTGTGAACAGATATTAAAAAGTTGTACCTTTTATGTTTATTATTTTGTCGTTTATGCTTAATTCAGGGCACTGCTGGGGCTAACACAGGCTGTTTGGAGTTTTTCAGCTTGCACCACTGCGAGAGCTATGATCCTGTATATTTATATAATTCTGTTTTTGGTTGTTTTTTTTTTTCCCTTGCACTCTATGAATGTAACCAAGCATGATCAGCAGTACTGCTGGACCCCCTGAAACCACCTGGAAGTCAGAGTTAGTGTGAGGTCCTGAGAAGAGCCCGAATGTAGTCCCAAGAACTTGTCCACAGAGAGCAGTGGAAACAAAAGCAGAACCTGTGAAGATGAGGTAAATTTTTTAAGCCCCTGCAGTGGAAATAAGCTATCTGAGTACAACAGTGCAGATGTGGTTGGAGCTCTGTGGGATTAGATTTATGGCTGCTGAGAGAAGCCTTACAGAGCCTCTTGTTACAAAGTGATACTCTGGGCTGACAAACCAATGAAATCAAGAGACTGAGAGAGGCAGATAACATATGATAATTATCCTCAGCAAGCTGACAAGTGTTTAATCCAGAGCTGAGGAAAGAGCCTGTGGGAAATACTGATAGTGTCATCATGGGGCTGCAGTTACAGCTTTGCTGGTAGAGGTCTGTTATCCAGCAGGACCACAATTAATGATGGAAACAAATTTGTAATGAGATGATTATGACTGTAAAGATAATTATTGGTGGTGGGATTTGTGTGTTAACAGCTTCAGTAGCAACTGAGGATAAATGACCTACACTGAATGAGCTAAAGGTCAGAATTACAACCACACAATGAAAGAATATCTCAAGGCTTTTATGAGATTTCTCACAAATCTCATAATTTCTTCAGTGAACATCCAGTGTGTTTAGGAGACCATGATCCATGATCCATGATCCATGTTGGTTTGTCTTCTTATGTTACATTTTAAACTTCTAACGTCAAGTTATATATTCAGACACAGGACTCACCAATATGGGTGCAACAGACAGGTTCATTTTTATGGGTACTATAGGTAATGCTGACAAGAACCAGGAGGAAACTACAGGAGGAAATAGGACTGGACACACTGATGTGACTCATAACAACAAACAACATAAAGTAATTGTTCTGGCATTCCTGATGAGAGGGTCACCTTTCACCAAAGTTGTGAGATGATATGAGTGTTGACTTGTGAACTAGAGCTGGTCTTCCTGGAGGCAAATTATCAGTGCAGTGGGGCCGTTACAGCCGGGGATGTTCCTCATATATCACCACTCGCTTCCTCATATATTGCTCCACTCTCTCTTGTAGGTGACGGCTTGGCACTTACCAAGGGTTCTGGATTATCAGTGTGTGGGTGTTGCTCCAGCTTCCACAGCACCTACCTCGTTTGCTGTTGTTGCTCTGTACAATGACGCAGGGCTCCAAGGGAGCTAATGTGGAACAGTTCCATTAAAAGTTAAAAGATACTCATTACTGATCGTTTAAGGCAAAATAAAACTAAATAACCAATAATCAAAACAAAGTGAAACAAAATGGTAATTCAATCTGATTATCAGTCTTAACACAACTGCAACAACCTAAAATGCTGAAAAACATTAGTGATGTGGATGTGAGGTCTGAAGTCTGGATGAGGGCTCAGACACACCCCTCATAACAAAATGTAGTTTTCACACACTGTCATAAAGGCTAGGACATGAAAGAGAAGAGGCTTTATATAAAGTGGCACTTCAGTAGTTTTACACATGAAAATCAATATTCTCAATAAGGGGAGTACTAGGGGAGAGTCAAACGTAAGATGTTGTTGAATATCCGACTGCCTCTGCTGCACAGATTTTGCAGCTTTGACTTTTCTAATTTTTATGCAAATCTCCCAGCTCTATGACAGTGCAATATTAAGCAAATCTAAATCACTTAAGTACCTGTTGCATCATGAGTATACCAATATATTGTATTATATCATGACTATTAAAACACATCCTTCAAATTTCTATTTTGGGGTAAAGACAAAGGCTGAAAAATATGTGAGACAGAGTCTGTGTGGGATGCAGAAAATCACTTTGTTGGCACTTACACACATCATGAAGATAATGCATACAATAAGGATCCTCAGAGAGAGTGGATTAAAACTTATTTGAGCACAGTCACATACAGCAGAGCTATAGCTATAGACTATAGACTGTGTGACATTACAGAAATTACAATTTTCTCCCCCATGTAAGGTAGAGACTGTGCTCCAATAAAAAGTGACCCCACAGGTCATTTATGCATCAGCTTATTACAACCAGTACTTAGATTTTATTGTTTGGTGACCTCTAGCAGCCGTAGTGATTATGATAGGAGCAAAAGAGGATGTCTGGTGACGTACAGTATATAGAATAATATAGAGCAAACCACAGTTTGCTTTGACTTCTAAACCAATAGTCAACACTGTGCATTTATCTATGACCATACCAACCATAAACATGTTTTTGTAACCATGACAACAAAGGTGCCCTAACATTTTTTTTTACATGTATTACCTTAGAGAGTTATTTACCTTTACATTTAATGACTACCTAATAAAGTGGTACTATTTTCCATAATTGGAATTTGACCACTGTCCAATATTTTATTATATAATTATACTAAATACATTAACACAGCTGTCAGAGAACTATATAGCATTATCATAAATTCTACTTTGCAGCTGGGAGTGTTGTAAACTATTAATGAAACTTTGCTGAAAGTCAGTGTACAAAGCTTAATAAATAATTCTCAAGTCATACTCAATTCAGTGTTCATAGTCTCAGTTAACTTTCTGCTCAGTTTGCAGGTGTGATTCTGAGCTCTCTCTGTATTATCCATCCAAAATTAATAGCCTAATATAAAGGTGGTTGAGGGACTGCATGGCACAGATATAAAATGTGACTTTGTGGGCAGACTGGACAAAGATCCAGCTTCATCCTGTGGAAACAGCAGAAAGTCTGCCTCTCGTCTCCCCTTGCCCCCCTTCGTCCTGCTTTGGCAGCTCTGGAAGAGATTCATGGCTGCAACCTTGAGATGACTGGTAAACAAGTCAGGGAATCTGGGGAGCTCCTCACAGCCTTTTTACACTGTCCACACACACAACACAAACTAAAACCTATAAATGGACAGATATGCTCTGCTGTAAACATCAACTCCAGCTCAATAGTTGCGCACATAAACACAGATCAGCACATAATCCTCCCATTAATATAACTGTAGCATGTTTATAAGAGCTAACTCAGTCACAGTGGACTGGTCTGCACGAGGTCAGCATACAGAAGCTGGATAATGAATATATGAATGAAGGGCATGCTCTGGAGGAAGTTTTCCTGGGACTAACACTGATGCAACAAGCTGGCTCAATGTTTAAAGCCAAGTCACACAAATGCAGGAATGCAGCCAATTAATACTCCTGGACAGAGCTGGCTTCAGCAGAGACACACGATACAGCAGAGTGCCAGTTAACCTAACACTGTCTCACCACAAAGATAGTTGTGGTCTTCTTTGTGCAGATTTTGAGATTTCTGCCTCCACTCCATAAAGAAAGTGAAATGAATTTGGTGTTCACAGCATTTGAAATAAAAAATCAGCTGCAATGTCTCTGCAGAAACAGTGTCCTCATTATATATAGGATCACTGTGTACGTTCACTAGCACCAAATGGTAGACAGATAAAACTAGGGACAAGTTGTTGAATAGCACTTACAGAGCTAAACAGCCACATAGGTTTTTATTAGGAGCTGGTGGAGACCAAACCACAGCCAAGAGGAGAGAGAATAATGAACTTACACACCACTCCAAATAATGTTGGTCTGTGTCTGCTGGATGTCTGAATTCTGACACATTCACTTTATTCTAACAACCTCATTAGATGATAATATGATGATGTTATGTTTACATCTTGTTCTACTGCCCTGAAGTGGCAACATTTGAATGCATCTTTTAAGTCCTGCTACTGAGTACTGTACTGTAATACTGTAATAATTAAAAAAGTTTTATTTGTGCAGGTAAAACATGCCAATCTGCCCGTTAGATTAGAATATTTAAGTGAAAAGACTGGCCTGAGGGTGGCACTGTAGGAGCAGTCAGGAGGAGCTGATGAAAGAGATGGCAGAAGTACAACAGACAGCCTGGGTGCTTCAGTGATTTCAATACAACAGTTTTTTTAGGGTTTGGTGCATTGTAGGGTTTGGGTTTGGTGTAGAAGACTACCCAACCCAGTTCTCTCAAAGTTCTCTCTCTCTCACACACACACACACTGACTTATCATCACATAAAAGAAACATTAATAAAGATCATCTTAGAGATCGCTGTTTGTCACCATCATCTGAGAGAGGTTACTCAAATATTGCACACAGTGTCACCTCACTCAATGGACACAAACTGCGCTTCAGCAGGCTCTCCAAGGTGTTGATCCAGAGGATTCAAAACTTTACAATGGCAGCGACTTACAGGAAGAGAGAAGCAATTTGGTTTCAGACAATGTCAGTCATCTGCTGATCCCCCAGGAATCTGAAAAAATAAATAACTAATTAACAACATTTCATTATAAAGATGGGGAGAAACCTGAACAGGGTTCAGAATCCTACAATGACAAAGCAGGTGGGAGGGGCTGCTGTGTGTTTTCCTGCTCTGTCTTCACATTCCATTTCCTTAGTGTTGCCAGACATAGATACACAGGACACTTCTGAATATTGTAACCATCCTAATTCAAATTAAAAACCAGCTCAGTTCATTCAAAGCTTAACAGTCACTGACTATACAGTTCACTTGGTTCTTAAACTAAGCAGTTGCATCACCATTAAAAGGCACTTCATAACAATAAGAGAGCACACAAAACATTCAACTCTGATTCTGACTGTCCTCAGTTCAGCAGTACATTCAGTCTATTTGTGGTTCAAGCTGTCACATTCAGTTCAGTACAAAAATAGCCTGTACAATAATTGCACATAAGATTAATAACTCAGCAGTCCATTGTTTACAACAGTTATCACAGTATAATTGTTTCCCTGGCTTTTGCAGTGTTATAATATGGTTTTAATGAGGAAGTAATGTAGTGTGAATCACAGCTGAACTGACAGCAGAGCTCTCAGTCACCAGTGAGGAGCTCCACTGCTGAAAGGCAGTGACAGTGGTTATTCAGTGTACTTAGTTTAGTTTATAGATAAATTGTTAAAAATGTATTTGTATATGTACTGAACACTGGCTAGTCTAGGTCTGCCCAAAGCTGACCTAGACTTTTAAAATGAAATGATTTAAGATACAGACTGTATTATCAGTTCAATAAGTAGATATTAAATGGAAGTGAATAACAAATTGTATTTAGGTAACAAAGATTTATTTTATTTATTTAGTTATTTATTTTATTATTTATTTATTGTCAATTTGACTCCATCAATATATAGCATCTTCATCATCTTAGACACTGATGTTGGTGCAGTAGAGCCAGCAGGAGGCTGACTGACCTTCAGACTAGTGTCCTTGTACATCATGGAAGTTATGGTGGTGGTGGGGAGGAGATGGATTGCGCAATAGTAGGTTTGAAAGACAGAATATTTAAATGTTATCCAGTGATTAACTGGCTTGTGTGCTTTAGTATCCTTGGGCAAGATATTGAACCCCAATTTGCCCGCAATGGCATACCATGGTCTTCCCATAACACAGCGAATTGCTCTCTCTCTCTCTCTCTCTCTCTCTCTATTGGTATGGATTTATATCTCATAAATACATTAGGTTTTGTGCTCTTCCGTCTCTCTCTCCTCTTCTGTCTCTTTCTGCAGGTATTTCTGCCTCTGGAGCTGCAGAGTCTGATCTGTGATGACAAGCCTCCTGCTGCTCCTATGATCCTGCTCAACACCTGCTGTTATATTTAGAAATTATTGGTACTGCTTCTAGTATTACTGCTACTATTGTTATTACTACTTTAATTGTCAATACAATTATTACTACTATTGTATTATTGATACCACTTTACATCTTTACATGGAATCTGCATTATGCTATGTTTTCCTGTACCCATCCTCGGATGGCTGCTTCCAGCAGGATAATGCTCCATGTCACAAAGCTCAAATCATCTCATACTGGTTTCTTCAACATGACAATGAGTTCACTGCACTCAAATGGCCTCCACAGTCACCAGATCTCAATCAAATACAACACCTTTGGGATGTGGTGGAACAGGAGATTCACATCATGGATGTGTAGCTGACAAATCTGTGTGATGATATCATGTCAACACGGATCAAAATCTCTGAGGAATGTTTTCAGCACCTTGTTGAAACTAAGCTACAAAGAATTAAGGGGTCCAGTCAGGTATTGTCAAGGTGTACCTAATAAAGTGGCCAGTGAGCATATCCTTAAAGGTTGTGGGGGGCTGGAGCCAATCTCAGCTGACATTGGCAGGGTACATCCTGGACAGATCAGTAGTCTGTATATGTGTGTGTGTGTGTGTGTGTGTGTGTGTGTGTGTGTGTGTGTGTGTGCATGTGTGTGCGTGCATTTGTAACTTTAACTGACACAGAAAGTTATCACTCAAACTTTGACTAAAATTCTGACTCCTTTCAGTGATTGCCTTTTAACTCATTGTAGTACATCAATTGAATATTCAGTTCCTTCCTACACGTTCACTCTATCTTTATTCAGCATTTACACTGAAACTTTAAGGTACAGCATTCCTCTCAAATGTTACAGCTACATACAGTGAGCTCTGCAGTGAGCTCATACATTTTATTCTGCCCTACCCAGTTGATTTAATACATGTATCTGTTTATATAATTTGCATATAAAGCAGACAAATTTCATTCACTTTGTTTGCGTTTAAATGTCTTTTAATAACTTAAATAATAGAAACTTTGAGGAATTTAATTGTGATAATTTTTCAACTGCTAATGTGTCTGTCAGACACAGACAGTAGACAGTAAAAGGCCTCTGTGATTTCTCATCAGCCCACTTGTTCTTTTTGGAAATCCATAATTGCAACAACAATGCTCTGTTGTTGCTGCAGCAGAAAAGAGCAGTCAGTCTTATCTGAGAATGAGATCAAAGATGCCGTAAACTTTCAGAGACTTGAATGTGATCCAGTCTGACCTTATGTAGGTTTGAGCTGAAGGACTGTTACTGTGATGTTGGTTTCAGATATGTGTGAAGCCAGTTTTTGAAAACCTAGACAATCCAGGCTCATGTGAAATCCTCAGTAATAAAGCTATCTCAATTATCTGTATAGAAAGAACAGAGCACAGTACTGTGCTGGTTGGATTTCAGATCATAGCTTTATTATAATGTGGTGAGATGGGAGAATCGGTTCATGGATGCTGAACTCAGATGTACTGACCCCCAGGCGTCACAGGATGATGGCTGACTTCCTAGTATTCACTCATAAAGAAAGAGATGAAAGGAGCATTCAGAGCCGTCAGTGGATCGCCAAGAACAGAGAAGTCTGTTTGAAAACTCTTTGATTAAATGAAGACACAAATGCTGTAACCAAAGCAACATTACAGAATAAGGCATACCATAATTTGTGTTTTTGTAATTGTCAGCGTATCCCATGTGCAGACCCAAAACCAATGCGTTCATATTTTCTGACTTCCCAACCTTGTCTGTGGCATAAAGTCCCAAGTCCACTTGTTTTGATTGAAGACATAAATGTTAAAAACAAAAACACCTCATACACCTGTTTTCAAAGAATGTTCTGTGTTTTCTTAAAACATTTGGCCACTGTAGTTTGTAACAAATGTTACTCAAACGGGGAAATAGTGCATTTGTTGGGGACAACTGTAGCAGCATATCAATCCACATTTGGTGCTCTAGTAAGTAGTAGGGGCAGCAGGATAGTGTTTGTAGGACTGAGTCAATATAAATCACAGATCATGTGTTCATGGTAGTGAAGGAACATTTCACCCGGTGCAACAGTGTGAAGGAATGAGATGTATGAGGGTTATAATACACACAGTGCAGTGCACAATTCACTGTTAGGATATGTTATCATTTAAAAATAGGGACACTTTTCAGACAGTCTCTCTAGGACAACATTCTTAGTGTTGACCTCAGTTGTGCAAATTGAAAATGCTACAAACAGCTGTGTTACAAATGAAAAAAGAGGAGATGTAATATTGTTGGAGATAATGGCACACATTTTCACACAGTCCCATCAGGAATAGTGTTGTACTCGTCCATTCATATGAAAGTGACAAAAATCAAGAGTTAGGGAGAGTGGAGGAACACTGCAGAGAACAACATTTCCCCTCGCGCTGGCATTGGCCTGCAGGAAAATGGAGTCCTATGTGGTATTGATAAGAGAACACAGACAGAAGATGAATTAAACTGGGTGCCTGACCTAAGCCACCATCTAGAAACAGCCCTGACTTTGTGGCCACTGAGCAAAACTGGAACCTCTATAAGCCCTCTGTATATGTGTTTAGAAATAGCTTGGTCATGTAACTATGAGGATTATTCAACACTAGCTCTGGCAAAAATTAAAAAAGAAAAAAGAAAATTTGTGAAGAAAAAAAATTACATATAAAAAACTTTACAACCTGAAGATTAGTGGGAGCACAATTGTGGTGGTGTTGTGGTCAATTGGTCAATTGATATTTGGATCTGTGAAGTTCATGGAGCTCAGTGAGGAGCTGTATGATGCCCTGACTGATAACTACAGGGGCATCTCCTGAAATAGCCCCCTATGGCAGTGGCGGTCCCCACATCTTCATTGTCATGGTGACAGTAATAAACATGCTGTTGAGTGGAACAGTCCAAGCTGTCCATGTTAAAGCAACAAATCATCTATCATATCATATCAATCCTCTTAACCAGAGCTCCAGCCTACTGACTGAACTGAAACACGACTGAAGTGTATATTCCTCATGATCCCAGGCTTCCTGAGCCAGAAGTGTTGTCGATGTAACAAACACATCAAAGTCCAAGAATTCCAATGGGTCCATACATGAATTCATTTCACATGCAAATGGGATCTTTCCTTACTGGTGGCAGTGGAAATATGTTAATAAGATTATGGTTTCAGAGCATATACATCATTGGGCAGTCATCAAGATCTATTGGTATAATGGTCAGAAATTAATTTTCAAAATAAAGAGCTGAGCTCCCTCTCATGATATGAAAGAAGCCGTCCACAAAATAAAACAACCAGAATTCAGGGGTTAGTCTGGGATCCTATGAGCAAAAGAGATAAATTCAACTCAAATTTTGAATTTATTTCACCACGGGACTCACAAAAGACATTTCATTTAATTTGTTAAATGCATGTATGTCAAATGTATGAATTCTACTTGAATCTGAGGTGTGTTTTATAATCTTGAACCTAATCAGTCAATGAATTCTAACCTTTCAGCTCCTTTTAGTGAAATGGAATTGACTCAATAAATGAAGTAAATCCCTTAAACAGCACTAAGTGGCTTAAATGTGCTTTACCAGAGATTTTAAAGGTTTCACTGCAGTTGGAATATGTCTAAGATGTTTCACCAGCTACAATGCAGCTGCAATAAATATCTGCTGTTTGTAACCATGTAGTCTTGCCAGCCAATCATGAATACAGCCATATAATCTCCACTCACCCACTGCAGAATGAAAGTCCATGTATAGAAGCTTACAGCAGGTAATCCTCCACAGTGAAAATTATATCTGCTTTTATGGTTCTCATGGTTGTACAGCTATAAATTCAAATTGATAGCAGAGTCTGTATATCACCAACTAATGATCACTTTGACGTGTTGATTTCCATACTGGGGTGAAATAAATAAGAACAACTGCCTGATGGAAGATTGGGAAAAAACACATTATGAAATATACACTATGAAACACCCACGTATGCTTTTTAATGTGTCAGCAGTAATGTATACTGGGAAATGAGCTAAGACATGCCGAACACTGATGTGATCTTTTAAATCTGTTGATTTGGTAGGCTGGTAAATAGGGTGAAAATACAAACTTCAGACAATGTGGAAATAATTTTCCTGCTCTTGCCTCATTTTGGAGATGCCACTGTTTCACTAATCCCTGCTTGCCGGATACTAATGCATTGGGTATATTAGCTAATGGACAGCAACATTTATGTGCCAGTGCAAATGATCCTGGCTGCATCTTGAATCAATAGAACCATTCATTACCGAAACCTCTCTCTCCTAATTTTGCTGTTATGGTTGGCTGTGTGGTGAAAGCTTGACAGATCAGCTGAGCAGATGGGAATGAGAGCTGATATCTGGCACAGAGGCTGTAAATTATGAGCCCCAATTTTTCACATCTGCACCCTCTTGCCCTCTTGCAGCCATGTAATCCTCTACTTTCGTGTGCTTTTGCCGCAGAGGGCAGGAGGTCCTGCCTGCTCACTTTATGAGCTGGTAGAAACCCAGAAGCCATCTCGTAAACGACCAATTAAACGAAAAGAGATTGCGAGGGACTGCATACCTGCCCGGAAGGAACCATAAAATCTAATAAGAAGGGAAAAATTTGGAGCGTGCAGGAGGCTCTGCTGAGAATAATTGCAGCTGGGGAATTCCCCCCTGCTACTCCACCCCATCCCTGCTCAGGACTTCAGAATATCAGGCTGGTACTGTGGAGCAGGAGGAAAAAATTCCATTTCTCACATTTTCATTCATCAGGTGATAAACTGAGTATGAGCCTCACTGGTCCAGATCCCAGCTGGATGTTTCCAGCCTGAGAAATATGGATGGAATGTAAAGTCTCCTTCGGGGTGAGGGATGGGGTGATCAGCAGCAAGCATGGAGAGATGATTATATGCTGCATATATATACAACTGGGTGCCATTACCTTGACAGGTTGAATAAGTGAGGCAACAGCGAACAGGAGCTGCTTTTGCTTTGCTTTATATTTGCAACAAAGGCATGGCAATGTTGTTTTAATTTGGTGGTCGACACGGTGAACGCAGCCAAATTAAACAACATTGCCATGCTGCTGTTGAAATAAAGCTCGTAACGCTCTGTTCGCTGTTGCCCACTGTGTCAGGCAATATATATATATGCGGCATGTAATGCGTAACGCTGTACCATCGCGAGAAGACTTTACATTCCGTATTTCTCGACTCCGGCAAATCTGAGCCGTGGCTTCGCCTCGCAATCGAATGAAGCGAGAAAGCAATTTCTTTCCTGCTCTGATGCAACCGTCTGATCTGGTGGTGGTACGGTGTTGCAACTCTTTCGCTGCCAGGTACATGGTTCACCTACGCGGTGATCCTCGCAATCTTTTCTTTGATGGTGGATTTTACGGCACCGAACTCTGCGGCCGGCGAAATGAACGAACGCCACTGCTGCGACAGCACGGCAGGTACGGCCGGCTGGGCGGGTAATGACCAGGCTGCTCGTTCGCTCGGCTGATCGGCTGCGCCGCAGCCAGCCGGCTGGCGCAAGGTGGGAGGAGGAAGACTTTCGATGATAATCGGTTCTGACGATTCGAGGTCATTACTGGCACATAAATATTGCGTCCCGTCCAGCCAGCAACCGCGGCCCGACTACCGGCCACCGCCAGCTTTGGTGCGCTCGCATCGACTCGACGACGCTCTGCGACTCCCGGTAGCCTGACCCTGCTGTTTGCGACCAAAAAGCATGCGTGGTCGTTTCATGTATGTTCATATTTTTTCCCAATCTTTGCCGGTTGTTCTTCGTATTTCGCCCCGGTGAAATCGGCGACGGTGATATGCTACGAACTCTGCGCTATCGGTGGCCCAATTGCCAACTGGCTACAGCCGAACCATAAGCGGGCTATAACGCTGTGGTCCTGCCCGTAACTTTCATTCTGCGATGGTGGTGGTGTAACGCTTATTCATGTTGGCTGGCTGGGCTATGATTTTGAGCGGCGGTGTGCGGCTGCATTAACAGCAATTGACATCTTGGGCTATTCAACATTAACAAATACCGGTAACATTGCCAATCGCTGTTTGAGATTTACTTCATTGACGGTCCGGTTCCATTTCGCAAAGGCGAAACCGGGAACTAAACCAGGCGGTGCGTTCGGGTGTTTACACCTCGAATTCGAAGGCAAGTCACGTTTAGCCGTCGTTTAACAGGTAAATGAATGATCGTGATAAAATAAATTCAAGGCTGAGTTGAACTCTCTCTTTTACCAGTTGTTCCTTTTGTGGACGACTTCTTCATGAGGAGGGCTCGGCTCTGCTACGAAAATTGATTTCTGGCTGCGATATACCAATGAATCTTGGTGTTGCCCAATGATAACGCTGCTCTGGTTCACAATCTTGACCAGCTTTGCCCTCGGCAGGAAAAGATCCCCATTTACGTGACGGGCAAAGCAACAGACCTTCTGAGATCATGAAATATACACTTCGATCTTTCGAGCTCTGGTGAAAAACTGATATCGATGGATATGATTGGCGCTGACCTTCACTGACAACATCGATCTTGTGTTCAATGATTTTCACTGCCATGGACGCTGGTCATCGATCGGGGCGTAACTCACTCTGATATGGCACTCGCAGATCAAGCTGATTGACAGTTGACTGTTCACTACAATGTGCTCCCACCAGCTCGGGTAACAAGCGGTTTTCTTCACAAATTTTTCTTTTAATTTTGTGACAGTGTTGAACCAGTCCTCGCCAATTACAGCGAGCCAAGCTATTTCTAAACACAGGGGAGGCTTGCTCAGGCGATTTTGTCGGTGGCTTCTGGGCTGTTCTGAAATGACAGGTCACGCGGTTTGTTCATCTTCTGTCTGTGTTCTGTCAATACCACCGTCCATTTCCTGCGGTGTCTTTCAACGCGAAAATGTTGGTCTCTGCAGTGATCCTCTAACTGCGATTTTGTCGCATGAATGGCGGTAACCTGATGGAACGTGTGTGTGTGCCGGTATCGCGTACATCTCTCTTTTCATTTAACAGCTGCAACTTCGGCTAACCATTCAATTGCACAACTGGTCGGCACCGTGTTAATCATGTTATGTTGAAAACACATTGTCATTCAGTCAAAGTATGAGGTAAGCTTAAAAAGAAAAAGAAGATATGATGTACAGACAGAATGTAAGGACGAAAGTGTCTCTGATCATATAATGCTACATCTTTTATCAGACCTTTCATCAGAGCCACTAAAACAATGCTGAAATTCAGATTACTGTCAGTATGTTCTTTGCTTGTTCTTGAGTCATTATGGTGGCTCTTTTCTGATTCCTCATTCCTGTATTCTTGAGCTAGCAGTTAGGCAATGTTTTGACCTCCTCACTGTACCGCCGAACGCAGGTCTGCCTTCGGTAAATATGATGGGTACACACAGCAAAACAGATCTAAAAATATGATTAATGTAATCTCTACCAATAAACCTGTAACAATTTAAGTAACACACTTGGTGTATGAAGTTCAACTGGCCCTGTGTGCTAGGTGCCCGCCATGGGTGTGTATGTGTGTTTTGTCAGGGCCCTCTGTAGAAATAATGCAGGCCATGGTCGTGATAATATCTCCATCCTGCGAAAACAAAAACCAAACTGTGTAATTAATATCCGACATCCAGCCAAACACATCACAGTGAGAGACGAATAATACCATCATTCCCAGGCCTCCAACGAAGTTAAGTTGGTGATCAACATTATCAGCTGATACTGGAGAATTGCAGCCAAATGTCGAAAATAAGGCCAAACTATGACCGACACAATTACCCTTCTTCTTATTTGCTTCTTACGCAAAACCAACAATGGCATTTTCGCGCCGTATTAAGATGTAACATGCTAACCACGCCAACACCATGCATTACATTTGGGTATAGAGACCTCAGCTGAGGAATAAGTCCCATTTTATATACTAGTAGCATTTGTCAATAGCTGTCAGCACTTTATGGGCTCAGGGGTCCAGGTAGTTTGGTTCAAAAGTGATTGCACAGTGAAAACAATCCTCCATCCTCTTTCTATCTCTTCTTCATTGGGTTGTGCACACTGTGTCCTGGAAACAGGCAGACGCATTTTGGCTCTGAGATACAAGTTCATTTCTGCATTGCTATAGCTTAAACCGTAAACAGTCTGTCAGGTGCTTTTGCCCATATCTGACGGTGTAGGATCTGGCCATAATGTTCATCTCACCTGGGCCTAAGCATCACCCATCCAGCCAAACCAGATAACCTCTGTATCAATTCCACTGAAGATTGAGAAAAGGTATAAGTTTTTAGAAGATCCTTGTGATAAGTAAAATCAAATGATCTCAGGCTCAGTTTCTCTCTGCCTCAAACAGAATTTGAAACAAAAAATATAGTGCTGCTTTTGAATCCAGAGGAAAATATCGTCACTGTGAAGCTAAAACAGCCATCACTGGAAAGGCCCAGAGCCAAAACTCTTATCCCACTGAGAGCACTGCTGCTCTAACTGGTCCAGCAGTTTGTCCACTGAGTCCTCTTTGTTCTCTAGTTTCAGGTATCGTCTGCCAATACCCAGGTCTAGCCGAGGCCAGCTTCGGTGAGTCTGCTCCTCCACAGCATCCACAATGTGCCCCAGGATGTTCACGCAAACCTGTGAACCGGCCTCTCTCCTCGTCACTACTAGCTGATTTATTTGACCCTCCTCTCCCGGTGTGAGGAGTCCTTCCTCCAGGTGCACACCAGTTCGGGCTATGTAAGGTTTAGTCCTGTAGCTCATACTGTGGCAGCGCCTCGGCTGGGCAGCTGGGATGTCCACCTCGTCCACGCCCAGGGTGGACATGGAACTGGCAGACACCAGGCAGTTGTTGAGCTTGACGAGTGGGGCGTCCTGCTGATTGAGGCTAGCGCTGCCCCTGTGCTCAGCACCGGACTGTGTGTTAAAGTCTGTCTGACTGGAATTACATGAGTTGGAGCGGGAAGAGTGGAGGGAAGGTGGGGGCTCTGATTCCTGGTGGTGGAGGGCTTCTGTCTGGAGAACAGCTTGCTGGTAGATGCCCTCCACGCTGTCCTCGTGGTCTCCGGGGTTTCTGGTCTGAAGCAGGGGCTCAGAGCTGGCCAGCTGCTGCAGGCAGAGGATGTTGAGATGGGCAGCTGGTAAACTGCTCACCCACTGGTAGTGTTTGGCCATGGAGTTAGCTGCTGCTATTTCTTTAAGGTCCGCTGAGGGCACAGCTGCAGACACAGAGCAGATAACACTGCGCATCTGAGCCAGCAGCATCTGAGTCTCTCTGTCCCTGTTCTCATACAGGACTGTGTTGGCACATATGAGGATGAAGAGTCCCACCCCCATGATGACAGGTCCCAGAAGCTTCATCCGTTCACTGTGGATGAGGCTGGCTGTGGACAGGAGGCCCTTAGCTCCCAGACTCCAACCAGAAGTCTGTGACTCAGAGACACTTTCCCCCTCTGCAGCTCCCAGGATGGACGATCTCGATATCCGGTAGGGCCAGTAACCGGCCACAGCCAGAGCTGTGCCGATAACCACTACAACGACCCCCAGCACCAGGAAGGCTCCAGGCATGGAGCGGATTCGAAGCTTGCCTTGGATCACCCCGTCCTTCTTCTTCCTGCCTCGTAAGGTGAAGCGAGACTTCCGTCGGCAGGAAGGTGAAGTTGGTTTAACACTTCGGGACTTCTGGGTCTTCATGGCACAGGTCAGTCCAGAGCTACTGCTCCTGGTCACACCCTGTCAGAAGACTTAAGGAGTGAGGAAATGTTAAGGGTTAATGCAGCTTTAACAGTATATCTACATCTTGGGTCTGTGTCTACAGGCGCATAATACATCAGTCAGCTTGTTTTTTCAACTTGAGCCTACAGATCACAATGTGACATGTAGATTAACGTCTTGATTAAAAGTACATAATTATGCATTTTTCCATTTATTTTAACCAAAGCTATTTAAATGTGTCAATTACTTGGATTATAAATACATAAATTATTATGAACAGTTTAATGGGTTGAAAGCAATACATACCACACAACAACAATTAATGTCATCAGATAATAAAATATAATATCATTGCATAAAAATAGCAGTTGTTTGTCAACTGTTAATGATTAGGCAGTGCCAGTAATAACAGTCTGCATTGTGGGAATCTTTAAAGGATCCATCTGCTGTAAAACAAACAAAAAAGAAAGAAAGAAACTGCAAAAATAAGGATATCTGAAATGTTTTGGTGCAGCACAGTGGTGCAGTGGTTAGCACTATCACCTCACAGCAAGAGAAGGCAAAAACCCCCAGTGTACCTGAAGCTTCTCTGTGTGGAGTTTGCATGTTCTCACTTTTCCTGTGTGGGTTCTCTCCGGGTACTCCGACTTCCTCCCACAGTCCAAAGACATGCAGGTTAATTAGTGACTCTAAATTGCCCGCAGGTGTGAACGTGAGTGTGAATGGTTGTTTGTCTCTATATGTCATCGATGTGATAGACTGGTCGAGGGTGTATACCACCTCTTGTCCCTGGACTGGGTCCAGCTGCCCTGCAATCCTCAAAGGAGCAACGGTATAGATAATGGAAGAACTGTTTTGTAATACTGGTATCAGTGTTTGTGGTGCTTCTGCCTCTGGAGCTGTAGAGTCTGAGCTGTGATGACAAGCCTCCTGCTGCTCCTACAACCCCACTCAACACCTGCTGTTATAAATTACCTGTACTGCTATTAGTTTTATTGCTACGTTAGCAGTTAATACTTTAATCATCACTACTATCATTACTACTACTGTATTATTGGTATCACCTTACATTTTTTACATGGAACCCGTGTTAAACTATGTTCTTCTCTCGCTATTCTCTACCCCTTCTCCCCTCCTTCCCCTCTCTCTCTCTTTCTCAATCCAACCGGTCGAGGCAGATGGCCGCCCCCATCCTGAGTCCAGTTCTGCTCGAGGTTTCTGTCTCTTAAAAGGAAGTTTTTCCTTGTCACTGTCGCCTAGTGCTGCTCATGGTGGGAACTGTTGGATCTCTCTCTTTAATTATAATGATCTAAAGGGTATGGTCTAGACCTGCTCTATATGAAAAGTGCCTTGAGATGACTTTTGTTGTGATTGAGCGCTATATAAATAAAATTGAATTGAATTGAATTGAATTGTCAAGACTATGGATATGTTTGGTTGAGATTCTCTCCATACTGCTGAGATGTCACATTCAGTGTTGGGCATTAAGTGCATCATTCAATGGTGTAAGTAGTGCAAGGGAAGACAATGTGTTGTTTGGATGGATGGTTGATAGTTTAGTCTTTGTGCCTTGAACTAAAAGACAGACAGACCAGTCCAGAACAGGTTGTGTTTCTATACATGTTAATTATAGGAGATAAGACATGTAGGTACAGTTGCTTAAAAGTACCTTTGATGGCCCCCTAAGTAGATCTCTTTGAACTAAACCCTAAACAAAAGTCACTGTTCTCCTGGATCTACAACCAGCTGTTATCATTTGATAATTCATCTATTAGTAAAAACAGTGGTTTGTGTACAATGCAGAGAGCTGACCATAGGCAAGAGGCCATGTATCACAAACTGCTGTAGAAATCCCAACTGAGATGCATATTCTGAATGCATTGTATGCATGTCCAAACAATGCCCCTAAAATCCAAATAATATCAGCATATCCCATATGTCTAAACTGGAAAATGCTATATTCAGATTTAGGCCAAATTTGTAATATCCAAACAGAGTATGCTGTTTACATGACCCACATCAAATTCTAAATATTGTCATGTAAGTACATGTGATGAGCATTATCAGATCATGTAATGTATATATTATATACCTGAAGTAATAATAATTTCTTTCCATCAGTTTGCGTTGTCAGTTTTGTTGAGGTTTTCACTGTTCGCTAGATCATAACATATAAAATTGATCTCCATGTTGTATCTCAGTGGCTACCCTAGCCCGAGTGTGCAGCCAAATTCTTGAGAAAGTGCACGTCACCCTGGTGGTTTCCCTGGCAGAACTTCATAGCCTGTTAATATAGCCTCTGCATACATCTGGCTTTAGCGCAGGAGTTTGCTGTAGATACATCAAATACTTCTGAAATGCATTTTATCTGTCAACATGACAGATTATACATTACATATGGATGCCTGGAATCCAGACATATTTAGCCCTGCCTTAAATGACTTTGGTCATACATTAGGCAATAGTTGTTTATCATGCATGAGTCTGTTTTCAACGTTAATCACCACTGAAAATAATTAGAGTGAAACTCTTCAAACTGTTCCAAACCCTCCATGTCTGTGGGGAGCTTGTAAATTCAATGAGGTACAAACAAAAGTAGAGAAACTCTTGCACATGTGCTGTTCTTCTTGAGCTCTCACATGGTCATAAACAAAACAGAAGAAATGGAAAATCAGCTTCAAACACTCTGACTGCAATTACTGTATGGTTCTGAGCATTTTACAGTGAGTGTACGTTGTTCTCACCATGATGACTGTCACCTGACACCTCACAGCTAAGTCATTGTCCTTCTTATTGTAGGGGGGGACTGGGCCTCAACACACTCCCTCAGAGCTCTTCAGACGGTTTTGGGTCTTTGGGTTTGATGGAGGAAGAGCTCAAGGTTCAAAGGAGAACTCTGACTAGTTTTTTATTTGTTTAAGTCTCATCAACCAAATCATCTATAAAGACTACAGCAGTGTGAAGTGCAGTATTTTTCACTGCAGCCTGCTGGGCAGCAGCATCAGAGCCAATGACACCAATGAACTGAACAGACTGACAGGGAAGGCCGGCCCTGTGCTGAGGACTTCTCTGGAGCTCATAGAGTTGATTGTGGAAAGGATGCTATACATACTGTTGAATATCATAGATGACATCTCACATCCAATTCACCACCTGCTGATCAAACAGCAGAGTGCTTTCAGTAAGAGATTTCTTCAGCTCCTCTGTGAAGAGGAACACTACAGGAAGTCATTCCTGTCACCTGCCATCACTCTGTACAGTGATTCTCCTGTGTGTCTGGAGGGAACTCCTCTGACACAATAGTTTTTCCTTGTAACATGGTCAACTGCTCACCTGCACTTTTAATCACATATGTATCACATCTAATACTTTATTCTGATCTTTCAAGATTCGCCTTTACATATCCCCCCAACTCGAAGTAAAGTGTATTAAAATAAATTATATTATAACCATTGTCCAATTCAGTACATAGTATACATGTAGCTGTGGGTCTCTCTTTAGTCTTCATTGCCCATAAACAGAAACATTCTTATCCAACCTAAAAATAAAATATGCCAAACTGCCCAACACATCAGTGTTGTATATATAACTTTGCCTAAAAATACCCAGATCAGCCACAACATTAAAACCTCTTGCATAATATTGTGTAAGTTGTGAAGTTTTTGTGGTGTGGTGGGAGCACTGTCCTGCCAAGGGAGGCTCCTGACATTGGGGAGTGTTGTTGCTATGGGGGAGTGTTTGGTCTGTAGCAATGTTTACGTGGATGGTACATGTCAAAGTAACATCGAGATCAAGGCCATAACCCAAGGTTTCCCAACAGAACATTGGATTGTACTGAGATGATCAATGTTATTCATTTCACCTGTCAGAGGTTCTAATGTTGTGGCTGATTGGTGTACATAATCTTGACACTGCACTGATCAAATAACTGTGTGTAACTCTGTTTTGCTCACACTGACAAACATACACTAGATAAAACTCTGTTCTTCTTAGTTCTTTTTAGCCTTTTTCAGCTTGTTGTTTTGGTTTTCCAGCCATAACTTTAATGTTCAGCAGCACAGTGGCGCAGTGATTAGCACCTCACCTCACAACAAGAAGGTTCTCCAGGTGCTCTGTTCTCCTGCCACAGTCCACATAAGTTCAAATTGCCTGTAGGCGAGAATTGGAGCAGGAATAGCTGTGTCTCTCTGTGACTATGTGTTGGCATTGGCTCCAGCCCAAAAAAAACAACAACACAGCTTTAAGTTAAAATGTTTAGTGGTTAAACAAGCCTAAGAAGAAAGGAGTGTGGCTGTTGTATATCAGCCATAGCTATCTATGGAAGAGACTGTTTCACACCACGACTTTTCATTTTGAAAAATGAATCTGCTTATATTGAATATTTCTCCAGACATTAAGAGTGGCCTCCACTGATAAAATCCTAGAACAAAGTACAATGGTTGATGACGATAAAGAGAGCATGCATTAGTTTCTCAGCCTTGGCTTTGGGGCACCTCACGGAGACAGTCTGATATACAAGTGAAGTTAATAACTCCTTACCTAACTGTACAATATGTATGTATGTTAATTCTTTCAAATCTCTCAGATCCTAACTAAGCAAACTCCTTCTGCTCAATAAGACAATGAGATGCAATTAAAAGCTGCTAAAAATACAAGCATGTTGACCTTGACTTATGGTTATTGTTACTATTCCCAAGGTCAAGAATGAATTTTCACATTTAACTTAAAAACTTTTCAAATATGACAGAATTCCTCAACATCCCTGAGAAGCTCTCTACATGTCCTTGAGAGTAGAAAAGCAAACTCAAAAGCTATAATCAAATTTACATAGACCAACTTGTAATTGCTGCAGGACTGCGTGTAGCATTTCTCTATCTTTTGAACACAAAGTAAACTGTGAACACCAGAACAAACAAGTGCTGATCGCTTGAATTGTTTCTTGGTCTGAATCATGTTTACTGTTACCATGTTTATCGTTTATCTTTGGTCAGACAGTCCAAGCAGCAGTCCCAAAACTCCACAGTGTTCATCATCCTACAAAAACATATTTGGCAGATCACTCAAGAATGAAAGAATCATAAGTGGCAGCCCTGTGTGTTATTCAGGTGGAGGGTTTGAACAGCTCATGTTTGTGTGTCTGAGATTTGAGAGGCATTTGATACAGGTATCTTACTGTACAAACAGTAACCAGTATGTCATTTGTATGCCCGATTTCATTGGATTAGGGCTGCAACACAAACATGTCCAGTGGAGGAAATTCTGAGAGGCTGATTCACAGTGGACTGCATTCACCAGCTCTGACACAAGTTGCTGTGTGATGAGTGTGTGATATGCAGCAAGGCTGTAGCTGAGTGTAAATACACATCTGATCCAGGAGGTGCTCAGACATCCAGGTTCCTGTCATCTCTTTTAATTATCTGGAATAATCGGATACTCAGGAGAGAAGTTGGAGCTGGAAAAGACTTTTATCCAGAATCAGCACCGTTGTCCTGACAAGGGAAGCACGCATTCAGTGTGTGTCATAGACCCACCATACTGTTCATCTGCTGTTTTCCAACCAGCAGAGGAAGCTGGACTGGAGCCAATTCACTCCTGGGAAGCCACAAGTTGTGCTTCATGATGGGAGCAGGCAAAGTGTGGGGAGATAATGCCGTATGATAACCTTACAGCAGGGTGTGGAAGGGTGGAACCATGCCTGACATTTTCTATGATGCAAAAGCAACACAAGCAACCCGCGATTCTTTTTAATGAAGCAGAGCAGAGGAGCAGGGTGAACCCAGCTGAAATCAGCTTCATTCAAAGCTTAGGAAAAATCGGCATAGAGCTTCTTCAATCGACAGGAATAAAGCGTTTTATCTTTACCTTGAACGACGGACACCCGTTGATTGCCGTGCAGAGCCGTGCCGCGCCGTGCCGGACTATCTCCCCTAAAAATTGTGTCTGCTGTTACAGAGGTTACAGACAGACAGGAACGTGTCTGACTGACCGTGCTGCTGCATTCAACACAACACACACCAGCACATCACACACACACACACACACACACACACACACACACACTGTCATTTATGAAACTAAAATCACAGTAACGACCGGGTGTGTTTGGCTCAGCTGCTCTGACTGCAGCACTCTACACTCACTGTCCAACAAACCACAGCACAGTCTCTCTCTTATACAATCCTCTTGTCTAAGTTCTCTGTGATTCTGATGCATAAGTCCAGCGGCAGGGGTCTTTCAGAAACTTGCCTGTATTTCTCGGATCCTGTTGCAGCTTGTTCATAGTTTGAGGACACATAACATCCTCATCAGTTGGGATGAAGAGGCAGTAACAGCCCAGCCGGGGACCGGAGAGGGGCTGTCTTCACCAAACTCCTCCGTCTGACTCCAAGCTCGCTCCCCCTGAGGAGGACAATTAAATCCAGCAGAGTCCAGCCTGTAGTCTGTCTGCAGCCGCTTCCAACGGAAGCTGCTTCAAGTGAGCAGCAACCAAACCCTCCGCCACAGAATATACGATGTTTTTCAAAATAAAAGTTTTCGCGAGGCCACAAAAGCGAACACGGCAATAACGGGGCGTCTCCACAGGCAAGCAAGAAAATGTCTGAAATATGATTATGCAAACTCAGAGCTGGAAAGTAACTGACAGAGCATTTACTCACGAGACACCGAATCCCTGGATACAACTAAACCACCACTAGCAAAAAGTTGGAGAAAACAGGCGTGACTCTGTGTCTCCACCTAGTGGATGACAAGTGATGTCACGCAGTGTAAATCACTTGGTTTAAAGTCAACCAACAGTGATTCAGTCTAATCTGACACTGTCACACTTTAATGCCGAAACACATTTAACCAAACAACAAAACAAATACTGCAAACATACACCGATCGGCCATAACATTAAAACCACTGACAGCTGAAGTAAACATTCATCATCTTGTTACAATACAATGTTCTGCTGAGGAACCATGTGTCCTTCATTCATTTGGATGTTACTTTGACACATACCACCCACCTAAACATTGTTTT
>BRZM01000225.1:28097-57108 GCA_033238685.1 Lates japonicus | reverse complement strand
ATCCCGGCTCTCTACATGTCCTTGAGGCTGAAAAGCAAACTCAAAAGCTATAATCAAATTTACATAGACCAACTTGTAATTGCTGCAGGACTGCGTGTAGCATTTCTCTATCTTTTGAACACAAGTAAGCTGTGAACACCAGAACAAACAAGAGTATGATGGCAATTTGTTTCTTGGTCTGAATCATGTTTGCACTGTTACCATGTTATCGTTTATCTTTGGTCAGAGCAATTAAAACATTCCCAAAAACTCCACAGTGTTCATCATCCTACAAAACATGTTGCTTGAATCACTCAAGAATGAAAAGAAATCATAAGTAGCAGCCTGTGTGTTATTCAGGTGGAGGGTTTGAACAGCTCATGTTGTGTGTCTGAGATTTGAGAGGCATTTGATACAGGTATCTTACTGTACAGGCAGTAACCAGTATTTGTGTGCCCGATTTCATTGGATTAGAGCTGCCAACACAAACATGTCAGTGGAGAAATTCTGAGAGGCTGATTCACAGTGGACTGCATTCCACCAGCTCTGACACAAGTTGCTGTGTGATGAGTGTGTGATGTACAGCAAGGCTGTAGCTAGTGTAAATACACATCTGATCCAGGAGGTGCTCAGACATCCAGGTTCCTGTCATCTCTTTTAATTCTGGAATAATGGGATACTCAGGAGAAGTTGGGTTCTGGAAAGACTTTTATCCAGAATCAACACAGTTGTGTCTGACAGGAAACTGCCTTTAGCATTCAGTGTGTGTCATAGACCCACCATACTGTTCATCTGCTGTTTTCCAACCAGCAGAGGAAGCTGGACTAGACCAATTCACTCCTGGGAAGCCACAAGTTCTTCTTCATGATGGGAGCAGGCAAGTGTGGGAGATAATGCAATATGATAACCTTACAGCAGGGGTTATTGGAAGGGTGGAACCATGCCTGACATTTCTATGATGCAAAAGCAACACAAGCAGCCCGCGATTCTTTTAATGAAGCGAGAGCAGAGGAGCAGGGGACCCAACTGAAATCAGCCATTCAAAGCTTAGGAAAAATCGGCATAGAGCTTCTTCAATCGACAGGAATAAAGCGTTTTATCTTTACCTTGAACGACGGACACCCGTTGATTGCCGTGCAAACCGTGCGCGCCGTGCCGGACTATCCCCTAAAAAATTGTGTCTGCTGTTACAGAGGTTACACAGACAGACGGGAACGTGTCTGACTGACCGTGCTGCTGCATTCAACACAACACACACCAGCACATCACACACACACACACACACACACACACACTGCTCATTTGAAACTAAAATCCACGAAAGTAACGACCGGGTGTGTTTGGCTCAACTGCTCTGACTGCCCGGCACTCTCCTCACTGTCAACAAACCACAGCACGATCTCTCTCTTATACAATCCCTCTTGTCTAAGTTCTCTGTGATTCTGATGCATAAGTCCAGCAGCAGGGTCTTTCAAACTTGCTTTCTCGGTTCCTGTTGCAGCTTGTTCATAGTTTGAGGAATGCCATCCTCATCAGTTGGGATGAAGAAACGTAACAGCCCAGCCGGGGACCGGAGAGGGGCTGGCGCTTCGCAAACTCTCCGTCTGACTCAAGCTCGCTCCCCTGGGAGGACAATTAAATCCAGCAGGGAGTCCAGCCTGTAGTCTGTCTACATGCCTTCCAACGGAAGCTGCTTCAAGTGAGCAACAATAAACCCTCCGCCACAGAATATACGATGTTTCAAAATAAAAGTTTTCGCGAGGCCACAAAGCGAACACGGCAATAACGGGAGCGTCTCCACGAATAAGCAAGAAAATGTCTGAAATATGATTATGCAAACTCAGAGCTGGAAGTAACTGATGAGCATTTACTCCACGAGACATAGTCCCTGGATACAACTAAACCACCACCACTAGCAAAAGTTGGAAAAACGGGCGTGACTCTGTGTCTCCACTAGTGGATGACAAGTGATGTCACGCAGTGTAAATCACTTGGTTTAAAGTCAACCAACAGTGATTCAGTCTAATCTGACACTGTCACACTTTAATGCCGAAACACATTTAACCAAACAACAAAACAAATACTGCAAACATACACCGATCGGCCATAACATTAAAACCACTGACAGCTGAAGTAAACATTCATCATCTTGTTACAATACAATGTTCTGCTGAGGAACCATGTGTCCTTCATTCATTTGGATGTTACTTTGACACATACCACCCACCTAAACATTGTTTTAGACCAAGCACCTGAATCAGATTGGGATCTGGGGAGTTTGGAGCCCAGGTCCACAGCTTTAGCTCTTTGTTGTGTTCCTGGAGACATTTCTGAGCAGTTTTGTGGTGTGGTGGTTTATTATCTTAACTGGGGGAGGCCCTGGCAATGTGTTGTTGCCATTGAGGGTGTGTGTCCTTGGTTAGTGACAATATTTAGGTAGGTGGTATGTGACAAAGTAATGTCCAAATGAATGTCAGGACCAAAGGTTCCTCAGCAGAACATTGTCTTATAAAACAAAGCATCCTGCACCCACCTCCCACCTCCCCTCAGCAATGACACCCAAATACATGTGTTCTCATCCAAGCAGAACAGGCCTGTCAAAATGAAGCTATACTGAGGGGAGGGGAGTCCGGCACCGGGTGTTCTGAAGGCCTCTGTGTATTTTGATGTGTCTTTGAAAGTTTGAGAAGCTCATGTTTCCTCACATTTCTTGATCTGCTGTATGCAGAGAGACATACAGCATATATATATATAGAGAGAGATAGATACAGACATATCTGTAAGTAGTGCTGATAAACAGTGCTGTGTCACACAACACCATAATCAATAGAAATGGAAAACTAAACAGCTTACAGAGAATGATATGAATTTTAGATTATTGTTTAGGTCCTAGGAATAGCTCTGAAAACAAAATGTGAAAATCCACAGGGAAATAGAGATTTAAATTCTTGGAAAGTCAATATTTAGCACATGTAGTTTCCTGTAGATTTGAGACAGTCTCATTAGGTCCACTCGGCACTCATGTCTCCTGTATTTCAACCAAAGACAGTGCCCATTTATTCTAGATAAACTGATCCAAGATGAAACATCAGCAAACATCATAAGACAACAACATAAGCAAACATCAGATAAACTGTTCATCTAAAGCTGATAGACCTTCGAAACCAAATCAGCAGATTAAATGTTAGAGCTCCAAATATTCTATCCAATCATACATCAAAATTCATATCTGTGATGTTTTCTGGTTCTGTTATTCTCAGTGGCTATAGTAAATTTAATCACTGATAGATTTTGATGTAAAAATCTATTGATGTAAAATGAGTAAATGTAACTTTGAAAAGCCTTGCTCCTGATCCAGTTTACTCTTAATAAGATGTGTGAAACCATAAGTTACTTACACATGAAGAACAGGACCCTAGAAACAAAATGATACTTGGATCAGCTCATGTTTATGGTGACTCAGTATCAAAATGATCCAAACAGTTACCAGTTTCAGTGTTGATTAATGAGGCTGGTTGGTGCATAATCAAAATTATCTGAAAGATAAATCACAAAAGATTCTTACATATGGGCCTTTAATGACATACAAATACAATTTGTATAATACTACAAGGACTTTTTAACACTGGCACAAACCTGATGGTATCATGATGTCAATTATTGTCTGAGATTTATGTGGTTATTTTTTGAGTTTGTATTGATGGAATTTGGGTTTTTAAGATGTGACTGTTTCATTTTATATTATATGTTTTGTATGTCTTAACATTTTGGAACTATGTTGGAAATGAGATTTATCACTTTAACATGTTATCATTTGGATTCAGCATTGTGTAGATCCATAAATAAATCTAAAGTATTTATGTGTTGTAACTCATGAATGTGTGCACACACTGGGCATTGCCACTGGTTTATGCTTGTATTAGATCTATTACCATAACTAACTCCTTCATGTCCTTAAAAAAAATATTCATCCTGTCAAAATTTCAGCAGGCAACTTAAAATAAAATACCCTGGGAGGGTAAAGTCTAAAGAAAATGTGTTCAGTATCAGCAGTAAATGGGCTCTGGTAGGCTGGATGTCATATAGTCCTGCTCTATAGAGAACTCAGCTGGTTGCCAGTGACACTCGATCAGAGCATCATACAGCTCCTCACTGAGCTCCATGAACTTCCTGTTGGCCTCCACCACATCCAGCTCTGGACTGGGATCTGTAACACAGTGAGAAATGGTTATAAAGTGCTTCACAGACTTACAGTTTAGTGCAAATGTTTAACCCTAGGCAATGAATTATGACGTGAAAAGTAGTAAATACAACCCCTGTACTGGGCTAGGCTAGCTGTTTTCTTCTGCTTCCAGTCTTCATGCTAAGCTAGACTAACCACATTCTGACTCCAGCTCTGCACTTAGCACAGACATCACATTGATATCTGTTAATCAGCAAAAATTAACAGCCTGAGGCAATCAGCACAGGACTTAACAAACTGACCAATCAAAAATCTAATTGATACAAAAGTCAATAAGGACAACAATAATAATTTTCAGCCCCCAGTCTCAATACCAACCTTCAAGTCCATCGTCCTGAACAGCTTCACTTTCCTAAAAAGAAAAAACCTGGTTAGAATGATTCATGTCAGTTCACAATGACTAACTGATGAGTGTCAACACTGGCTGTTTAACAACAAGAGCTCACCTGTGGTGGGGGATACTGTGTGTAATCATACTGCTGATAGTTGTAGCCATACCCTCCTCCAGTCTGGTCGTAGCCCCAGGAGGAGTAATACCCAGGATATGCCTGCTGCTGGTACTGGTTGTACTGGTCATAGCTGTTTCTGTATCCTGAGTTTGATTGCCATGATCTGTCTGAGTGCTGCTGCTGTCTGTTCCTTAAACTCACAAAGGAGAAAGAGACACACTGCTCAACTCCACCAATCATCTGGCTTGTGCTCCAGGCACAAATTAATCAGCTTGCTGACAAAGGGAGCAAAAACTTTGAGAAGAACTCACTTGTTAGCAGCCAGGCTCAGTCTCAGAGGTTTACCACCCAGTCCCACAGCACCCTGACACTCCTCTAACGCCCGCTTCTGCAGGCGTTCATCTGGGAACTGAACAAAGCCACAGCCCCTACAGTGAGACAGACAATGAGAGTGATTACAGAGCTACCCTGAGAAAAAACTAAAGTTTGAGTTTAGAGGGGTCTCAAAAAGCTACTATTTTACAGCATATCTAATGCTGCAATGAATAACAGCCTTTAAGAAATACTTCAAATTAAACACCCATGATCTGTAGTCATCTGTAGTCTGAAATGTCTGCAACCTAGCATTGGTCAGAAGAATTGACTTTGAATTTGCTGTAGCACAGAGCCTGAAGAACACAGAGGATGTAACTGTCCAAACACTTACAGTCTGTACTGACCAACAATATACACCTTCATGTTTTACATATTTTCTATACACTGTGTGAGGACATGTTAATACTCACTTGGAGTTCCCCATGCTGTCCAGCACCACTTTCCCACCACGACAGGAAGGGTAGCGGTTGTAAAAGAACTCATAAAGCATCCCATCATCCACCTCTGGAGTTAGATCTCCCACAAACAGAGAATACATCTGACTACAACCAGAGGACAAAACAGAGGCTGGGTTTTTCATTACAGCCAAGAATATTCACAATATAATAACGACTGTATCTATATGGTACCTTTCAAAATACAGTCACCAAGTGCTTTAGAGTCAAAACAAAGAATAAAAGTAATACAATCTAAAACAATATAGACAGGAAGACATATGATGTGTCAATGAAAGGAGGAATCAACACATGACATAGTGTCACTGTTTGGACTCACCCACTGTCTTGTTTCCCAAAGGTTGCTCTGTTTAACTTAAATCTTGTTGGCTGTAGGAAAGAGACATTTAAGTTCACCATGAAATTTCTCACAAGTCTCCATCAACTGTGATTTTTTTAAAAACTGGTTACTGTAAGAAATAAAAGCGCTTCATACCGGAGTGGCTCCTGGTAAAGCTTTCCCATTGATTTTGCGGAGACACCTTTCAGCTGTGGCCTCATCTGTCATCTCCACAAAACAGTAACCCAGAGCACCCCTGGGTGACGACACACTGTTTAAAATCATAATAAAGTAACTGCAAAATGGACAGCTGCTTGTGGATTTGGTTCTCACCCTGTCATCTTGTTGCGTATGATCCGTACATTAACCACCTGCTCACCCATGGTGGCAAAGGCTCTGGTGATAAACTTCTCGTCCATGTAGGTCTCCAGCTGCAGAGGAACATAAAGACACAGTGAACGGAAGAGCTCAGGATAATGGTTGTGGTTAATGGAGGGCTGACACAAACAACGCTGTTAAATCCCATTTACAGATTTGTGAAACCTTTAATCTATAGAAACCAGAAAAAAATATTAAGTTCAAAAGTTTTAATATAACAAAAATCCAATAAAGGGCTTAAAGACACTGTTTTCTTTTTCTTTTTTACTTGAAGATTTCACAAATCTAAAAAGGGGTCTGAAACAGTCTTGAGCATCTTCGGGCTACTGTTGGTTCAGATTTGACAAGTCTGAGCACAGTGAGGTTTAATGTAGACCTAGTCTGATATTTAGAACAAGGGTTTCACGGGTTTGTTTTAACGTTATCTTTAACCGTTTTCTTTCTCGTGTAGTTTATAGCAGACTCCATTACATTAGTTTCCGCGTGGAACTGTCTGATCCACTGCAGTGGAGAGGAGTGTTAGCCAGCTGAAAACGTTACGTTGTACCTGAATGGAGTGTTACATGTTGCATTGCTGGTGTGCAGAAAAACCAGACCTAGACAGCAGTCTTTCAGCTACTCGATATATGTCTCGGTCGACAAATGGCTACCAATAAGCAAGACGATATTAAAGTGCTGATTTTCGAAAGGGAGTTTTGAATTACGTATATCCAATTCAAACAACGCACTGAGCTCAACAAACAAGGCGGTCGTGCTAAATGATTTAGCGCAGTGAAAAGTTGTAAACTACTCACGTTCCCCATCCATAACGTGCTCATGTTGCTGCCGAAGATGTGAATATTCCGACGTCAATTTACTGAGTAATGTAGATTACGATGAAGCTTCAAAGGTGCACATGCTAACTAGCAGAGTACTAAAGGAAAGTAGTACACCAACATTGCGTCCTTACGTCATTAAGCGGAGATCGGTACGTTCTTGCGTCACCAGCCGTAAACTTTGAGCACGTACGGCAATTTATCGACGCATATTCAGTTCAATTCAATTTTATTTATATAGCGCCGAATCACAACAAAAGTCACGTCATTCCAGCCTGTACAGTTTATATCGACAACAGCGTTTCTCCTGGTCAAAACTGCATTCTTACGTGTCTGACTGGTAATTAAAGATGCTTCAAATAACATCCTGACCAGCAGACACTGTATTTTAAGATATCTACAACTTGTACATGTACTGTAGGACTACAAGTCAAAATGAATTTAAGATATCTAAAAATCCTTTAAAAATTCAAGCGGCCGTTTTAACGTTTAACAGCTTGACTCAATATGAATGACAGATATCCGTAATTTAATTCTCCGTGGAACATTACACATATTCACAATGATATCTGCAAGACATATCCAGTTGTTTAAATGATAAAACGTCTTGCATTAAGTGCCTCCACAGTTGGGAACTTCTTGTAACATCCATCACAATTTAATGACTGATTGTACTGTAATTTTTCTGTATTTACTCAAAAAAATAAATGAATGCTTTTGATCTTTCATGGTAATCTAAACTTTTGATGAAAGTGGTGATGAAGTGAAACCAAATCAATTTGCCCAAAACAAGTTTTAAAAAATACTGTGTCCCAATTTGTGTGCTTCCATAGTCACACTTACTATTTTCATATGCGTTCACACTGAGTACCCGGATGGTGCACTCAAAATGGTCACAAAGTTGAGGAATGACCACCTCTCACCCTCAACGGTCGCCATCGTTTCATGATGATGGTCTAATTTACATGTCGCATGAAACAGGGAGAACACACAAGAAAGTCAGATGTTCCTCTGCCGTGAGGTTGCCAGGCAACCAGATTCTACCAGTGTGTCTCAGCTGTTGGGAGTCTGCAGATCTCCCTCCTCTGGCACAGTCGAGCTCTTGGATAGATGTTCTTGGGCAGATGTGCGGCTTATGTGGCTTTCATGAGGTTGATGATGGAATAAACACTAATTACTGTGCTTCAACTTTAGATGTGGGCCAAACGACACAAAAACGTAATTAAAAGTAGCAAATATTGTATTACTCTTCTGTTCTTTTGTTTCAATTTGTTGTTGCCTTGGCTGGTAACACAGAGGAAATCACTGATGCAAAGGAAGGAAAAGCTACATGGAAAGCATGTGGCTAAATAAGAGCAAAGTACGAGGACAAAAACAGGGAGAAAGTGCAAAATGGCCAAAAGCAAAAATGGTCCACTGCAACTCACCCAACCAGTCTGTTTGTTCTATTCCTGGGAGACCAGGTATACATCTGAGGGGCAGTCCTAACCTTCTCCCTCTGTTTCAGACAGAGAAGGGAAATAATACCTCTATGAAATTCATAATTGTTTAATCTGGAATTTACTTATCTTCCATCGTGAAATGTGGAGTTGTGCATGAGTCAGGAGTTTGTTGTATGAAAAAAGGTTTTACTTGCATCACGCTGGTCATCTGTCTTTCTGACATGTAAAAGCTAGTCTGTTGTTTGGAGAAAAACAATCAGGTTCTTGGTCACCTCTCTTACCAAGGCCCTTCTCAACATTTTCTCAGTTTGTCCGGGCAGCCAGCTCTAAGAAGAGTCCTGGCTCCCAGACTTCTTTGATTTAAGGACTATGGAGCCCACTGTGCTCATGGGTACCTTCAACGCAGCAGAATCCTGTTTGTAGCCTTCCTTAAACCTGTCTGTGAGCTCTAATATGCTTTGTCAGCTGTCAGACCTTATATAGACAGGGGTGTGCCTTTCCAGATCATGTCCAATCAACTGAATTTACCACAGGTGAACTCTGATCAAGGTGCAGAAACACCTCAAAGATTTCAAGTGTCATAGCAAAGGGTCTGAATACTTATGTCAATGTGATATATCAGTTATATTCCTGGTTGTAGACTTGATGTTGTATGTCCGTTAATACTACTAACACCTTCCTTAAAAAACAGAAAGAAAGAAAACAAATGTGTGTTCACTAAAGTTTATTGACGCTTACAGAAACCACTGGATGAAGTCTGGTTCTGGAAGGAGAGCACTGAAGACTGCTGAGGAGAAACACAAGATCATTTACATGTTCCACTGCAAACTAACTAGATCACTGACTCTGGGTTTCAATCAGATAAGAGATCTTTAAAATGATACATTTATGGCTCGAACCCCAATGTCCCCAATATATGTGACACTTAATGAGCAACCTACAGACATAAAAACATCAACTTCAGCTGTCCTGCACAGGGTTGGAATATCATTTGCAAACTTGTAACAGAAATTGTAAATACATAAACTTGCAACATATGTATCTGTGCTTATATGCAACACACTTTGCATAAACTTCTTAATCTGAAGTACAACTTGCAGACAGATGTTGAAAGTGTTCCACTACATTTCTAAAACCCCTAAATTTTCAAGTAAAATAGAACATGTGTCCTCAAAGGAAGCCAAGGCCCTGGTTCCAAATGAATACAATGTATTGTTGTAGTACACTGAAATTTGCAAGTCATGTTACACTACATACATTTCATAATACACCTTAGTTGACCAGATGAGCAGTAGTGGTTCCATTATTGGTTTAGGTTTTAACATAAATCATATGCAAAGTAGAGGTATAATGATCATATGCAAAAACAAATAAGTGTGTTCTACAACTGTGAAACCTTCAGGCCACGTCAAACCTGCAGCTGTGCACAACACAAAGAAATGATTTGATTTTTTTACTGTTTTCTCAATATAATGATGTTAATGTAATGTTCAAACATACTTCAGTAAGGTGCTGCTGACTGGCACTGCTCATCACTTTCACCCATTAACTCTATGTATTACATCTGTTAATACAAATCTCATTTTAACATGTACAGGCATTTTAAAGACATGACAGATTTCACCTGTACTGCACAAATTACATATGAGGGTTAACTTTCATTCCAGAGATTATGAAAAAACAACAACAACAACAACAACCTCAAGGTCCACTTGCTACTGCAGATGAAAACTGTAGGATGCAGCTGAAAGTAGTACAGAGTGCCTGAAATTCAAAAATATTTTTTCCTTGCAGGCATATGCACTAGTTATTCTTTTGTCTAAGGAGGATATTGGTACATTGTTCACATAAGCAATTTTATGTTATCTTGGTCACACAAATCATTTTTAGGTTATTTTGTTCACACGTGTACAATCACACGTGTACAATCATATCATCTGATTCACAAAAGATCAGAAAATTTGCTCTTTTGGACCTTAAACTGTCAAATCAAATAACAACTGGCATGTTCCAGTTTGCAGGAATGATCTGAAACACATTATCAAAAGCTAACACCAAATCATATACAGAACAAGAAGGGATGGTGACCAACTCTCCTGAGACTACAGTACCTCTTAAATTAACATCAGAGGACGCATTCAAAGCCCAATCAGATCTTTGATGATTATATGAAAGGTTTAAACACTCATACCCTCTCAGGGCAGGTATGTAAGGCAGTGATCCATGAGAGTTGGAGGAACTGGACTCATTCTTTTCTAGACTGGAGCACCACAAACCTTAAACCTCTGTGAGGAAACAGGAGACTGAACCAGACCAAAACCATTAATGAACAGCTACATGGTACATTATGAAGCTGTAACCCTCCATGGTTACTAGTACATTTTTAGGTCTGAGATCCCAGTTTAAGTGCTGTTAATTATTGAGATAAATTGTTTTGACTTGCCCACAACATAACTATCTAGTGGTGCTACTACCATGGATCAACCCAGGAAAAACTACACCAATATGATTCTGTTTAAAACTGGCCATGTCTAATTGTTGCTGACGAATTAGTCTGGTTCCAGGCCTCTGAATAACTGCTCACACAGCCCATTCAGATTCATATAGGCCTGGTGTTGTGCTCATTGACAGCTCTTTCCTATGAGTGGAGAACAATCAACTAACCAGAGCTTTGTAGGTGGAATGAAGAATGTGGATCTTCCCATATAGCTAGCAGGTTATCTATCTACACCTATGAAAAATAGTGGCAGAAAAATGGCCACAAAATTTGCAACACAGTTGCTTGATGTTTGCAGCTGTGCAGGTTATGAATGGACAACTCTTAAGGTATTTACACACTAGGGACGCTTTTTCATGTGATCAATTTGCAGGTCAATATATTTTTTGAACTGTTGTTTTTGTCATGAGTACTTTCACACAGAAAAAAAGATTGCAAATTGGCGAAAAAAGTCAACTTTTCTTAGCGTTCGCACAACCAGCATCTTCACCAGGCCCTTAAACTGTCCCACTGACATCCTAAAATATGTCCAGTACCAGCTGTGGTGCAGCTTCAGCTTCTGGAGATTTGCAGGTGAGTATTTCACATTTTTGTATCGTATATCTGTTATTGTTTATATTTCTGCTGCCACTTTTTATTGTTGTAATAAAGTAGAGAGATTTAGGGAGACGATGCCCTCATTCTTAATCCTGCCTACAAAACTCTACGGCCCTGTTTACACTACGATGGTTTTTGCATAAAACAGTAAAGCTTTGTTGCAGTTTGGCCTTTCGTTCACATGACAACTGTGTTTTGGTGGCTGGAAAACACAAACTTTTGAAACCAGGTTCCAGAATGTAATTTTCTGATAACGTCACCCTTACTGTCACTGTGTAAACTGGCAGTACACAGCTCTTGTGAAAACCGTAACACTGCACATGGCTATTATGTTTTCACCCTAATAGCCAAGTGTGAATACAAGGAGAACAACAACAATGGCAGACTATCGAGCCATGTTTATGCTGCAGACTCATCAAGTTATATCGCCATCTACTGAACTTTTTTAAAATGCAAAGGAAATCTTGTGCGTTTTTAGCGAAACTGTTGTCGTGAAAACAAGGGCCTAAATTGGTCGACTGCTTCTCCAACCACTGGACGTGGGCTGAGATACAGAGGTCTGGATCCTGGCTAGAAAAAGCTAACAAACACAGACACTCGATTATGACTCCATAAAAATGGATAAATCAGATGTATGCAGGCAACACATCTCATGGTTCTCCAAAATACAAAAACATGATGGTAAGGAAGCACTAAGCCATCAATAAAACATAATCATCATAGATACTCTGTTGAGTTAGCTTAATAGGAAGACATTTTGCTCACCCTAGTTACATACAGATTAGCCAAATATATATATTTCATGTGCAAGTTTGTAAGGCTTGTTACATTCAAAACTTAACATGTACATGAAGTGCTCTATTCACCATTTAGATACAACATATACTTTGCAATATGTGTATGTTTAAGTGACACATCTTTGAATGTGATTGTTTGGGGTTAACTGACGTTAATAGATCATCTGTTTGGGATGAAGATGATTACATGAAGTATCTTTATAGTAAACAATAGTAATTTATTGCAATAAACAATAAATTAACAATTATTACCCAACTCTGAAGTACTACACCTTCGCTCAGCTCGTTGTTTTGGTTTTACATTCAACACCTCCTCATCAACCCAAGTTCCAGCAGCAACTGACGTAATCTTTAGCATAGTTCCACCCAACTTCAGACTGACTACTGACTGGGGGTCTAATCAGTAAGTATCTATAAACACAAGCGTGGGTGTAGTGCCATTAACCAAAAAGTGTGTGATTAAATACAGTAGAAAATTATTGTTGTAACATTTTTACAGATTTAAAATTTTAAAATGGTAAGCAAATAGAAAAAGAGCAGTAGTGAAACAGTTGACCAAAGTCTCATCAGAGACCCCCTGTATAACCTAACCCAAACAAAACCAACAAACCAACAAACCCGACCTAAAGATACAGTATAAGGAATGTAAACCATGTGAGGGAGTGTGTGCAGTACCACAGAAGACGGTCAAATTTGTTGTAGACAAATGACAGAAAAACAGTTGGGGAAGAGAAAGACTAGGGCACTGTGGAGGCAGCAGATCAGTTTAGAGTCCAGACCTGGGGAAGAAGACAGTGAATATGAAGAGGTATATGAGCCTGCTGGGCTCAGCTGCTGGGCTCAGCTGCTCCTCTCACACACTCACTCACTCACACACACACAGCACCACTCAGTCCATCTTCTCCTTATGAACCAGTTTGGGGGCATCCACAAAGTCTTGGCCATTAAACAGGATGATAGTGGCTGTAATCGCACTAGCAGCCCCCCAGAACATCACGTAAGCCAGGGTCTCTGTCCACGTGTCACCTGAAAGACAAATAGTAATTAATGCTGATTTTCAAAAGGAGATGTCTCAATAGCAGTTTCCAGTCGTTCATCTCACATCTGTCAGAACATTAACTTCTATTTTAGTCAATACAGCGTCTACACAGACCAGGTTACAGTTTGCATTTTAATCCTGCTACACACATGTAGGTGTGAGGAATCTTTTTATTTTTTTGTTTTTTTCACTCACTGCTGCCAAAATGGTGCTGACCTACACAGCAGTACTGTGCTGCTACTGTGCTTCTGTGTAGAAACAGAGGACTGAAGCTGCTGCTGACATTGCTGCTTTCACTGTGCAGCCTGTGCAGACTCTGTGGAACAGCTCACTGTGGCCACTCTCACGCTGTTCCTCCCTGAAGTTGAAGCAGCTGAAAGAGCTTCCAGCAATCACGCTGCATTTTCTTCAGTAATGCAATCTAGTTATAGTTTACATTTTCCTCTGCACATTTTTTGCTTGTAAACAGCTTGTTGATAATTCTTATAGTTAAAGGAAATGTCTGTATTATGTAATAATAATTATAATGTATTTTTCAACCTTATACTCCCATGTTATTGGGTATAAATATAGATAGAGATGTTTTTCCTACTGACAGGCTGTTATTATGTGTCTGATAGGATTCCTAAAGAAACAGACCCTTTTGGTTTAACTATATAATATTATATAATATTGTTTCAACATATATATGGCTACCAGACTTCATTGACAAAAACATTAATTTTACATTGCAGAGCACTTGCAGCTGCTGGAAGACAGCTGCCTCCATCAGTTTGTGTTACTGTGTGACTTTCAGTGGTTGAAGAAGTACTCACATCCTTTACATATGATGTTAAATTACAGTACTTTCATATAACATATGGAACACATGTACAGGAACACAGACATGAAAATTAACTCCAAACCACTGAGATTCAGGTAGAGGCTACAAATGTACTAGGAGCTGAACACAGAGAGCTTTCTTTCTAGTCACCAGCACACTAATACAAGTATTGTGTCAGCTTTGTACAAGACACCACATGGGGGAGAAGACGGTCATGGATTTGCTGTGGTCAGCCCTGCCACTAAGAAGGATCACACTGGTGTGGGACAGTGTGGGTAATGTTGCTGTGAGGCTGCGCTGGAACATTAAAAGTGGGCTACACTGTAACTTTATTAGGCTCTCTGGAAAAGGCTCTCACACTTGCTTATCTGGAATAAAAGCCTCATTATGCTTCAGATTAAGTACTTGTCAGATTGTTGAACAGCTCTGAAATCCTCTCCCCCTTTCTAACGTATAACTTTTTGTAACTTGTTAAAAGAGCAATCTGATTGGCCAGATAAATGGTACATGGTACATGGACTGTACTTACATTACGTGTCACATTCACCCATTCACACACACATTCAAGTGCTCGAGCGCATCCACACCACATTCACACTTTTGTAACATCGAGGGCAACGTTGGGTTCAGTATCTTGCCCAAGGATACTTCGGCACGGACTAGAAGAGCCGGGGATCGAACCGCTGACCTTCCCATTAGCGGGCGACCCGCTCTACCTCCTGAGCCACAGCCGCCCACTGGGGTGTGTAACAGTAGGCAAGCTTCTCTCTCAAGCTTTTTCTTCACAGAACTGCTTATGCAACATAGTACACTCAAACTGTATTTCGCTTCCCATTTATTTCTATGTGAACAGGTGCAAGACGCATTTGCTCAGTTGCAAATGAACCTGCCCCCATCACTGATTAAACTTTGACATGTGAGATCGAAAGGCTCTCCTGTGTTGATCCAGTTTGAGAGAGGGGGTGGGACTAAACTCTCATTCAGTAAATGCTGATTGTTTATATTCTTGTTTTATAACCACACAGCAAATAAAACAAGTAGCAGAGAAAGGATGCTGCTTGTCTGCAGGGCAAGCATGGTGACAGAGCTTAATGGCAGTAAAAGTGTGACCATTAAGAATGGGTAGAAACACTTTTGCCTTTAGATGTGGTTGGACGTTTCACACACACTTTTCAAACATTTCAAAACATACTGAACCAGAGTGTCGCTGGAATGTTTAGAATGTTTAAAATCCAGTCTAATTCACAGGTTTCAGTGATAGCAACAGTCCTTGTGTTATTCAGCACTACACAAAAGTGGTCAAGTCACTATCCACTCCAACCTATACACACAAGTGTTAATAACATCTTATTGAGGAGACAGAGTAAAGTAACAAAAGTTACAGGTAACTATTCCAAGAGCTAGACGCAAAACCACCTGCACAGCTGAGACCTATTTAATAACAAATTCACAAAAATGAATTTCCTATAGCTTCAAATGGATTGTTCACAGAATAAGATTTCACCAGTGCTGGCTTTAATCGACATAGATGATATGAGTGTAGGTTGATCAGCAGAGAAGAACTTACCAGCCATGAGAAGACACACGATGCACATGGAAAATGCCACCAGCATAACTATGGGCAGCTGCAACAAGAACAATATTCAGTAGATTAGACAAAGAGTCACATTCACTCCTGCTGCTGGGAAGAGAGAAAAGGGATGTACTGACCGTGAGGAACTTCCAGTCCTTCTGCACACGAAGAGGTGTGGGTCCATCTGACTCATCAACAGCAAAGTTACCCAGAAACAGGTCAATGGAATCCTGAAACCAGCAAAACCACACTGACACCCTGACTGGACTGATCATACACACTATTCCAAATCATATTGATTTTCTTGTTAGGGCTCATTCCATAAACAGTTTTAATCATGACAGATTAAAAGTGGCTTGGCGTTTATAGTGTTGCAGAAGAATGGGATGCAGAGAAAACACACACAGAAGAATAAAAATGATCAGAATATGAATAAGCTCGTTTTAATTTCCAAGAAAATACAATGCAACTTGAGCATTTTACCATTATAGAGAAGGTGTGTAGTTATCAAATTATTATGTTCACTTACTGTGTGTATTTATTTAATGAGCTGATATCATACTCTCCTCACTGCCAAATTCAGTGGAGCTTTGTGTTCAGTTTATTTTACTGCAATGTTCTCTAAGCATTCTGTGACTGGGAAATAAGACTGAAACAGTGGATTTTTTTTGGCACTGTGTGGATTTTTTCAGTGATGATGTATCAGTAAGTCATGTCATAGACCTTATACCTGTCTGAATCCATCAGAGAAGTTGTTTTTGTAGTAGCGGATCATAGAGTTCCAGCCATCCATCAGGAGCCCCCATCTGGTCCTCTTCCCTGTCCTGAAATAGAAATGAATGCTGATTAAACAGAAGCCATGATGGACTCCAGAAATCAACACACGTGTTAGTCAACTGATATGTGGTACAGGATGTTACAGTACTGTACCTTGTGAAGTCTGTTTTCAAGGCTCCAGTTCCTGCGTACTGTACTGCGCATGCATTGGCATTGTCAGCCCATGCTGGTTAGAGAGCACACACAGAGAACAGTGAGGGCGCACTCAGAGGCCACAGTTTCTACTAAACACACAACACATGCTAAGACCCAGGTCACACTGCCTGCACAGAGTGTCACAGAACCTCTTGGTTTTCATTTCATTGCCCATGTTCAAAGGTTAGAGTGGCCACACAACCCATATGAGCCCACATGGTGATAGTCATAGTGACATCATACCAGCAACATTTCATTAAACCGACACCTGTCACTGTCACTGACAGTGGGTGGCAGTGGTTTTTGGGTGTGCTGTCTCTCTTTCTTTCTCTCTCTCTCTCTCTCTCTCTAGCCCCTTTTACACACAGATCACACAATATTGGAGTTAAGAAGACCCTCCAACACACTGCCTTTGTTTGTTTACATAGAAGCAAATAAAGTGGGCATAATGCTGCCCTGGTGTGTGATTTTATAGGGCATGCTGGCATCACAGAATCAGAAGTATGTAACACAGCAGCCTCAGTGCTGGTCAGCATGTATTCTGCCATGCTGGCTGCCCCTTTTATACAGATGTGGACTCAGCTCTGTCACTTCCTCCAGTGCAGGCTTAAAGGTGGGGTGATAAGCCCCAACATTCTGCCTCTTCCCCATTCTGCACCTTTTATACTAAACAGTGAGGCAGAACAGGGCTTGAAAAGGCTGTGTAAAAAGGGCTTGTTTGTGTCTTTCACTCTCGCCTGCTCGCCACTGCTTGCTTCTGATCTAAACACAGGCAAACTGAACTTATGATAAAATGAGATCAAAAATTCTATTGTTGATGGAGATCATCAAAGGGGAATGCAGTGTAGAAAAACATGGCTGGCAACAGCAGTGCCACAGCAGACATGCTACTGGTGCTGACACGTGTGAGAACTGCAGCAGGTCAGCGAGGTAGCAGTCACACACACGCAGGGCATGGCAGGCAGTGTGTCCCAGGTGTAACCGTTGAGCATACAGGAGACAGAAGAGTTACCGTTCTTGTAGATCTTCTCAAACTCAGCTTGCTCTTCAATCCGCTGGCCCACATTCAGAACTCCCATTCTCTGTTGACACACAGTCAGGATTCATACACTGGTCAATAAGATTCAGGGCTTTCAGTGTGAGCAGGAAGTGAAATTCCATACCCTTTTCATATCTTCCCAAAAAAACAGACCAAATCTATGACAGCAGCAAGATTATTCCCCGGTGAAAAACCATACTGTGGAACCTTCTCCCAGTCTGCGTCCAGGAGGCAGACACCTTCTGTACCTTAACTTAAAACTTGCCTTTTTGATAAAGCTTATAGTTAGGGTTGGCTCAGGCTTGAACCATCCCTTAGTTATGCTGTTATAGGCCTAGACTGCCGGGGGATTTCCCATGATGCAATGAGCTTCTCTCTGTTCCTCTCTCTCACTCAGTATTGAGGGTTAGGGTTAGGGTTATACATGTTACTAACCCAATATCTTCCCTTTCTCGTAGTCTTGTGCTCTCTCACCTCCTCTGTCTCTTTCTGCAGGTATTTCTGCCTCTGGAGCTGTAGAGTCTGATCTGTGATGACAAGTCTCCTGCTGCTCCTACAACTCCACTCAACACCTGCTATTTTAACTGTCATTACTATGATTACTCCTATTGTAGTACTGATACCAATTTGTATCTTTGCATGGAATCTGCATTATGCTATGTTCTCCTGTCCCTATCCCCCCACCCCCTCTCTCTCTTTCTCAACCCAACCGGTCGAGGCAGATGGCCGCCCACCCTGAGTCCGGTTCTGCTCGAGGTTTCTGCCTCTTAAAAGGAAGTTTTTCCTTGCCACTGTCACCTAGTGCTGCTCATGGTGGGATTTGTTGGGTCTCTCTCTGTAAATACCTATTTTATGAATTTTTCATGAAAAGTGCCTTGAGATGACTTTTGTTGTGATTCAGCGCTACATACATAAAATTGAAATGAATTGAATGAAAACATGCATTTAAAAGGATATAACACCCTGAATCTGTTCAATCCACCAATCTGCTAACATCCATTTGCTCAATATGTTTGATATGTTTATATGTTCAATATTTTCCAAAATGTTAAGCATCAAAGTTGAAATGTTACTCCATCCTCTAAAGAATAAAAGTGGAACTTGACGTGATTGTTTTGTCAAACTACTATTTCCAAGGTAAAGAATTAACTATGATGCTTAATGTTTAAGACAAATCATAACAGCTTGTGACGTCAAAAGAACTATCTACATGATGAGTGAGCAGACTGAAGTGATCAGAATCTCTGGAGAAAGATAATGAGTGGACCTCAGCTGGGAAAAAGTTTTATTAACATCCTACTGCAAGAGACATATACATGTACTGTTTGCCATATTCTGCCACGAGTAAATTATTTGCAGTCTTCTCTCTTATTGATTATTTTTTTCTGAACATCCTCAAGTGCCCCAACAGTGGTCTAAAATTCCACTCTCTTAATTCCAGCATTACAGAAATTCAATAACCAGCAGGAACCCTGAGTGTTAATGATAAAAAAGACTAGAAGCCTGAAGCACACCAGCAATACATAAGGGCTTTAATTACCATTAAACCCTACATTATGATTATTTTGCTATTCTAAGGCTTAGAAGCAGTGAAAATCTCCACTTTATCTGTCAGTTGATGGTTAAAAATACCTGGAGCTGAGACTGTAAGGAGCGTCGGGCCAGCAGGCTCTGGATGACATTGGTCCTGTCCAGGCAGTCCATACAGTTACTGCGGAAGACTCCTCTCTGCTGGGCCACCGTCTTCCCCTCTGAGTTCACCATGAAGTAGCTACACACAGAGAAAAAAACAATAATTTTTCTTCACAGTATACAACTAGATGTTAGCCCACAACAGTTGCTGTTTAAATTACCCATATTCATCTTGTGTCTCAGCAACAGCATCCACTAAGATCTGAAGACGGTCCCATCGCATGTGGCTGCACTCTTTGTGGAAGTCGAAGGCTATGTAACTGAGGACATAGGAAACAATGTCACAGTGTTAAAGTCCCATTGTCAGACTAGGAGGTGAAGTTTTTCATCAGACAGAGGTGAATGGAAAATTAAAAAGTTTACCAAACACTGGACAATAATACAATCAGTGTGTTTACATGTGCTTCAGTAACCAGGTTACAGATAGCTTTCTCTATAGGAATACATGGGCATAAGAAAAGAATACAGACAGGGAAAGTAACAGTGGAGCATGTGAATGAAAGAAGACATGTTTACACAGAGCGATGCACTCTCATATTCAAGTCCAAATGAAAGTTTTCACTGCTCAACATCTGACTATTTCGTCTAGAAAATCTCCACTTTGTCTGTCAGTCTGCTCCAACATACATTAAAAAAGATCTGGACAGACACAAGATCTCCTGCCACTAATACAGTTAAAATAAGGAAGCAGAATAAGACCTAAGTAAGATCAGGGGCAAGGGAGAAATCTGTTTCCTGACCTGCTACATGTACATGCTTATTTACAGTGACCCAGTTACTACAGTGTAACCATGTTCTCTGACCACTGTGTAATGTGGTTTCTCTGATTAATCTGGTTACTTTAGTGCATGTAAGCACATGGAATGAATGTGAGTGAATGTATGCTCCGTGAACATAAAAGTGAACATGACATTGAGTGACACTTACTTGAGCATACCATTGTTCATGCCTGACACCATCTTAGCAAAGGCCTGCTCTAGTGGCTTCTCTGAGCCCTTCTGATTCACCTGGAAAAAACAAGAAAATACTAGTTGTCCCTACAAAGAGTCTTTCCTATATTTGTTTTTAAATGGATAATGAAAGAGGGTTAAAAATGGACTCTCACCAGGTTGAGAATACTTTGCTTCCCATAGATGAGGAGCTGAGAGTCAAAATGCCTCTGGAAACCATCCAGCTATACAAAGTTTTCAAGTGGTTAGCATTCAATTTTAACACTTAGCTCTATTAAATAAAAGGACACAGCACATTCTCTTACATGACTGGTGGTTTTGCTGATTACAGGTCTAGGTTTGTATTTGAGGTTGGGCCTCTGACTCCAGTAAAAGGGCATGGAGCCTCGTGTCTGGGGATGAAAAAAGTTGAAAAGTCATCTCTGAACGACAAGAGGCACAAAAAGAATGAAAGAAAGAAAAGGCTAGGAACTGATGAGCCATAATTCAAAGTCTTTAAGTATGATCAACCATCAAACTTGCCTGTACAAATGAAGCCTTTGCTCCCTCATACAAAACTATCTGCTCAGTCTCCACAAAGTTAGCAGCATGGCCTTCAGAGTCAATGCCTATGAAGACAGCAGGACAGAACACATCGATGAGCAGTCAGTGGTGTCAGTGGTGAGGTAAACAACATTACCCTCTGTTACTGTTCAGTGGAGCAACAGAAGCTGATTTTGACTCACGCACTGCAAGGCATTGGAGATTAAACTATAATTGTTATGAAAATGTGTCGGCAACCTGCTCTGTTACTCTCTACTCATCAAGATGTAACGTAGCACTGCTTGGCTCAGTTCAGTGTCACGTCTCAGGGTTTTTTACCTCTAACATAGTATCTGACACCAGCCCGGAAGCAGCTTCTCCTGGATATGAGGATCCACTCAAAGATCTTCCCGTTTATACGACATGGCTTCATGACGATGACTGGACCCAAAAGGTCAAGGAAAGGTCATGTGCAGGATCTGACCCAATCTTATCTGATCTCATCTCATCTCATGTGTGTCATAGATAAAATAAGATGCTCCATGCTCCATTAGAAAAAACAAATAACACTTCACATTCAGTGGAAAGGATACAGCCATGGACAACAGGAAGTGCAAACTTATGAAGCTGTGGGGAAAAAGTCACACTTATTATAATGAAATAAAATAAGTACAAAAACATTTATTAGCATGACTGAAAAACAAATGGAGACAACTGTTACCTCTGGCTGCGCAGCCAGTTCTCTCAGGAGGTTCCCATTCCACACAAACCTCTGATCTGCCTGAAAAGCAATATGATTCACTCAGTAAGACATCAACACATTATTCATCAGTTTCACAAGCAAAGGCATATGGCAACACTTTATAATAATGATCATTTATAAGTGATTAGCTGATTATTATTGTTTAAACTGAACATTACAACCTTCAGAAATGTAGAATTTACTGCACAACTGTTGTATTAGACTGCAGCGGTTTTAGCTAGGTGTGCCAACTGAGTAACGTGCCAACTAAATTGTACGTTAGACACAAATCATTTATAGATATAATTACTACAATATGAGAATCATTTGAATAGTAATTCAGACAGGTTAATGCACACATATACACATAAGGTGCTCTTCCACTAGCACTTACTCGGCTCTACTCGGTTTTTAGGGTTTTCCATTAGGTGGTAGTACCTGGTACCAGGTAGTTTTTTTGTACCTACTCGGCTGGGTCGAAAATGTGATATCAACAGACTGCAGGCCACTGATTGGCCAGGGAGCGACGTAACTGAATGAGTCATGAGAGTGACTCATTCACAAGAATCAAACCTGCCATTTTTAAAACCTGGCAACAGTGACAGCGCATACAAATTACATCACAGGAGTTTCGGGCTGCCTTGCTATGACGACACCACCCACGTTGAGGTGGTACTCAACTGCATAAACTGTATATAAAGATTGTAGTGGGAAACGACTGAAACTGAGTAGAGGCGAGTCGAGTAGAGGCGAGTAGTGCTAAAACGCTTAGATGGCAGTTTTCTATATTTTCTCACTGTCAACAAATTCAAAGTGTTAGTCCACACACGTTTAATCAGTCTAATGACTGAGCACAACCATGAAACCACCTCTGTTTGACTGAGTATTTTGTCATTTCTGACCAAATATGTGTTCATGACTTATTTATGATTAATACATGAATACAGTGTGGACTTCAGCAGGGCAGTTAATTGGATGTCTCACCCTCTCCAGTAGACTCATCTCCTGGAAGTCAGGGCTGGTGTTGGCCAGCCGCTGCAGAGTGTGTGTCAGGTCGTAGTCAGTACAGAAGTAGAAGCCGTCTGTAGTCAGCACATTGTTAATCATTGACAGGAAGGTCTTATTCTCCTGTGACTAAAGGAGGAAAGAAAACAGACTGTTAGTTCTCAGGAAAATTCATGACAATGCACTTTGCAGAGTACAGGAAACTGCACACTCATATGTTGCACTGTATATGTTGGGGATGTCTGGTGACTGCCAGGCATGAAAGCTGTTGCACACCATGGCCTGTATTTATTATTGTTAGTATTATTTACCAGACTTCAGTATTACATTTAGGAATTCTTTATATATAAATATGGGCCCAGGGTCCATATTTATCTAACTGCTAAAAGTAAACTTTTGGACTAGCTCTAATGTCTGAGAGCTGCAGAGGTCTGTTACATTGTTTAAGACCAGGTTCTCAATGACTCAGATGTAGAAACAGATCCCAGATCTATTTATAAATGTATACATTATAAATATATTAGATTGTTGTTTATTTCCTGTGCTAATTATAGCTGGAGATTTAAGCATTTGACACAGATAAAATAAGCTTTAAAAAAATCAATATATTCTTGCAGAGTAACACTGAATAAACAGTAGGGATAAAAAAAAAAAAGTACAATATGGCCAATGTGGGGTCGATCTAAAAGTTACATTTACATTTGGCTGTCTTGCTCATACTGAGCAAAGAACTTTTTTACGTTCAGGTTGGTACTTAAAAGACTTCTGTAATGTCATTCCTAGAAGTGTGATAAAGGCAGACACAGATCTAAAACCAAATTCTGAGGAGAAACTGCAAATTTCTTTTAATATATATTTTATATATTTTTCTTAAGATGCATCTGGTCAGCAGCTGTTAAGTTTGAGCAAGTGGCAGTGTCTTTGACATGGAAGTACATGTTCTTTTACACTTACCAGGACACTAAATCTTTGTTGCATATGAGTTAAAAGAAAGCCATTTTACTAGTTTCTCGTTTTAAAACCAGTGAGCTAAACATGCTAAAGTAGGCCAGAGACAGTATATCTCGGTCTCATCTCAAGGACCAATTGTCCTTGAAAAATTGAAGAATTTCAATGGTAAATCCACCACCATTATAACTGTTAACTGCTTCAGTGGTTGAAAGCTTGACAGGGTAGCAACAGTAACTAAGGCTATGTGGTTTTAGGGGGTTTAGTGAAGGGTCACTTTAGGTCTTGTTTAGATTTTTAAACACTTGTTGTGCTGCTGGCAAGGCTTAGCTTACCCCTCCACCTTTCCATTCAGACTCATGAAGTGGAACCAGTAGGGCTACAGCAGTGACAGCTGTATCAGAGTGAGTTTGGTGCTTTTTACAGCTTTGTATGTCTCTGCCTGGATAATAGGATCTGGCTGCTAAGCCAGTTATCACACAGAGTGAAGCCTGGTGTTACACTTTTATCCTTTCACTGTTCACTCGTTCCATCTCCTGCTTTCTTACATGCCTCTCACATGATCAGCTCTTTTCTGTCCTGTTTTACCACCAGTGATACTTAGAGACTAGTTTGTATTTGCCACTAACAGACAAAAAGTAAAAAGTGAAAAAGGATTATTAATTATCATCTGCTTGACAAAAGCCACACAAACTACAACTAACAGTCCACTGTTTCTCATTGACTGTCTGATCTTTCCATTAGTATACCAAGAACAGATGCAGCAGCAGATTAATAATGCACTGCCTGCTTCATTGAAATTAGATAGCACAGTGTGACTGTAGACTGCAAAGAATGACCGATCCTGAAACATGAGGTCTCAATCAGAGAGAATGGATGCCTGTGAGACACCCACACAAACCACACTAAACCCATAGTTGTGTGAATATCCAAACCAGTGGTACAGTCTATGGGACTATCAAACTGTACCACTAACTATCACATAAACCTCACTGGACAGCCAAAATCAGAAATAGTAAGGAAACTGATTATGGACAAAGTTTTGACTGTTGTTGGACAAAAATGTCATGAGAAAATAACAGACTGAGGTGATATAAGTGTATACTGTGTGCATTTAATCTGGATGACTCAGTGATTTTTTTGTAAAAGATACAAAAGATAAAGACGGGAAAAAAATCCAGATGTTGAGACAGAGTTAGTGTAAGAGATCCATTAAATCTTATCATTTGATACCTTGTAATAAATCAATTCCTTGATGGTAATCTTCCTCTTCTATCTAGTCTTCTAATCTAGTTCTAGTCTTCTATCACCCCCTTTTTAACTGTTAATTTTTAGAGGTAAATTTGCCAAATAATGTAATAACATTAATTCAGGTTTAGTTCAATTGTTTCAATTATAAATAAATCATCTCCCTTAGCAAAAACTACCATGTCTCATATGTGGCTGACTACTGTAAATAAAAAACACTACTGTTACATACAGCAGTACATATGAGAAACTACACTTTTTCCACTACCACCACACATTACAACTAGGCTGAGGAGAATGGTTGCTTTCTTTAGAAATCCTTCCTTAGATGACTGTGACTGATGACCCTGTGTTTTAATTCTGTTTGATGTACTTAACAAACATGCAAGTTCATTTATCCTCATAAAAATCTGTTCCCCACGAGAGACCAGAACTGATCATGCTCATTATTGATTATATGCTGGCATAAAGTAAAGGCTTTATGTTAGTAGCAGGGGATTTTAATACAGTCTTAGATTGGAATTATCAATGTGTGGAGAAATTTGCACTCTTTTGACACAACGGATTTAAAGCTATTACTCAAAACCTTATCACATCTACTCAAGATTGGATTATCTACTGCAAATTCAGGACTTTCAAATTCATCAGATGATCATTCCATGATCTCTACAAGAGCACATTTTTAACTTGGAAGATTAACAAGCTGGATACTTAATAATTCAAATTTCAATTCAATTTCAAAACTAAAGTAAGATCCATCACTGAAGATTATATTCTAAATAATGACAATGGTGATATCAGTCTTTTAATATTATGGGAAGAACTTAGGGCAAAGAGAAATTTAGTATTTCTCTGCAAGTATTGCAGTAGTATCTGCAAGTAGTTTAGCAGATACTTGGTGTAACTTAAATACGGCAGTTAATCAGATGAAGCTTATAGTTCAAATTTTCACATTTTCTCAAGAGATTTTAATTAGCATTCTAGCTGATCATTTAGGAAAGATGAATGCCATGGTTATTGACTTGGGCCAAACAGCTTTCATTTAAAAAATGCTATGAGCTGATGCTGCTGAGAGAAACCATAAAAGACCCTAATTTTATGAGATATATTCAGACAATTCATAATAAAGACATTAAGTCACAAGAAGATCTTAAGATGAAATATGATTTAACAATTCCCACTTCTTACGATATTGTCAGGTCTCCCTAAAATAAAAAGAATGAGTGATTTAGAGTCCAGACCACAAGTTCTTGTACAATTGCACATTTTTTGTTCTTCAGGCTCTGTGCCTCAGCAGAATCAATTTGAAATAAAATAATGGATACTTCATTGAAGTGCCATGTCTCAGCTTCGATTTGAGCATGGTTACATCAGTATAGAAAGAACTGTGTGGGAGATATAGCCCTTTAAACACACAGTGCCCAAATTGAAAAGTAGGGCTCAAAAGTAACTGGAATCTAGATGTTACTACTAAATGTATGCTGGACAGGTGTGTGTCGTTTCAATGTTATTTCATGCACAGAAGAGTTCACACTTGGCTCAGAGCTGTGTTGCCATTTAGATTGTGGTAGAGTTGTCTGTAAATGTGAAGGGTAGAGAAGTCACCATGCAAGAGCATAATAATGAGGCTCACAAAATCTAAACTCTGTCAGAGTTAGTTATTAGAGGTAGTTGGTTTGCCAGAATCAACATTTGGGTGCTCTCTAAAAAAGCAGGTGCACACAGGAAAACTAAAAATGTTAAACAAGCTGGCAGACTGAGGGACACAAATCATATGGATGAAGAGAAAATCATTTGCATGGTGAAGAAAGCTCCTGTTATGAGTGCAGAGCAGGTGCTGCTGCTTTTTTCCTTGTTAATGATCTATAGAAGATTTCATGACTATAATCTCAGGGTTTCATACACAAGATGCAAACCCTGGGTTAACCTCAAAAACAACAAGGCCAGGCCACAGTTTGCAAAAACAAACAAGAAGAAACCAGCAGAGTTCGGGAACCTTCTGTGAGCTCAGCCAAATGCCTCAAAACTCTCAAAACCCTCAGCAAGACAATGATCCTAAACATACAGCCAAAGCAACCAAAGAGCTTTTCAGGGTGAAGAGGTGGAATATCCTCGACTGGCAGAGTCAAAGACCTGATCTCAATCTGCTTGAGCTGCATTCAACCTGCTGAAGACCAGACTAAAGAAGACAGAGATCTCTCAACAAGTAAGAGCTGAAGGTGGCTGAAGTGAAGGCCTGGGAGAGCATCAACAGGAAAGATACAAAGTGTCTGCTGATGTCTAAGGCTCAGCAACTTGAGGCAGTCAAGGATTTTCCACAAAATATTAAATATGATGATTTGACTGCATGTGAATCTGTCCAATTACTTCTGAATCCCTAAACTGTGGCCACTAAGTGTTTGAAGGGCTACGGTTTATCTCCTACACAGTTCTTTCTATACTGATGAAAACCTACTCAAATTAAAAATTACAGTAAAATTAAAATGGAGTTATTTTACCTTAAACTGAATGCACTGAATGAATGTAAATGTATACACACAGGCGTACATCTGTAGTAGGAACACATCTTTACGTAGTTAATTTTCTTCTTTTTTATTTTGTTTGTTTTTTCTCTTAGTCTACTCTATTTCTACTATTCATATTTTTGATGATTAGAGTTCTCCCAATGGCACCTCTAGGAGTTAAAATATGATGAATTGCAGGTTACAAACCCAGTCAGTACAGACATAATCCATGAATATAATTAAGGTCAATAAAATATTCTTAAGAATTTGATTTGATATTCAGTATATTTACTTTTATTAGGTCTAAATGGGAGGATTCAGAGTTTGGTTCTGGGAGAGGTTAGGCAGATAACTGCAAGCCAAGCAAACAGTATATAAGAAACCTTTAGAACTGTTCAAATGTCCTTTTTCACTTCTGACAGCAATTAAACAGTTCCTGTGTGTCAGTGAACACACCACCACTACCAAGATTTAATTTGGGAAAACATGGTGAACCTGGAGCAGTGTAAGTGCATATTTCTACAGAATCGTTGTCTAGTGCAGATTTTGAGTCTTGCTGACCTGGATCTCTGAGAGATGTAGCACTGTCTTCTTATAAGAGATGACATCAAAATCCACAGCCTTCCACACAGCATGGCCCAGGAGGCTGCCCACATTCCTCTTCCTGGTGATGACAATCAGGTACATCCCTGTGTGGGGTCAGTCACAGCTGTTACAGTACAGGCTTCAAAGACATGCTCGACGGAGCACTGACAACACAATGCTGTATCACAAAGGAACCCACCTGCTACCAGGCGAATGGTTCCCATAATGCCACATATAGGCCTGGTGACTGCTGAGGGAGGAACATCCTTTTTACCTGTGACAGAACCACAATGTTTAAAAAGTTAGATGCATAACAAAAATTAATCATAATTCTCGACTATTACATATAAAGTAGGTCAATGAGACAAAGTTGTGTAATAGGTTCTGTAAAAAGATCACATCTTAAACTTAAATAACGACTGAAGAATCACCAGCAGCACTAGTCATGATGCACAAAGACAGGATAGGTTTAGGTTGAGCAGTAGTCTGGATGTGCACACATTAACGTTGCATCCATATTCTTTGCACAGTCCAATTCCATTGATGAACAATGCACAACAGTTTGTACACTTTTTTGACAGGACTAAGGCTCAGAATGTCCCATCAATATGGTTCTTTAATCCCCGGAGCACTGATATTTACCTCATGATGAAAACCTGTAAATACACAGGCAAAAAACTCTTTCAAAATATGTTAACCCTTTTTGTTCAGACAGTGCCCTGGAACATGTATAATACCACTCAGGTGAAAGTAGATGGTGAGCTGCAAGGTAGATTTTTTTTTTTTGCTTAGCCTGAGAATAAAAATAAAGGGCATGTCTGGCTAATATATGTGGAGATGAGCAGCAAAGGGTTCAATGGTGGTGACAGCTGAGCAACAGGAGAGGTACACTGTGGTGCTTTTCTGTGTGAAGTTTCCATGTTCTCCCTGTGCCTGTGTGGGTTCTCTCCTGGTACTCCAGCTTCCTCCCACAGTCAAAGACATGCAGGTTAATTGGTGACTCTAAATTGCCCATAGATGTGA
>BRZM01000225.1:0-25305 GCA_033238685.1 Lates japonicus | reverse complement strand
GACCACATCAGGTTCCACTCCTGTCAGCCAAGAGCAGAAATCTGAGGCTGCAGTGGACACAGGCTCACCAGAACTGGACAGCTGAAGACTGGAAACATAGCCTGGTCTGATGGATCTGGATTTCTGCTGAGGCAGCAGAAGGTAGGGTTGAACTATTTATCGAAATTGAGCCGCAATCGCGATTTGAACTAATGCGATTTTAAAAGCACCTGACAGTGTCAACAGGCTGGCAAGAGAGATAACTGAGCTGTGACCAAGAAACCAACTTTGTCTGCAGTGTTTCCGCTATACATATTTTGTAGCGCCGGCCAGCTGTGGGAAAATTATTGCTGAAGGAGAGAAAGAAGTAGAGAAAATGAGAGAAAATGGTAGAATGAACTAGCTAACACTAAGTTAGGTTTGTATTTGTATTTTCTACTGGGACAAATCCTGTAGAGTTTTAATCAGCTGTGTCTGTCTCTACCGGCTCTGTGTGTCTGTCAGTCTCCTGTCATTCCCCCTCAGTGTATCAGCATTTGAAAAATCACCACAGGCTTCTATCGCAAATCAAACCGCAATTGCAATATCTGTCAGAAAAATTGCAATTACATTTTTTCCCAAAATCGTTCAGCCCTAGTAGGGTTGGGTCTGTGGTATGCACCTTAACCCTCCCGTTGCCCTCCGTATTGCCCTTCGTATTCCGTATACTTTTTTCTTCTTACTATTATTCAAAAACAAAAGATAACCGCTTCAGAATCACGAATGTCATGCACAACAACAAATCCTACTACACACACACACACACACACACACAAAGGCACATTGTCGGCCATCGGGTCACTTTGACCCAGAGGACAACACGAGGGTTAAACACAAGGCCACTGGGGCATCAACAGTATAAATCCATGGACTCAACCTGCCTTGTGTCAAGAGTCTAGAAAAGTAACTAGAGGTGATGGAGGAGGTATTATGGTGTGGGGAATGTTTTCATGACATGCTTAATACCAACCAATGGTTTGAATGCCACAGCCCATCTGAGTGTTGTTGCTGAACATGTTTTCTGGAATATGTGGATGCAGCCTGAATCCCTGATTCCCTCCTCTCTGGAGGTGCAGCTTTGTAGTTGACTGTGACTTCTGAATTCCTTGTGGAGGTCTATTTCCTTTGTGTGAAACAACTACATATTACACTTGACCCAATGATCATCTGGAGCATCTCTGATGTCAAGTGGTGTGAGGAGCAAACCATGCACAGTGATCACAACAGTCCCAGTATAATTCCAGCTGGGTACCTTCCTTCATCTTATCCTCATACTCTCTCGCCACATTTTCCTCTGTCTCTACTGTCAAACTACTGAGTAAAGGACAAATGGCAAAAGTAAAAGTAGAAGTTAAAACTATAGGAAAAAGACACAAATTTCAAAGAAATTGTTGATTATTAAATTAAGGTCTGGTATGGCAAGAGATTTGTTATAAAGCCCTTTGCTATGTTAGATGGAGCAGAGATCCCAACAACAGTTAAAGTAACACAGCTTTTAATCCCTGCAACAGAAAAATGTGACCTCCTGTTTAGCTGCAGTGACGTTTGGAGCTCAGGGTGATGTAGTGAAACACTCAGCTGCTGTAGTAGTGACAAAGCCACACAAACACTCCATTGTTGGCCTTACGTAATTTAGACCACGCTAAACATGCTTGTGCTACATCAACACAAAGTAGTATCACTGAGACAAAAACTGTCACAGGATCACACCAAACTTTTTCAGTGGTTAGGTCCATTTACTTCAAACCATGTGTACTTTACATTACTGCTCTGCTAACGATTTTGGACTGGTTTTTGATTTCATTGTGGTGGCAGTGGGGACTGTGCAATGCATCATCATGTATTAATAACAGTTTGAAAAATTGCAGATAATCTTCACTGGTATGAATCAAGTTTCAAGACTTCACAAAATTAGGAACATAAATGTATATTTTTCTTCCTTTTCTCTATTTTTTGGTTTTTATTGTCAAATACTGGAGCGTTTTCTCTCTTTGGGACTACACAAACTATTCAAATCAGACAACCAAGGAAGGAAACATCAATCTTTGGTGGAACTTGTTGCAACTCTTATGCCAATGACATGGGGCCCTGACTATACATTCTTGTACTTTCCTCTCTTACTCAACTTAAATGGGTCTCAGGGAGATCCATAGCCAAGATGAAAATAAATGCATTTTATACATTCATTCAATTAACAAATTATATCTTCAGTTAATTTTAATCACTCCACACAATGGTCTAAAATAAATGTTTCAGAATTTCCTCAATACTTGTATGTATCAGTTGGGGGACTACAATCTCCCTTTATTCAAGCTTGTACCTGGGGCTTAGAATGAAGACTTAAAAACTCACCATGATTAACTCATGTAACTACGACAGGAATGTAGCATAGTAAAAAAGAGTGGTACTATCCTTTAAATTCCCAGTCCACAGTAGGTGAGAAACTCTCTGTCCTCACTAAATTAAACTTAATATTACACTGTCAAAGTACAGGCCGTAGGAAGACTAGTAGGACCAGGTTGTGCACATTTTTAATGAGGAATCAACAAGGGTGTGTCTGGAAAAGTACAGAGAGTTCTGTCAACTTTTATAAAAGTTATTATAAGACAAGAGGCAACAGGCTCGTTAGTCATGAGAGCGAATAAATAATGACGTTTCAAAGAAATGTGTGGAATAAGACAACTGTCACATTGCCACCTCTGAATGGAATTTACAATAGATCCTGATATGGTAAAATTGACGACAACCCCATAAACAACCCTTTGCTGCTAGCTAGGATAACTAACTTTCTTCCTCCCTCTTCCCATTAAATACCAAAAACCCCTCGTCGGGGCGTTTGGCGAGAAACGACACGAAGCCTTTGACAGCCATATACACATCCTGCCAAGTCTGCATAATGATGTTAGGGTAATATCTTCTCCATAATGAATGAGTGTGGAGTGAAACTTGACAGGTTCTTGCATTACCAGCCGAGCCTGTCAGCGAACTTCAGCCGCTGTGTCATCTAACCTTACGCTACTTCTCGATTCCTGCTTCTGTTTCATCCCGGTCATAACCGTCGCCCCTAATTTGCCTTCAAACAGACGTAGAAATAAGAAAATGGATTTAAAAACGAGTAACCATATGATATGTACTTACAAATTGTATCTCTCGTAGGCGGTCGCCATCTTCACTCCGTCTACCTGACCTCAGTGACGACAGCCCTGAGAGTGGGTGCTGTGTGTGTTGCCAGATACGCGCAATAGAACCCGTAGAGGGCGTCATACTTGAAATGAAGTGAACCTGGCGCCCATGAGAGGCATGACGATGGGTGGTACGTGTCGCTAATACACGGCAACCATAGACCGCAACCAAGGTTCCTTCCGTTTGCATGTGGTAAATATTGGAAATAGGCTCTTATTTCTCTTAAATCTAAACTGTAAAAGTCTTTTTTAGTTTTTAAACTGAATTAATAGCTTTAATCTGATTCAAAGTTGAGTTTGAGTGTTTTGTAAACTGTGTCTGTATGGTAATCAAAATCCAAAACCACTATTAATGTCCCACTTACTTCTTACTCATATTCTGTACATAAAAACATCTTTGTACAGTCATAAATAGATACAATTGAGATAATATCGAGCTATGTTAAATTGACATTATTCACCAATAAGCAGTACTTATTCAGTCACATCACTTGCTAATAATATTCATTCACATGACTCAATAATAATAATAGATGGCTCAAATTTTGGTCTACACGGACTGTTTTTGTAGTAGGCCCATATCGGTAAGTGTTACATGCACGTGCAATCCCTTAGACCATTATATTGTTATATTAATGTGAAATCGTCCCTAAAATTGATAAGAAATTCCCTTAGACGAACATCCTCTGAATTCAAAGAATACGCTGCTTAGCTCTGTCATAATTTGTTAAAATAAATCTAATTTAAGTGCCCTAAAGGGAAAATATACATTGATCGTAATTATACTCTCATGTCCATCATTACGGTCATTAATATATATGTGTGTTGAAGGTGTTCTTTTTCTTTTCTTAATATGCACTTTTCGTTCGCGGTATATCGTGAACGTACTGTGCTGTGAATTTTGGTGAACGTCAAAAACAGGCAGTTATCAAGACACCAAAACACGCGGTGCTGTGAAGGACCCCGGTATATAAACCATGGGCGGACTCTTGATCAGCCTTTACTTCACGACATTCAGTCGGAGGTGGTCCGGAGTACGAAGTCTCCGGGATTTGTCACGAATTAAAATACCCACCAGGACAGCACGGAAGGTAAATATAATATATTTAGAGTCTCTTGTTAAATTGCCTTTTAGGCTCACCGTAGTGGTTGCAGGGAGAAATGAGACGAACAACAGCGTCTGCAGCGGTTCCTCTGTGCTCAACACGTGGTGCAGCGAGGAGTCAACGCTGTAATGGACGAACAAGAACCTAAATCTGTGATCTTTGTTCCTCCAGTGGACCGCAAAATGGATCTCAATGGTGAATCTGCCGAGCCGATGACTGGGTGTCCGAGAAACTGCTGGAGCACCAAGTGCGGATATGGATGAATTAAGAGGTAATTAGATCATGGGGGATTATAGGAATTTTGGGGCAAGAGATGCAACTATAGCAAGATTTTAATCTAAATTACTAGTAGGGATGGGCAACAGTTTTTCAAACGGGATACGACACTTTCAAATAATGATAGGAAACGTGGTCTACTGTCTAAAACAACTTAAGATTATTTGATTAGTCTTGATTAAAATAGATGGTACGACTGGATAGGTAGGATAACACATAAGTTACAATGAAATATAAACGATCATATATCAACATGCAAACACGAGTTTTTACATAATCATCTTAAAACAAATGTAGACTTTGTCATTGTGCAGAACTACTTGGACTGATCTACTGGTGTGTAAAGACACTGGTGCTTGCAACTTGCAGCAAGACTGCATGCAAAATCTCCCAGTGCAGTTCATGTTTTTTTAAAACATGTAAATAAAGTGCATGCAATTATATGGATATTAAGAATGTGTTCATCACACTGGAGTCAAATACAAGTATCAAGAGTTGTTTATAACTGCATAGAAAAACTCGACTGTTTAATGGAAATGACCACCTCTGCTGTTTCAGAGTCACGCTAAAGATGGACACAGCAGCCACCTGAGGCTCCTGAAGGAACAGGTTCATTCTCCTGACTGAGTCCTGTATTCCCACCCTGAGTGAAGTCTGCAGCCATGAGCTGATGGTGAGTGTCAGGATGGGATGCCACTGAATGTTATACTGTGAAAACTAACATGCTACCATGATGATTCACAAGACTAGAGTCTCTGATTATACCATGAAGCTCTTTCACAGTGCACTGAGCATGCATATAACTGGTTCTCAATACAAACTGAAGATCAGAACTGGTTCCAACGCAGTTTCTCTTTAATCACCAGGTGTTTATACAAGGCTGACTGGATGGAGACTGCTCTTAGGTAAGTCTGAAGTCTTTAAAGCCTCTGTTGTGTGCTCTTATGTGGGATGATGATTCATAGACTAGAGTCTCTGAGAAAAGCATGAAGTTGTTTTCACAGTGCACTGACCACATGACCACACCAGAGGTATTGGTATATTGTAACCTATTTACTGCAAGTCATGTAGACTTCATTAAACTGCTGATTTTATTATAAAGTTTTACCAGTCATTTTTCAAAGCTTACTATGATTGTGGTAATGAGGCCAAAACAGCCAAACACACTGGTGTGGTCTCTGAACTTGTCATTATGTTTTTGCAAGTGCTGGTATTAATGAATCCATCTATGTCTTGTAGCTTGTCCACACTGACAGAACGGAGTTGGCGTGCCACTTCAGCAGCTGTAAGTACCAGCTTCTGTGGAAGTTAAGCTCCATTAGGATGGGATTAATTTTTCAGGGTGAGGTGGGTAATCTTTTCTGGGATTCTGACGTCAGTGTTTGAGATTAGATTGACTTTCTGAACTGGACTTTATCTTGACTGATGCACCAAAAAGTGTGCCTGGGACTGTGAATATTACTTGCACGTATCTGTTTTAACCTTACAAATTAGCCTACCTTCTTGATCAATCAAGGCCATCCTACTGGAGCTTACAAGGGTTTTTGATCCTGTAGCTCTTGTATCTGAGTTTTGTCAGTGATGATTCAGTTATTCGGTTCTACTGATGTCAACTGAAGTTTACTCGCAGCGCACTGAGACGGACTGAGGCTTCTGTTGAAGAATTTTTGGAAGCCAAAACAGTTGTAAAATGAATGATTTCTATCTTGTCAGGTATGACTGGCAGCCAAAGCAGGGTGACGCTCAGACCCAATGAATGGACCAGGTTGGTATTGATGGGACAGTGTTAAGGGGCTTTACAGAGTCACTACAGACTATAAGACCTGTCCTCAGAGTGAGTGAAGTCCAGAAGTAATGAGATGTTAACCTAAAGATTTAATGTCCTTTCACAGGTCCTGCAGTGTGAGTTGGGACTGCTACAAGCTTGTGGTCAATATCAAGTCATCCAAGACAGAAGCATTCCAGTCAGAAGATGTCTTGTCATCAAATCAATTCATGTAAATGGGTTGTCCTCTGAAAATGGGATGTTCGGTATGCTGAGGTGGCTCGAGCTTTTAAGAGTTGTTTCCTTTTTGTTAGTGAACCCTTGACATGTATATGTGCGAATTTCAAATAAAACTGCCCAAAGACCTGAGGCTTTTTTTCCAGTATTTTTTTTTTTTTCAGGTTGATTACAATAAAAATGAATCACTAGTAGCTACTGCACTCATGTGACTGCTTTTATCACATTACAGAATATTATCTTGTGTACAAAATATGATCAAATGTGTCACTGCTGTACATGAAATTGTTGGCGAATACTTGACCTCATCCCCTTGTCCAGTATGCTGGTTACACATAATGCCTCAGTTCAGTGTACATAAGGTACAGTTGACAGGGATTGTTGTGCGTAATGCACTTGAGGTATTCAGAACAGTGGAAATAAGTATGTTCTGATAAAACATGCGTGTATTTACACGTTGTATCGTGTGGCTAACCTTATGTGGACTGATAATGCAGAAACAACTTCTGTGACTAAATCAAGATAGTGTCGTTAAATGGCTTGGATTTCGTTCGATGGTCAAAACTTAAATACGCCCTTTTTAAACGTGGCCATGCAACCACTTGGTTGCGTGTTTCCAAAAACCTACATAGCCATATGTGTACAGCAAACTACATATGTCAGTGACAGTGCCACAGAGGTGAATTTAAGCAGCCACGTTTCTTAGCTCAGAATAAGTTCATTACAAGTAATCGTGACAAGTTTGGTGTGAAGAGGACAAATTTCACTATAAGACCCTTTTAACTACAGGTGCTCAATAGTTTTATTTTGAAGGTTGAAACCAAACCGGTAGTCCGTCGTCTCGCTCACGTAATTAGGCAAACGTTTGAGTCGACCTCGCAGGCAGATCTTTCACTTGTTCTTTTTTGCTGGGTGGCTGTATTGTTAATGGTACGTGCCGCCAGTTAAAATCAGAACGCTGACGTTATACTCCACATGTAGAAGATAAACACGTTGTTGTGTTTAGTACACAACATCTAGAAGTTGAGGAACTTGGTCTGCGTGTCGAGTTATTTGATGCTAACAAGGAGGGCTAGCTGCGGTCCGGCAGACGAACTCTTGCTAACATCGGCGAAGGTGAGCGTTTATCCAGCATCAGATCAGCTAACGAGACACCGACAACTAAGAAAATGTTTTCCCGAATTTCCTAAGAAACGTTAAACAAGCTCCCATTTGATGCTAACTAGTCTTACTTTGCAGTAGCTAAGACAACTATCAAGATCTGTGTAACATTAGCTAACTTGCATTGTTGTTGACGTGGAGCTGAAGTTTAACCGATCCTGTCTCTTATTTGCAGGTATGAGGACTGAAGCAGTTTGTTTCGGCACACAGAAAAAGTTTGGCAAGTTTGCTGAGCAGTCACGTTAATGTTGTTGAGCTGAAGGCTTGGTCAACTCAACAGACTGACTCACAGCTAGCTAGTGCTAATTTGCTTATTGTACATATTAATGTTGAATTATTGAAAGCGACGGTTAAACCAAAGACATGTAGACAAGAAGTGTGACTAATGCTGTAATGTCATTAAGGGCATTGTGAGTAATGTAAGGGGGTCACCCCTTCTCTCTGTTGAACTGCTCAAACACACCCACAGGTGTGCCTGTGGCCTGAGGACGTCATTTTGCCCTGGCCTGAATCCTTGTGAACAAGTACTACAACTTCACAACCGTACTGCACTGCATGCTTTCCCCATACGCTCACAGAGCTGCTCAGCCAACGGAGGCAAGAAGAGCTGAAAACTGACTGTTTGCCAGTCTTAATACAACTCCAACTAGTTCAGCGAGAAAGAATGACAGCTGCGGTAGGAAGAGCGTTTGGGTGGGTGCGCTCATGGGGCAGCAGTTCCGTGTCAGAGAATACCACAACGGATATAGCCGAGGGCCAGAAGCAAGGCTGTGGCAGTTGGAGTCTCAGGGGGTGGACGTCTTGGATCTGGGGAGGGTGGAGACGTAAAAGTGATGAAAGTAGTCCAGTAGAGGAGTACTGGGAGGCGCAGGAGAAGCTTCAGCCCATGGAAATTGAAGGTCTCTGCGCAGCGAAACAAGAGGCTGTGGTACATTCAGAACAAGCTTCTAGATGGTGGAATAAATATCTCCCAACTTCTTACCTTGTGTGGCCAAGAAAAACGCAGCCAAGCAAAAGACAAAGGAAACGTGATGGTCTGAGTGGAGATGATATTGATGGGGACTTTTCTGAGTATAGAACACCACCTCCGTCTCCTACACCTCCTTCTCAGCTGACATCTCCTTTTCGAATCTTCGCGGACAGCTGGATGTTGGAAATCCTACCAGAGCACTACGAGATCTGTTTCAACTTCCTCCGCCACTTATTTGATCTGTTTGTTGTTGGCTTCCTGTGGACTGTGTCTCCTCCTGCCAAGCTGATCCTGGAAGTGTTGGGGGTCCAGGGACCACTGAGGCTGTGGTTTCATGGTATGGCCATGTTTTTTGTGTCCACAGTTGGAATGGCAGGATTACTCTGGTTGATCCAGGAGTATCTCCCTCAGTTTGCTTTGATCTATGGCATCATTCAGGCCTTGGTGATCTCTGTCAGTGTCCGACAGAGTGTGATAATCGGCATGGAGGAAGAAGAAGGAAAGGTCGAGGAGGGAAAGGAGACTGATGAAATGACAGACAGCAGGGAACATAAAGAAAAACTTGAGTCTGTAAAGGACAAGGTGAAGACAAGTTAAACACATGGTAAGCCCTTTCCTTCCTCTGATATGATGTCTAAGTTACATTTTACCACCTAAAAGTTACCAAATTCAGATTTGTTTTCTCTGAGAGGTTGGGTTACTGTTAAGTTTTTATGGCTGCATAAGATGAAGCGAAACCACAACACCTCCAAAAATCTAAGAGTGTAATGGAGCTGGTGAGCACCCACTCATCATGAGCAGCTGAAATGAGAGAAAGAATCTGCATTCTTACCGACCATACAGTGACCAGTATTTAAAATATCTGTTTTCAAAATCTCAGCACTTCCTTGATTGTGTGAGGGTATTTCCTCCACAAAGGATTTGATGAAAAATGTGTGTGAATTTTAGATAGATGGATTAGTATTTGATTAATTCCAGCTGTTGATCAGCTTGTCTTTTTTTATTTAGACATCTTTGTGGAATATTAGTCAAGTGTGGAGGGTAAAAACATTTACTTATTCACTGAAAGTTCATTTTTGAGGTAATTGTATTTCAGATCATTGTTTCCATCTTATGCTACTTTATACCGCTACTTCACTACATTGCAAATGTCATGCTTTTTACTCCACTGCATTTATCTGACAGCCACACTTAGAGCTAGGTTAATAAATTAGCCAAACTGATATAAAGGCCAAAATTAGCTCTTTGCAGATAGATTAGTATGAGTGTATATATAAATCACATTACAGAAATGCCTTCCCAGGTTGAAGGTAATTTAGAAACAGTGTCTCCATCACATTGTTTGTCCAGAGGACATGGACATACTGATTACTCCACTGTAAAATGTATTTCCCACTTAGTAGGTAACTTTGTCACAATTTATCTAAAGTATCTGTATCACGACTAACTACAGCGGAGAAAAGTCTTCTTACACATGAAGGCAGCAGTAATGATAATTCTATAAGGAATGATTGAATGATTCTTTAGCTATATAAAACACTGCTTTTGGAAGCAGTGAGGCGGGTATAGAACTGATGTTAACTAAGTAGTTTGTTGTGTTTTGTATTAATAAGCCAACCTTCATTTTGGCCATAACATAGTAAATTGTAATAATGCTCTTAGTCATAAGTCATAATTCTTTCTAGTTGTTTTTACAACTTGTCAATGCATGTTTATTTTGTCCACCTCAGTATATCAGTGAAGTTAGGCTAAATAATAGAAACACTTGTTACAGTTGGAGCAGGGCTGCCCTAAAACTAATTCAGTTAAAAGTCAACATTATAACCTAAATGAAGGAGGATTTATTACAGGTCTGTTGTATCAGACTGCATTCGTTTTATTATTTATTAAATCTATTTGGAGTTTTGGAATTAACTGATGTGACACAGTGGCTCAGTGTATGGCCACAGTAAAAGAAGTGTGACATTCTCTGAGAGGTGTGAAACCAGCTGGAACCACAGACTGAGAATAGAAGGTTTCCTCTGGGAGACACAGATAATTCATTGATTTGCCTGAGGCCTCTGAGCTCCCACTGCATTAGTTTTCTTAATTAGCTGTTCACAGATAAATGTATCCTCAGCATCCAACCATTAGCCAGAGCAGAGACAATGGAACACATGAAATAAATACTATAGTAACGTACAGTTCCATCCATATATTTATATGCAGTCAGAGGATTAGACAGGTTGGAAACAAACATCAGTTTATCCAGACTGACTTAGTGATTGCACTTGAAATGCTGCTAATAGTCCATCATTGAACAGAGCAGTTCACACAGCAGACTGGGTTTCTTTCTTCCATTTACCGTTGTTTCCTCCTCCAAATAAGCTGGACTAGCCTGGATGTATGATTGTTGTGACTGCTCATGTTTCTTTCTTCTCTCTGTTTGCTCAGCTGTTTATTCATTGAGTTGTATCTTTTCCACAGATACTGAGAAGTTTCTGTCTTCAGCTGTATCAGACTTCGTCCAGGAGTTTGACATCACAACAGTGCGACTACACAGAGACTCTTTTACTTCACCACTGTGCTCTGCAGTGTGACTTAATAATTGTATTGCACATTCATTACAAACTCATAGAAGTTGTACTTATGTCACTTTATATTCAACACTATTGATGTGCATTTTATAGACGTCTGTCCTCATTTGATTTTAATGTCATCACCAGAATGTTGGCATTTATAGCCATACAGAGTTAAGTATCAAAAAGTAGACTGCTACTTTAATTGGGGTCAGAAATAATAGGGTTCATGAATGTTCATTAAATGCTTGTTAAATCAAAGAAAAAGAATGATTTCAGGTATTTAGGGAGTACTGCGTTTTCTCCCAGTCACATCTTATTGTGTGGGGGCTTCTTTACTCATGATTCACCAGTCTCCTGGTTTGGGACCAGGTGATTGCCTGAGTACACAGCCTGAATTAGTAGAAATTTCAGGTATCACCACCAGGAGGAAAGAAATACAAACTCACATAAACCGCTCCATTCATTTAAATGAGAAGATTGTAGGGGATTGAAAGAAGCAGTGTTTGCATTTTAACCATAGATACTAGTGTCCATTTGTTCTGAAGCTTGACTTTGGATTTGTCTTTCACCACAGTTTTGTCACTTAAGGTACTGTCACCATTACACAGCTCCTCTGGAAGTATTAAATCCATCTTTAATGAAGCTGATGTTTGTACGACAGAAAGATTCAAGCATGCTCCCATACACTTCTTCTTTTGTTCAACCTTGACCTGTGAATTCAGTCAGTCAGCTACTAGAAACTCTGACACTGTGTTTAGACACGGAGACAAAGTTATTCTACAATATTACTCTTCTGTAAGACTAACTGTAAAATCCCTCTTGTACACTATCTACAGTCTGTGATGACACTGCTTAATATTTATTTACTCCACACATCAGACCTGTAACATCACATTCTTTACCAGGCTAGGTGTGGGCTAATGTGAATGTAGCTTTACTGGAGCAAAAATCTGAGTCTGGTGAAGGGGGAGGAATCCTCAGAGGATGGATAAACAAGTAGCAACCACCACTACTGACCTGCAGGTTCAGACGTCTGTCAATTGAGCACACACACCCAATAATACTGTATAAAAGCCATAAGCTCTCAATCCAGGGTTGACCTCAAATTTAGATTCTTCTGAATAAGATGTGTATTGTGAAATTCAGTGGTTGGCTCACAGGGTTTTTTATGAAACAAGTATCTAATAAACATCAGGAAGTGGCTTCAGTGCTCAGCTGTGATGGTTGCTGTTTGTGTTTAACCACAATCTGTTAAATGTTCATCATTTCTGCTGGTGAAACTGTACTGTATTATATATATTAACACACATTGAACTGACAGACTAAAATGACAGCCCTGTCTGACCGGTGGAAAAAACATTTACCTTACCAAAACCATACAGTACATGGATGACATTACATTGAGATTCCTCTAATATGTCCTCCTTAACATGGCACTATCATTGTTGCTTGTTGTAGGAGGTATCTTCTTAGATATTTAAAGAATTGACACATAATACCAGCAGCACATTTAATGTGTTCTCTTTACACACTTGTATTTTGCCTAATGTCATTTTCTGTGCAATTATTTTTTGCTCGTTTTAAACTTTATTGGGAAAATAAGTCACACACTCTTTTCACTAGTGTGTATTTTAATGGATTTTTATCTCTCTGTCATGCTTTCCATTTAATGGCACAGAAATGAAGAGACCAAACATCTAATTTGGTTTTAGTGCACAGTGGCATGTTTTGCACTCAACACACTCCTGCTTTATATAATTTAATTTGACTTGCATCAGATATTTTTCCTATAGCATGTGCCGTAATCAATTTTTCAAAAAAGATATGGATTTGAATATAGGTTTTATTTCCTGTATATCAGCCTGTAAAATGTGGAGGTCTGTGGCTGACAATATTGAAATGAAATAATTTCATCTATTTGAGATGTGATTGTCCATTTGTGTGCACATGATACACAAAATTAGAATAATGCATACATAACTATAGCCAAAATTCTAATCAGAATGTGCTTGAGTCATTTTCAGTTTACTCCCAAGTGTAACACTGCCATAATGACATGAAGATTAATGGGAAATGGTCTTGTCATTTTCAAATTCACAACTATAAAGGTATTCAGAATTGAAAAAGTGAATCAATTGACAAAATGAATGTGCAACTATTTTTATGATTTACAAAGTTTTTTTTTCTTTAATTGTTAGTATGGCAAAACAAGCAACACCTTATAGCTGGCAGATAAATTGATAACTGAAATATTTTTTAGTCGCAGCTGTATTTGAATTTAGAATTATGTTTAGATTTATATTGTTTCCAATGAAAATCAAATGATTTTTAAAAAAATGGTCAGGTATTGATGTTGAAATTAGATTTTATGTGCACACAAATGGAAAATGAAATTTTGATTGGATTACAAGGTTTAATATTAGCAGCTACTTCCATAGAAAGAATGTTTCATTGTCTTTTTTGTATTGCACCAAATTTTTATGAACCATTTGAGTCCTGTTAAGGTGACACAATGCCTACATCTCTTTGATGCCTTTTATTCATTGTTTGCTTAAATGGAGCTTTTATTGCAGTGATATTAAGCCTGATAATCCCTTGTAAGGAAGCTTTTTTTCTGTTTGTAGCCTGCACTGCTAACAAGTGCTGGATCACTGTAGCTAAATAAACTGTGTCCCACTGTCTCACAAGGAGGAAGGACCTCACTAATATCCATGGTGTAATTTTAACTTGGAGGAAGTAAAGGAAGGAAGAATCTGCTGTGACCTATTATGTTACATCTAATTTATGGCCACTTTGAACCCAACACTACACTGAGGTTAAATGCTCCCGCTGGCTAAATAAAACTGTTTTTCTTTTATTAGATTGTCTGCTTGTCTTGGTTTTAATTTCCTACACAGATTTAGAAACTTCTCATGAAACAAATACAATTACAGCATTGTAGCCAGTTAAATTCAATGATTACATTAAACAAGACACCTCCATTTTTGTACACAAGCTTGAAAATAATGTAGAATAGAAATTAGAATAGAATAAAAAGGTTACTGTTTTTCAACTTTTAATTACACTAAGAGCCCTGGTCTCCTTTGAAAGGAAACTCTTAGCAGAAAGTCTGAGTCAGTACGAGTTAATTAAAGAGGCGCAGCCATGGTGGGAATGTGAGGGTTTCTTTTTATTTTTCCATTTTTCTTGTGTCTTTTGGCATAAATAGTGAATGTAAGACCTGTAGTAGCACCTTCTGTGTGGAAACACTTTGGATCCACAGCCACAAATCTAAACCAAATCGTGTTGACAGCTGTTGCAGTGATAGTGGGGTCCTAAAATGCCCTGTACAAGTGAATCAGATTTGCTTGACTTAGATAACACATGCCAATGAAGATAATGTCCGCCTTCAAAGTCTTGTCATACTGCAGTGGAGACTTTCTCAATCTGTGTCTTATCAGATGCATTACCATGTAACAGTGATTTCACTGACAAATGCAAATGTGATGTTGAGGAGAAAAATGATCTAACTCAAGCCAGTTATAAGAAAGTAGTAACCCATCACTATCAAATAACTGACTGTGAGCTCTGGGTGTGTATCCTTAATGTTACACCCACTGCAACGGGTCAGTAACAGGCACAGCATTATTTCTGCCCTGTAAACAGCTGTGCAGAAATACAACCTGACCCCAGGTTCACTGTGTGGTAATTTAATTAAATACAAGTTAATGCATGACTTTACAATGTGAAAGCTTGGTATCTGTTTGATCGCAAAATTAGATTTAGACACTGGGACCTCTTTCAGGAAAGGGCCTCAGGGTAGCAGAACAGGACTCACCTAAAAGGAGCAGTAATTTATTTGGCCACATGATGGCAGCAGCTAAACAGCTGAACAAGCTAAAAGCACAACACTGATATACCACCCTATACTCGCATTCATTTGGAGTGGCATTATATAATTTATATTCCTTTTTAGCACTGGTCTTGTCTCTACCAACTCCTGAAGGAAATATATGGTTCTGTAACTGATAAATGCTCCACTAAGTTCACCAGCTGCTCTCTAAGTGTCTGGCTGCTGTTTGGAGCAGGTAGCGCTCACTGGGTTTTTAGAGATGTTTTGGTGAAAAAAGCTGCCTGCCTCTGCCAGAGACCAGGTGGTGGGGAACACTGACTGTGAAAACAGGGAGGTCGTACTTTCTCTAACTCCATTACATCCTTAAGGCAGGACTGCAAAGTTATATGTAACTATTTAGTGTCATACTCAGATACTCACATAACACGTATTTGTAACTTTCATCACAGTTCAAAACTTTAATTCACATTAAATCTGCTCTCATTATGCTTAATAGTATATACAGAATGATGCATTGCCAGTACAAGAACAATGTACATATGTAACAACGTCTATGTAGGTAGATAGTACAGAAAGTGGCGGTGGTGTAAATTAAGTGAATGAGTGTAATCCACAGTACTGTCACATATCAAAAATGGTCTGAAACTGTAGAGGAGGACGAGGAGGAGGATGTTGATGGAACCTGTATCAGGTGAGTTTTGGTCATAGCTGAGACATGAGAACAAAGCCTGGGCCTGCGATCATGCATCTTCACCTCTCCTGTCCTGTACACCACATCAGCTGTGAGCCACTTACATATGTACAGCCTGGTCAGGAATGGACCTCCAATCATAGAATGCTGCATCTTTATAGATTCACCTCATAGCAATAAAACATGTCCATCACTCTCACACAGTCATAAGCACGAGTTCATAGAGTCAAATTGTAGATTTTTCTTTTATGACCAACATGCAGCTGAATTTAACAGGAACCTACGGGTGCTTCGTTTCAGGAGTTAAGTGACTGAGTGCTGAAATCAACTTTTTCTTATCCATCTGCACTGCTGTTGACAACTCAACCATCCTCCACTCTTACTTCACACTTTAACAAGCTATGCAAAGAAACAACTCTAAAAATGAATGTCTAGGATTGTCCAGTGAAGACAGAGGAATCAGTCAAGCAAATGAAAACCAGCAGAGAAGTTAAAAATACCAACACTCATTCTGTTAATGAGGTTCCAACAAATCGAATGCTGTCAGAAAATAACAGAGTGATCTGTAATCAGTCATTATAGCAAACTGACAATTACAGCTTTGAAAAAATAATTAAAAGTTTAATGTCAAAAGTCTTGGGTGGTTAGGTCAGAGCTAAACTGGCAGCCTTTGAGCTTAGGTCAGTGATTTTAATAGAACTAGATGTCTCTGTCTTGTCTGATGTTTTGTTTCAAGCCAAAGAAACAGCTCCCTAACCAGGCCCCCATTCTTCATATACAGTTTAACTAATGCAGGTACATATCACGTTAACCAGATAAAGTCATGTAGCTAATTCCTATACGGCTAATTCAGTTCTTCCATCATAGGTGGAGGATGGATTTTTCAATCTAACAGCAAACTTCTATTTTGAAATAAACGCAACATGAGTCAAGGGCAGAATCAGCACAGGTATGATTGGTTGACATAGTCTGATGGATACAGAATGGCGGTGGATGACTTTAACAATCTTCCTCACCTTCAAACATCAGTCTGGCTGATCTGTCAGTGAAATTAAACTTGAAACTCAGACTGTTAAAGCCTCAAATCAGTACCAGGTGCTAAAGGCAAAGACAAGAGATGTTTTTCTATGACCAAACTGTGAAGTGTGTTCAGTAAGATTAACTCAAATTTAATGTAAATTGATGAAAAGAAAAGCCTCTGCTGTGATGAAGCTAATGAGGATCCTAATAAATTAAATAAATTAAAGCTGCTTAAGTGTTACAATGTATGAATACATTAATACATCTTATTGTGTAAATGCCATTTAAAAACAGAAACTTTAGCTGAATTCATATCTTTTGCTAATAATAAAAAACAAATTTGAAGCAGGTCTGAATTTCTGTTATGATATGGCCTAGCTGATCATTTATATCACACAATCTGTTTTATTAATATCTGACATGCAAGGAATCATGTGTCTGAGAATGACTTCATGTTTTGGGTTAACCCTAAAAGGTTTGGTCATGATGCAGCTAACTGTGAGAATGCTGCACTTCTGTAGGTTTGTATGACTTGTTGCTATGACAACAAGGTCAGACGGACTTTAAAACAGGTTTGAAGAGCTGAAAAAGCCTTGTGTTAAATCATCAGTGATTAAATCAAATTCATGAACTTATATGAAAAACAGGTCCCAGGGCTGAGCTCTGTAATACTGATTAATTTGGCCTAACAGAGTATACTGACGGTGCTAAAACCAAATCTAGTAATAACGTAATTAAGTCTTGTCTAATATGTTCTGTCATCAATTGTAATAAAAGATGGAGTTTAAAACTGGTCTACAAATCAGAAACATCAAATGCCTCCTCAACTAAATGTAAAAAAAAAAAAAAAAAAAAAAAAAAGATCCTTGTCCAGTCTTTAATCCTCTCTGTTCTCATTCTCACATATTGGTTTGTAATTTGTAAATGTTACTACACAGACAGTGGTTGACTGCATGTCAAGTATTAGCAAGTTTAGAATTAAGACCGGAAAATAAATTAAAAAAATAAAAAGCGATGTGCTGTATTATATACAATTAACTCTGCCACTTTGTCAAAAGACAATACACAGCCAGACAGCATTTTATGGCCTCTCTATCTCCATCTCCTCAAAGCTCCCAGTATACTGTGTGCTGCGTTCCAGAGAAGCCTCACTGTCAGAGTCTGATATACATGCCAGGGAAAGTGCAACGTGATGGCATTTCCAATCGGAATTATAAGCATGGAGTCTGAGCAAAGGTTTCTCAGTATGGTGATAACCTGGTTTTGGTGACATTACAGTTAAAGACATTAAAGTCAGTTTTAGCTAATTCATGACAAATCACAGACACATCACATTACTGCTGAGGACCATTTTCCAAAGCACTCCCAACTGTTTGATGTCTTTAAGTTGTAAGCCATTGGTTTCCACTCATTTTACTACAGTATGAAACCACACTGTTAGACTCCTGAAGCACTTCAGCACTATCACATGTCTGTAAATGGAAGCAAATGCAGTTATGTTCATAAATGTCATTTGCAGTAGAGGGGTTAGTTCTGGTATCTGTCCATTGATGTAGTCCAGTTCTACTGTAGCTCCTACATTTATACATTACAATTATCAGTCAATTATCAAGTCTAACGTGTTTAGCTGTTGAAAGGGGAAGAGAATTTGTAATTTAATTCAATAAATCATTAATCCATGTTCTCTGTTGCTTTTTTGATGGTGATATTAGCATACACCATATATCATAAAAGTGTTTTTAGTTGTTTTATCTCATTTATGACAAATCGCAGACATAGTTTACATAACTGCTGCTGACAGTTTTCCAAAGCATACTGCACTCTTATAAGTTTTTAAATGATCTTGTTTCGTCTGACCTTCCAGGAAGTATAAAATCATACTTGCAGAAGCTTAAAACCTGCTTAGCTAATATAATCCATCATTTCTATTTTCATTTATCTTCTTTAATTCTTGGAAAAGTTTTGTTACCAATGGGTGGTAATGCAGATGTAAGTGCAGGCTAAAATAAATAAAATAAATAAGTAAATAAAATGCACTGACAGAAAATTAATTGGTTATTTTTTAGTTGTTTAATCAGCAAAATGTTCCAATTTAATCAGACAGTGAACATCTGTGAAGAGAGTATCTTTACTTTTCTTTTTTTCTTTTTTCTTTTTTTTTGGACAAAACAGGCCAAGATGTCAACTTCAGGCTGTGAAAACTATTAAATTAATTGAAAAATAAAAAACCAAAAATCAATAATAGAGCTGAACTGATTAGTCAGTGTGTTAGTTAAGGGACTGACAGAATCTGTAACTATGCTGATAACAGGTTACTGGTATTTTATAAACAAACACTAACATTCACTGGGTCTAACCTCTGCAGTGTGACATCTGATTTGTCTTTGTCATGTGTAAGAGTAAACTGGCTTTTAGACTGCTGGTCATATATGGTGTGATGGAATTTTATCTCTACCTCCCGACATTTTATAGACATAGAAATGATTACTCTGTTAACAGCCAGCAGATTAATGGATGAGGAGAATAACCACTGGCTGCAACAGCAATAAATAAAAGCAAAGATGATGCTCACTGTGACGGACTATCAAAGTTTAGTTTCAAAGCACTGTGAAATGAATAGAAACCAAAGGCTGCCTGGAAAGTAGGTAAGCATTTTAAAATCTACCACCCTGCCTCATGCTTTGGAAAATGCTCAGCTGAAATCTGATACGTAGTGTGTGTGATTTGTAGTAAAAGGGCTAAGACATGAAAAAAAAATGGTATGGTCCTTTAAATTCTATTCTCATCGCAACGTGTCCTTTATAATTGAGTAAAAGAAATTTAAAATCATTTGTTACAATTCCTAATCGTTATAATTTCATGTTATGTATATTAGTTGGCACAATACTGAGCATGTTTTTAGCTGTAGAAAGGAGAGCAGGATTTTCAATTCGGCTAATTCAATAATCCATGTTGCTCTGTGTTTTTCAGAGCAGCAGCACAGGGGCTGTAATCCTGCTCCAGCAGCTGGGAGTTTCTGACTCATGACTAGAACGCAGCACCAGGCCTGCCTGTACCTCAGTGATGGAACTAATCTAAAAAAAGAGTGCAGTTTTGCAATGTGTCGTTGTTGTGGTGAGAGGAAACCACTGAGACCCCACAATCGGACTGCAATGCTCATTAGTGGGTGTGTGACCCTCCAGAGTTTGGGGGCACTGTGGTTCCCCCGGCCCCTCTCTGTCCATGGCCTCTCCTGCCGTGGCCCAGGATACAGTGAGCACTGCCACACCCTTCTTCATCATCGTCTCCCTCGCTTTCAGAGGACGACTCTCCAAACTGTCGAGGCTTCTCATAAATACAGCAGCCTGGAACACAACATACATGATTAGGATTGATCCAGGTGATCTACATCTACAGATGATGCCTTCACTGACTCGCAGTAAGCTTCTAGCCCTGGTTGGAAAAAATAATAAATAACACATGAAAATAATACAGCCTGTCACCTTGTTCAAACATTTCTGGTCAGAAATAGTAACTAAAGGGACTCTGTGCTAAAAATAGCTCCTCAGCCACTGTTTGATTTGAGTAGTGCAGCAGGAGGACAAAGAGGCAGAACAAATTACTAGAATTCTAATTCACTAATTCTAATTAAATTCTGAGGAAAAAGAATGTTGTGATAATGATGACTTTCTCATGTGGTCCTAATCCACCATACAACAGCTGCAAACCCTGGGAATGTTTTTGCTCTGTTTTCACTCCTTTAATTTACAGCATCATTTTAGGGCATGCAAATTCCATTATATATAGTGCATTCAGAAAGTATTCACATTTTGTTATGTTGTAGCAAACTGAAATATCACATTGACATAAGTAATCAGACCCTTTACTATGACAGTTTAAATTTAGCTTAGGTGGCTCCCATTTCTCATCACCTTGACTGGAGTCCAACTGTGGCAAAATTCAGTGGACTGGACATTATTTGGAAAGGCACACAGCTGTCTATATAAGGTCTCACAGGTGAAAATGCATATCAGAGCAAAAATCAAGTCATGAGGTCAAAGGAACTGTTTGCAGAGCTCATAGGCAGGATTGCATGGAGGCACAGATCTGGAGAAGGCTACAAAAAACTTTCTGGTGCACTGAAGATTCCCAAGAGCACAGTGGCCTCCATAATTCTTATATGGAAGAAGTTTCTTAACCCTCATGTTGTGTTCATTTCATGTTAAACAATTTTGTGTTCCCGGTCAAAAATGACCGTTCCATTGAAACTCACCATAAAAACCTGTAATAATACATATTATCATATTATATATTATATATTTTAAATCGGTCAAATTTGACCGGAACACAACATGAGGGTTAAGTTGTGTTTTTGCTTTGTTATTATGGGGTACTGATTGTAGATTGATGAGGGAAAACTGCCACACAACAATATGTGGAAAAATGCACTGTATGCACCATTTGCTTTAGGACAATTTGAAATATCTGAATTGTCTGTACAGGTTAGGTTGTCTGTACATAGTAAATGTTAGTTCTGTTTTACTTTGTTCTATTTGAGATTCTTTTTTTATTCTGAGTTTTGGAACTTCACAATGGAACCATGCTTGGTTAATGTAAACTTAAAATATAAATGTTGCCATGGTGCCAGTCAGTTAATTGTAAGCTACACCTGAGTCCTGTTTTGTGGCCTATATTTACTTATATTTTGCACTATCTTCACCATAAAAACTGCATTCTAACCATGCATGTGTGACATACATTACATTACAGTGTGTGCTGATAAGGAAGATGAACTCACATTTTGAAGATCTTCTTCCCAGGTGCTCATTGTCAACAGTGTCGCTGGACCACTCCACCTTCTTCTCAGTCTTCCTCTTCCTCAGCTTGATTGTCAGGCTTCGTCCCTCCTGTAACATGTCAAAGGTCTGCTGTGAGACACTGGCTATCAAATGTAAACTAGGCCTAGTGGTTAACTGTGGCAACACACAGCAAGAAGGCCCTGAGTCCAAACCAAAGTCATCTCTGGGACTTTCTATCCACTGTGTGTGCATTACATAGGTGCTCCCATTACCCACGCTCCTAATGCATGTAAAGTCCTACAAATTCCCCTGTCAAGGCTCTGGCTTGAAGTTCATGAAAATGGGTCCTGGCAAAAAGCAAAGGAAAAACTAAAATTAAACTGTAAAATTAGGTTGTAAAATCTACATTATTTGGAAGAAACATCCAGTAACTGATCAACAACATGGAAGATTCAGGAGCATGGTTCCCTTTAAGCAAAAAGCTCATGTTGAGCATTAACATCATCATCTTTTCAATAATTGATTAAGTTCTAATTAAGTTCTCACCACTTAATGGATATCAGTGGGACTGGAAAGATTTGTGGCAAATAATATACGGTAAGGCCTTAAGTATGTGGATACTTGAACTAAGTTTATGAGAACCTGAACATTCCAGCCACATCTGATAGTTGAACATGTGATTTCAAAACCATAGGCATTAATGTGCTACTATATCAGCCTCCACCCCAAAATCTGATGTTCCACATTAGTGAGGTCCAGCAGTGATGGTGGGCAATAAGGTCTGTCTGGCAGTCAGAATAAGGCCCAACACAACTGTTGGTACACACTTGGAAACACACCATTGTCCAAAATATCATTGTATGTTGGAGAACTAAGATTTTCCGTCATTGGACCGGACCAAACGGGCAAAAACACCCGGGGGAGAACCGCACCGATAAGGCGGCCAACATATTTTGGAATACAAACAACAATATTGTGAATTACATGCAGCATTACTGTCTTTTCCTGTGCCCCTCGTGACTCCCTTAAGGGTCTGAATCTCAGGTCTGAATCAGTGCCACCGGGAAGACCTGGGTTTAATATCTAGTGTGTATCTAGGTCCAGAACCACACCTGAACTCGTTCGAGAACCTCGTTCAGAAAACCGCAACCTGAAGTTATCATTAATACATAATGTAACATGGCGACCTTTGGAACATACTAAGATATGCAATGGCTGTAAGGACAATACATGGCTAATATCCTAACGGGCACTGTCATTAAAGGAGCTTAACGTAACTAACACGGGCCTCGTCCAGCGTCATACGGCAGGGCTGAAAGCCATGCTATTACTTCAGAATGATACTCAAACGCTGTCTAGAAGCAGCGCGGCCTCGTTGGTGCTGGACCCGCTCTGGTGCCATACAGAACCACCGGTTAACAAAACAACCAACCCGTCCTCACAACGAGCTCCTCATTAGTTACCTGCTGGGGCGGCGGCGGTGTACTAGTCTGAACGGTCTCCGTTATCGTCTCACTTGATGTCCCGGGAACCTCCGCCATCCCTGGAGCTCCTTTGCTAACGCTACCGTTAGCTAGCTTAAAGATATAAAAGAACCGGAGTATCTGTAAAACAGCGCTATGACAGCTACAATTTCTCACCTCGTTTCTTTAAATCACAAACTGTATTAACACTGAAGGTTGTTGACCTGACGATTATGATGTGTTGAACACTGATAGATGTGGCCAACACACAGTCAAGCTATAAAATGAGTTAGTTACTTAGCAAGACTGAAAACGGAAGTTTAATGTTTCCATGTCAAAATCATTATCAGCTGAGTGACTCACGGTGTCGCACAAACAAATAAAATCACGGCAAAAAACTGTGGTATATCATAATATTATATATGTAAGGAAACTACATTTTAGACATTAACAATGCATTTGTAATGAACGTAATTTCTACAAGTTATTTTATTTTTAAACCTAAATAGGTTTCTCTCGGTCTAGCTTGACAGAAGTAGTGTTGTGGGGAAGATATTTCCAGACGGACAATGGTTATTTCCTGCTGTCCGTAAGTTTTAACAGTCCGCCAAAAACCAGCATACTTATGCCGAGAATAAAAGAAAAAATATGCATTATTCTATAGTAACATGAATTGACGCAATTATTCTGCGAGGTTACACAGCGTCGTAATGTTTAAATGTAATTAGAAACGTTGTGTAAACGGACTTTTTCGGGTTTACAATGACGAAGTGGCTAAGTTGAAGTGCTCTGACTGACATTGTGCATTCAGTGTTTTGAAAACACAGTAAGTGTTGTTGTAATATTAACTGTCATTGCAGATGACGTATTTCACATGTAGCTAAGCTGTTTAGCTTCTCTGAATCAACTGTCGACTTTTTCATGACTCGACAGTGTGATATTGAAGATGTGGAGGGTTGGTCGTGTCCTCAGTTTGAGGCTGGCAGGGAGAGGAGCAACCAGACTCTGTTCCAGTAACCCACCAAAACCTTCAGCATCTCTGCCAAAGTCCTCTCCACGGCCCCAAGCTGAGAAACAGAGGCGTAGACGAGAGCGGGAGGAGGCTATACTGACCAGTAAACATAGTGTAAGTAGGAAAGAAGCATCAGAAAAAAGTAAGTGCTGGACACGGTTCCATCTAAGGAAAGACATATGGAGTATAAAACACCTAATTACATCTACATGCAGCAGGAAATAATATTATGGTGATATATCACTGTGTGTGAAGATAATTTTTCCTCCATGGGTTTGTACTGATATATTAAAACACAAGTCCAGTACCTGCAAAGGGGACATGTGGTCAGTTTGCCATACATTCCAGAAGCTAATAATTATATGTACTGTCAGAGCAATTACCACCTCAGTTTTGCTATAAGCTAATACTGTATATTTTACAGATTACTGATACTGTAATAGATAGAAAGGAAACACAGGGCAAAATGCGCCACAATATGATGTGGCCTACTTTTGCCTGAAATATTTAGAATAATGTTACATATAGTGATGGTCAGACGGCGCAAGTGGAAATAGACATGTTCTGTCAAGATAAGATTTTCAGATAAACCAATGTGAAGTGTACCACATGATGCTGAAGTTCTCTGACACACCTGCCTGTTCAGCAGTAAAACAAACAAACAAACAAATAAAAGGCTGTATGCAGTGTTGATTGGGCCCTTGCACTGTCGTGCAGGTCAAGGGTGCTGGTGGGATATTCTCCAAAACGACAATGATCCCAAACATACTGCAAAATCACAGACGAAAAAAAAGTGAAAACCATGACCTCACAAAATAATGTCCTGACTTGAATCTAATAGACATTAAATAACAAAACTCCTCCAGCATAGAGAAGCTGAAAAAATCATCTGTGGAGAACAGCTGTCATCAAAAATAGAGGCAGATATACAAAATATTTTTAAAAAATGAAAATGAGGTCTCACTAATGAGTGAGTGCACTGACTTTTGTCGTTCTGTTTGCCTAATGTAGCAAACTGACTACCTGACAAATCAATACTTCATCACATAGATCATCAATCATATAAACAGTTAAAAATAGCATAGGACAGTTACAATATGTTCAGGGATTTCTATGACTGCCCACGCTGTCCTGTCACATCCAGACATATTAACCAAATGTTATAATATACAACAAAAAAAGTATTAATTATTGACCCACCATTATTTCAATGTTTCCAGACTTCTGAGGATA